>CM036244.1:1994545-2224545 GCA_020698575.1 Bostrychus sinensis | reverse complement strand
GGGGTTAATGATCAAAATCAAAAAAAGTTTTTTTCTTCATGTTTTATATTTTTAAATGTGACCCAGTGATGTAAAAGGGCTTTAAAAGGAAGAACATGATTTTTTTTATAGACTTTGTAAATGTGAGTCATAATTTAAGGGCCCATTTGGAAAACCTGCACTGGGGCCCCTCATTACCATATATTATAGGGAAAACCATGATTACTGTGTAAATTAGCCGTGTTTATTAGCATTTAGCGCTACAAACGTAACAAATAGCAGTTGATCTACAACAGAAACAGAAAAGGAAAGCAGAGTGAAATGTGGATAAACACTGATAATGAAAGTACTGACTGACCATTTGTTTTTGGTTGCACTTAGTGTTTATTAAATAGCATATCTGCACCTTCTCATTACTCTTAATAATCTTTGCATTAGCATTTCCTCTGCCTTAAATCATTATGGGACATTAATAGCATTTTGCAGCCTCCGCCTCCAGTCTTTTTGAGCCTTTTGCCTGCAGACTGTTGTTTCTCTCTGGATGTGATTTGTTTGGACGGCTCTGAACACAGTAATTACACCGAGGCCAAAACTAAAGGTCTGCGCTCTTTACAGACTCTGAAGCAGTTTATTTGTGGAGGAAATGTTATTGGAGCTCGATCCAAACCAATAACTGCAGCTATAACCCACTATGGTCCTTAAGAGCGAGCGCAGCCTCAGAAACAGGTGGGCTCTGTGTTTAAAGAGGCTTTTTTCTGTTAAACCTCTGTAAATATAGTATACTGTTGTTGTTGTTCTTCATCTAAACTATCGTAACCTTTCATCCATTGGCCAGAAACACAAAATAACAACAAAAAATAGGAATTTGGCAGCAGTAAGAATCAAAAGAAATTTTTAGGCTGTAACGATACAGTAAGTGAATCGATGTATCGTTTTTTTTCCTATGTTACAACTACATCGATACACATGACCTTGTTTCGAAGTGTATCGTTTTCTAAGAAGTGAATATCGATACACATGAAGTATCGATTGATAATATCGAAAATATCAAAATTAGAAATTTATATGTTAAAATAAAACCAAACATGTTTTTTGGAGATACATTTTGTGTTTTTAATTAAATAAGATGTTATATTCAACTTTTCTTCACTCTGTCTGCTGGACATAATCAACCCCAGCCACGGTGCTACATTTGAGAGTAAACTTTTATGATTTTTGGCAAAAAAGTTGCTGTATCAATTATCGATATGAAGGTGTTGTACGATACGAAGGGCTGTAACGATACAGTAACTGTATCGATGTATCGTTTTTTTCCCTATGATACAACTACATTGATACACATGACCTTGTGTCGAATCGTATCGTTTTCTAAGAAGTGAATATCGATACACACGACGTATCGATTGATAATATCGGAAATATCGAAATTATAAATTTATATGTTAAAATAAAACCAAATATGTTTTTTTGGAGATAAATTTTGTGTTTTTAATTAAATAAAACGTTATATTTAACTTTTCTTCACTCTCTGTTTGCTGGACATAATCAACCCTGGCTGTGGTGCTACATTTGAGAGTAAACTTTTATGATTTTTGGCAAAAAGTTGCTGTATCGATTATCGATACGAAGGTGTTGAATCGTATCGAATCGTATTGTTCCAAATTAGCAGGAATTTGTAGGAAAAATGGGAACTCAAGGAGAGAGCATGGAGTAAATCTGCCCATGTCTCTTCCAGCTCCACCAGGTGAGCCACCGAGGAAGCAGGCGACGAGGAAAATGCTCTCGAGAAAAGACATAATAGCTACACAATGTCCTGATCAAATACTCTTCAACTATTTTCCAAGAACATCCTTAACCCTCGGTCAGAATCCACTCTCGTAGCTTTGTGCCTTTATTCCTGTCCTGTGTGTTTTTCCCCTAAATGAGCAGACGGCGTTACCTGTGTAAAGTCATCAGCAGTGGTTTGCAGAACAAAGCTCCCATTTGCATGAGGAGCAGAGCCGAGAGGAGCCCGGAGTCACGGATTAGGTCTGGATTTACTTCTGAACAAGGGATTTGAGACGAGGACGGACTTCAAAGCGGCGTCGATGAGGAGCTGCTGCTTTTCACTTCACACACAGCGGCTTTGAAGGAAGTCCTGCTTTGAGACTTCTGATTTTTACAACGCGCTAAGTCTAAAATCATTCAGAATCTTAGGTCTGTGATTAGAAAACAAGCAGAGAAAATTGGGTTTGCTGACCTGAGTACGAGAGACAAAGCCAGGTTTAGTTTCATTGTCGATCGGCACGGGCTTTGTGTTAATAGTTTAAAAAATGTAGACTTGTTTTGTCCTCCCACCTTTGTCCAAACGCAGGTACAGGAAAACTGCAGAGTCTCAGCGTCCCGCAGAGAATGAAGGGTTGTCTTTCTGTGTCTCTGTGTCCGCCTCATTCTGGTTCTTCATTTAGTCCTTTATTCATTCTGGTTTAGTTTTGGTTTAGTCCTGGATCCGTTCTGGTTTAGTCTTGGTTTAGTCCTGGATTTGTTCTGGTTTAGTCTTGGTTTAGTCCTGGATTTGTTCTGGTTTAGTCTTGGTTTAGTCCTGGATTTGTTCTGGTTTAGTCTTGGTTTAGTCCTGGATTTGTTCTGGTTTAGTCTTGGTTTAGTCCTAGATTTGTTCTGGTTTAGTCTTGGTTTAGTCCTAGATTTGTTCTGGTTTAGTCTTGGTTTAGTCCTAGATTTGTTCTGGTTTAGTCTTGGTTTAGTCCTGGATTAATTCTGGTTTTGTCTTGGTTTAGTCCTGGATTAATTCTGGTTTTGTCTTGGTTTAGTCCTGGATTAATTCTGGTTTAATTTTGGTTTAGTCCTGGATCCGTTCTGGTTTAGTCTTGGTTTAGTCCTGGATTTGTTCTGGTTTAGTCTTGGTTTAATCCTAGATTTGTTCTGGTTTAGTCTTGGTTTAGTCCTAGATTTGTTCTGGTTTAGTCTTGATTTAATCCTGGATTTTTATTGTTTAAGTCTTGATTTACCAGGACTAAACCAGCTTAGTCCTGGTTTTCGTCCTGGTTTATTTGAGATTTAGACTCTTTCTAACCCTATAAAGACTTGGAAAGCCCAGTATTTTCTGAGATTGTGTATAAACAGAGCCACAGACCATGAAGACCTCAGGATTTGTTGTGTAGTTCTAGCTTCTGTGTGTTTGATGTCTGTAAACCTCTCCCGCTTCGTCCTTGCTAAACATCATCATTTCTTCCCCGTTCCCTCTTTAAAAACCTTCTGCTCTTCATTAATCTTGGCTGTAGGACTTCCTTTAACCCTCGCAGAGACCTCCGAGTCTTATCGTCGTTTCCCAGCTCCGTAAACGCGACGGCGCGCTCCGCTCAGGAATAACGTGACTTCTCCAAACGGGGAGTATCTTATCTTTACTGCGGAGATAGAGATCGGCCCGGGTTTAACAGCGACTGTCTGCGACGTTACACGGATCATGTGAGAGCGAGGCATGCTGGGAGAAAATGGCCGCGGGTAATGGGTGTAATGATGGAGATAAAAGGCACTTCCAGTGATTGTTTGGCTCAAGGCGACTTCTATACTTTTTATAATACAAGCTCTATACTGCGGTGGAAAAAGTACTTTGAAGGACACAGGTTCAGGGCGTGTACATGTGTACGAGTTATACACTACAACTTTTCACACTTTTCACGTTTTTAACCAGAAGTCTTGGTTTAGTCCTGGATTTGTTCTGGTTTAGTCTTGGTTTAGTCCTAGATTTGTTCTGGTTTAGTCTTGGTTTAGTCCTAGATTTGTTCTGGTTTAGTCTTGGTTTAGTCCTGGATTTGTTCTGGTTTAGTCTTGGTTTAGTCCTAGATTTGTTCTGGTTTAGTCTTGTTTTTTTTCCTAGATTTGTTCTGGTTTAGTCTTGGTTTAGTCCTAGATTTGTTCTGGTTTAGTCTTGGTTTAGTCCTGGATTTGTTCTGGTTTAGTCTTGGTTTAGTCCTAGATTTGTTCTGGTTTAGTCTTGGTTTAGTCCTAGATATGTTCTGGGTTAGTCTTGTTTTTTTTCCTAGATTTGTTCTGGTTTAGTCTTGTTTTTTTTCCTAGATTTGTTCTGGTTTAGTCTTGGTTTAGTCCTAGATTTGTTCTGGTTTAATCTTGGTGTAGTCCTAGATTTGTTCTGGTTTAGTCTTGGTTTAGTCCTGGATTTGTTCGGGTTTAGTCTTGGTTTAGTCCTGGATTTGTTCTGGTTTAGTCTTGGTTTAGTCCTGGATTTGTTCGGGTTTAGTCTTGGTTTAGTCCTGGATTTGTTCTGGTTTAGTCTTGGTTTAGTCCTGGATTTGTTCGGGTTTAGTCTTGGTTTAGTCCTGGATTTGTTCTGGTTTAGTCTTGGTTTAGTCCTGGATTTGTTCTGGTTTAGTCTTGGTTTAGTCCTGGATTTGTTCGGGTTTAGTCTTGGTTTAGTCCTGGATTTGTTCGGGTTTAGTCTTGGTTTAGTCCTGGATTTGTTCGGGTTTAGTTTTGGTTTAGTCCTGGATTTGTTCTGGTTTAGTCTTGGTTTAGTCCTGGATTTGTTCGGGTTTAGTCTTGGTTTAGTCCTGGATTTGTTCGGGTTTAGTCTTGGTTTACTCCTGGATTTGTTCGGGTTTAGTCTTGGTTTAGTCCTGGATTTGTTCGGGTTTAGTCTTGGTTTACTCCTGGATTTGTTCTGGTTTAGTCTTGGTTTACTCCTGGATTTGTTCGGGTTTAGTCTTGGTTTAGTCCTGGATTTGTTCTGGTTTAGTCTTGGTTTAGTCCTGGATTTGTTCTGGTTTAGTCTTGGTTTAGTCCTGGATTTGTTCGGGTTTAGTTTTGGTTTAGTCCTGGATTTGTTCTGGTTTAGTCTTGGTTTAGTCCTGGATTTGTTCGGGTTTAGTCTTGGTTTAGTCCTGGATTTGTTCGGGTTTAGTCTTGGTTTACTCCTGGATTTGTTCGGGTTTAGTCTTGGTTTAGTCCTGGATTTGTTCGGGTTTAGTCTTGGTTTACTCCTGGATTTGTTCGGGTTTAGTCTTGGTTTAGTCCTGGATTTGTTCTGGTTTAGTCTTGGTTTAGTCCTGGATTTGTTCTGGTTTAGTCTTGGTTTAGTCCTGGATTTGTTCGGGTTTAGTTTTGGTTTAGTCCTGGATTTGTTCTGGTTTAGTCTTGGTTTAGTCCTGGATTTGTTCGGGTTTAGTCTTGGTTTAGTCCTGGATTTGTTCGGGTTTAGTCTTGGTTTAGTCCTGGATTTGTTCTGGTTTAGTCTTGGTTTAGTCCTGGATTTGTTCTGGTTTAGTCTTGGTTTAGTCCTGGATTTGTTTGGGTTTAGTCTTGGTTTAGTCCTGGATTTGTTCTGGTTTAGTCTTGGTTTAGTCCTGGATTTGTTCGGGTTTAGTTTTGGTTTAGTCCTGGATTTGTTCTGGTTTAGTCTTGGTTTAGTCCTGGATTTGTTCTGGTTTAGTCTTGGTTTAGTCCTGGATTTGTTCGGGTTTAGTCTTGGTTTAGTCCTGGATTTGTTCTGGTCTCAAGGCGACTTCTATACGTTTTATAATACACGCGCTCTTTACTGCGGTGGAAAAAGTCAAGGACACAGGTTCAGGGCGTGTACATGTGTACGAGTACAGCTTTTCACACTTTTCACGTTTTTAACCAGAAGCTGTATCGTAAAACTTCCCGTCGCTGTTGCAAGCGCCGTAAAATAGCCCAGCTGAGAAATAAAAACGGTTTTGCTCTAACAACTACCAATTTCTCAACTACATTTCATCCTCTACAGATGCAGACACAAAAATACAGTTGGTTACATAATAAGACTTAAAATAGGTTACCTATATTTACACAGATGAGCATGTTTTTACTCAACTCAACTTTATTTCTTAAGCACTTTAAAAACAACACAGTTGGCCAAGCAATAAGAAAAATAAAAACACAACAAAGAACAATACATGTAAAGAGATAAAAGAACAGAGACTTAAGACTAATATAAAAAAAAGGTAAATCGATAAAAAATAAAACCAATAAAACCAGTAAAAACAATAAAAGTCAACATCTCAAACTGAGAGGACTTAAAAACAGGAAGTGATTCAGCTCAGGTCTAAGGTGCAGGGGCAGCTCATTCCACAGTTCAGAGCAGCAACTGAGAAAGAGCGCTCCCCTCTAAACTTCCTCTTTGTTTTTGGGACAATTAACAAAGAATGATCTGCCGACCTGAGAGAACGAGAGCTGCAGGGCTGGGGCAGGTTGGACAGATACTGAGAGGTGAGAACACGGAGGCATCAACACGGAAACCAACTTTGTTTTAGTAACAAAACATCACAGCCGATCTCAATGTGAGTCAGAATTGGTAGTAAATATATAAACTAGAGCTCTGTGCTGTTTAATAATTCATTTGAGACATTTTCAGTCAAAAATACTTCAAAAATACTTGAATACTACTCTGTTTATCTGCTGTCATTGGTAGTTAGCTAATGCTAATTGTTGATAGCATTTCAGCTTTTTTTTTTTTTGTCTGAGTCTTGGTTTAATCCTGGATTCATTCTGGTTTAGTCTTGGTTTAGTCCTAGATTAATTCTGGTTTAGTCTTGGTTTAGTCCTGGATTTGTTCTGGTTTAGTCTTTGTTTAGTCTGGGATTTGTTCTGGTTTAGTCTTGGTTTAGTCCTAGATTTGTTCTGGTTTAGTCTTGATTTAGTCCTGGATTAATTCTGGTTTAGTTTTGGTTTAGTCCTGGATTAATTCTGGTTTAGTCTTTGTTTAGTCCTAGATTTGTTCTGGTTTAGTCTTGGTTTAGTCCTGGATTTGTTCTGGTTTAGTCTTGGTTTAGTCCTGGATTTGTTCTGGTTTAGTCTTGGTTTAGTCCTGGATTTGTTCTGGTTTAGTCTTGGTTTAGTCCTAGATTTGTTCTGGTTTAGTCTTGGTTTAGTCCTGGATTTGTTCTGGTTTAGTCTTGGTTTAGTCCTGGATTAATTCTGGTTTAGTTTTGGTTTAGTCCTGGATTAATTCTGGTTTAGTCTTTGTTTAGTCCTAGATTTGTTCTGGTTTAGTCTTGGTTTAGTCCTGGATTTGTTCTGGTTTAGTCTTGGTTTAGTCCTGGATTTGTTCTGGTTTAGTCTTGGTTTAGTCCTGGATTTGTTCTGGTTTAGTCTTGGTTTAGTCCTAGATTTGTTCTGGTTTAGTCTTGGTTTAGTCCTGGATTTGTTCTGGTTTAGTCTTGGTTTAGTCCTGGATTTGTTCTGGTTTAGTCTTGGTTTAGTCCTAGATTTGTTCTGGTTTAGTCTTGATTTAATCCTGGATTTGTTCTTTACTTTCCTGGATAATTGTAAATAAATTATTCCTGAAAGGATTTGTAGCTTTTTCCAGATTATTTGTGGTGTCTTTGTCTCTGTCAGTGTCACTGCGTCTGCAAAACTAAATGTAGTAATCTTGTTGAAAACCCTCGCTGTTTTTTTATCTTAAACTAGCGCTAACCGGAAATGGGACAACAAGACGAGTAGTTATAGGTCGATAAAAGCAGGTCGTTTCTTAAATGTGGCCTGCGTGTAGCATAATGTTGTGTCAATGATGCCTTTAATATCAATTCTCAAAACAAAAAAAACAGATATGTACACTAGGGTCACTGCATTTTTTTCACTTATCACTAATCAGTGCATTGAAACTCACCAGGAGACAAAAAAGCTTCACAAATCCATACAATTTTCTGTCATGTAATTAAAGTCGATGATGCTAGTGCTAAAGTTTTGAATTTTAATGGCAATTTATTAATAGAAAATAATAATTAAACATTTTTTTATTGTAAAACGGTTTTGTGACAACCGTCTTTAGACAAATGTCATTGTTTTTTTTACATTTCCTGTACTTTCCTATTAGTTAAAATACACTTATGCAGTTTTAAAAATGCACCAAGATTTATTTGGATTTCTACCGATTTAAATCCTTTCTTTTTAATCCTTTTTTAGCCAATTTACAGCGCATCGTTCCATCCCTAACGACTGGAGTTCAGCAGGTCGGCAGAAATGTGCATTAATAAAAATATCTCTGCATGCAAGCGCAGTGTTTTCTTAGTTTTCCTGTTTTCCTGCTCTTGGTTTTAGAAATCAGGCGGTTGGTTTTGCAAAGTGAAGGTCCAGCCCCAAGCCCAGATAAATGTGAGTTGTGTCAGAAAGGCCCTGGGTTGTACTGGTCTGTTTGCAAGTACCACTCCCAGCTCTGGCCTTTCAACTTTTTTAGGATTTGTGTCATTTCAGGCCATGTTCCCTCCGTTCAAATATTTTGTGTCACCTGCCAAAATATGCTGTCCTGTCCCATTCCGCCTTTCCTTCCTTTTTGCTCATTCTGCTTTTTCTGCTTCTGCTACGTCTGACTGGAAATTCTGCCTTTTACAGTTTTTGTGGTTTGTGCTTTCTTAGGCCATCCTTATGCCCCGTTCATTTCTAGAGGGACTGTTGCCAATTTATGTTTTTTTTTGTCCCATTCTGCTTTTTTTGTGCTTCTTGCATCAACACACAACTTCTAAAACAACTTTTACCAGTGACACGTCATCTCGTTTGTGCTATTTTAGGCCATTTATTGTGACACCTGCCAAATTATGGTATTCTGCCTTTTGCCTTATGCCTTTTTTTTTTTTTTTTTTTTGCAGCCCTCCAACCAATTTTAGTGATTCAAACTTTAAAACATGTTTGAATTATGATACAATTTTGCTATTTCTTTTGGTAATTCTGCCTTTGTTGTGACTGATGCTATTTTAGGTCAGCTAACACCTGCCAAATTATGGTTTTCTGCCTTTTTCGCAGCTCTTTAACCAATTTTAGTTCAAAAAGTGTCTGAATTTTTTGTTGATATTACATTTGGTAATCAAATCAAATCAAAGTTTATTTACATTTATTTACATTTAAATCAAATACCAATAAATAACATAAAACACTAAAAGAAAGTAAAAAAAAAAAAATTATGTATCAAACGCCAGTCTGAATAAATGCATTTTTAGCTGTGATTTAAATCCCACCTTTGTTGTAATTTATGCTATTTTAGGTCAGCTATTGTGACACCTGCCAAATCATGGTTTTCTGCCTCATTCTGCCTTTTTTTTGTGCTTCTTATGTCTGGCACAACTTCTTTTCTTCCGTTTCTTACCTGTTATACCACTTCTAATTCATGCTATTTTGGGTCATCTATTGTCACAACTGCCAAATTATGGTTTTCCGCCCCATTCTGCCTTTTTTGTGCTTCTATTTCTGCCACAACTTCATGGAGTATTTCTAGGAGTAATACTGAACCTAATTTGTGTGTTTATATGCCATCTACTGTGACACCTGTCAAAATTGTTGTTTCCTGCCCCATTCTGCCTTTTTTTTTTTTTTTTTTGTGCTTCTACTTCTGCTTTTTCAGTATTTCTACCAGGAATACTACTTCTAATTTCTGGTTTCTTCTGCAAGTTTTATTTTTTAGCTCTTTTCTTCTATGTTCTGCAGACTTTTTTTCATCTTACGCAAAATTTCTAGCTCATCCTTTGGGAATAAATTCCTTTTTAGCAATAGCTGTGTCATATTAATTACCATCTGCCACAGACACGTCTACTGTCTGCCTGGTTCTCGTCACATCCACTTTTATTGATGTGAATCTGTGTTGAGCTTCAGTGACAAACCCTGTAAGAACAGCAGGCAATAACACACACACACACACACACACACACACACACACACACACACACACACACACACACACACACACAGCCCCTCCCTCTGTGATGCGAGATCCAGAGAGGACACACAGTTGTCGACTCGTGAACACCCAGTTGTCATCTCGTTTCCTGTGGTGCCAAGCCAAGAGTTCGGTTTGAGCCAAAAAACACCATTTTCACAACGATCAATGAGGCTTTTTACTCCAGACGTGTCCCCAGCCGTGAGGACACGCTTCAGGAGGACAGCGCCTTAAAATCACACGCCTTTTACCATACAGCAGACATTTAGGTGGAACCATTGCTTGTTTGCTGTTCCCATTGCATTTTTCTCTACAGAGCTCCTTCTACATTTTGTACATTTTTGGAATAAAGAAGTACCGTATTAAGGCGCATCGCATTATAAGGCGCACCTTCAATGAATGGCCTATTTTAAAACTGTTTTCATATATAGGGCGCACCGCATTATAAGGCACATCCACTAGATGGCTGCTGTGCTAAAGGGAATGTCAATAAAACAGTCAGATAAGTCAGTCAGTCAAACTTTATTAATAGAATACAAACCAGCGTTCTTACAACTCCGTTCACTCCAAAAAACAAGTTAGTGCATTCACAATACGGTAGCGTACGTACCGCTAGCTCTTATTTGCGCCGCCCTCATTGAGAATAATGTATTTCCAACTCCATTTGTCACAGTTCAAAGCTACATGAACAGCGTTCGAGCGCTCAGTTTTCTGTCCCCTCAATGTCGCAACTCTTCTACTGCGATGGAGCAAAGGCCGCGCCTCCTTGTTCTTTTGCCATCGTCGAAATCGTCGCCGAAGTGACAGGTTTTAAAAGCAAAGCTGGCTCTACATTCTGCTCAACCAGACTTATCTCAAATCATACGTGAGTCCTCAAACTTAAGCAGCTGTCCTTTTGTTGTCCTAGTTGTCCCGAAAATGATATAAGCGCAGAGTCTGAAGCAGTTGTTGTCTGATAAAACATAAGAAGTACCGTTGCTAATTGTGTTAGCTCCTGTATGTAATGGCAAATCTCCGCAGGTGATGCGCAGATGCTCAATCTGTCTTTAAAATTATTTTAGCCGACTGAATAGAGGAGAATCTAAGCTTTAAAATGAGGTATAACATGTCCATATTCAGCAAATTTTAGCCATGGTTAGCTGTGTTCAAACCACTCTGTTGTAAAAATAACTTAGCATCGCAGAGCGGGGATAGACGGCAAAAAGACGACACAGTATGGGATGAATGAGATACAGCAGTGTGACTGTATAAACTATAAAGTAACCCCTATATAAGTACTCGTATCGGTACGTACTCAAATGGAAGTACTCGTACTCGTATCGGTTTGAAAAAAAGTGGTATCTGTGCATCCCTAGTTTTCAATGAGGAAGTTGTAAGAAGCTGGTTTGTATTCTATTAATAAAGTTTGACTGACTGACTTATCTGACTGTTTTATTGACTTCCCTTTAGCGCAGCGCCATCTAGTGGATGTGCCTTATAATCCGATGCGCCTTATAGTGCGGAAAATACGGTAGTTATCATTATGGCTTACACATACGTTGCAAGGATGACAGACTTGAAAACTCACTACTCTCTTACTGTGTTGACTGTTGAGCTGTGTCCAGGCCTGCACTGATGGTAAATGAACTTCAGCTGCTTCAGACGTCCACAGTCTCCGGTCCATCACATCTCCAGGACGACCTCAAGTTCCCTCACAATCCTGAGTCTCGTTTTTTTGTGGTGCAGGACAATGTTTGTTTCTCTTCTGGTGGTATTCAGGAGTATGGATGCGTATTGCGTTCACCTGGAAAAAAAAAGGTTCTGTTTTAATGAGCAAAGTTAGTTCTGTTTTTATGAGAGAAAAAAATCCTGTTTTTACGAGTAAAATAATTGTATGTTTTTATGTGGATAATGGTCCTTATTATCTTGTTCCACTTTTGGGGGGAGAGGAATTCAAAGTCAATCGCAAAGACCTGAGATGTCTGTGCAGAGTCGACAAACTAATGATTATACGTCAATATTACTTAACGAAAGCAGAATCTCCAGTGTCTCAAGCCTAGAGTAAAATAAAACCATATTAAACGAAGTAGTTGGGACATTTACGCCCTTTCTTTAGCTACAACTCTTCAATACGAGCTAAACGTTTACTGGTTGTGATAGACATGAATTTACTTTTGTCATAAAAACCCAAGTTATTTATACTCATAAAAACAGAACTTTTCTCATAAAAACAGAACTAACTTATCTCATTAAAACAGAAACTTTTTTTTTTCAGGTGAACGCAATACGCATCACATATCAAATACAATACATATCAAATCATGAGTTAGTTTAATGTAGGGACGATTGTGTTTTAATCGTGCCCTTTTGTCCTGGTTTTAGTCTTGAAATTAGTTCTGGTTTAGGCCCAGTTCTTGGTCTTAGTTGTCGTGAACTCCTTCTTTTCCCCTATTTTAGTAATGCAATGTTGTCATTTTATTCCATTAAAGCTGATACTTACGCAGCTCGATCTCTTCTGAGGTGGAACTTGAAACTTCGAGAACCACTGGCCTATTAAAATTTGAGTTGCACCATGGCCTTGGCAGAGGTCTGTGCTCTTTCAATGCTTCAAATTTTTAGTTGGTAGGTAAATAATGATGGAAAGCAATAAGAACCACAGCTTGTTGTCGGTGAATAAGACCAGAGAAGCTTAAATCTCCATCTAATCGCTGTCGACAAACAGTAGACACACATTTTTACCTTTAGGAGTAATAATACCATGGTGCGTTCTGTCCATTATGTGTCTGTGTAAATCTATGCATTTCTGAAGTACCTGGATGCTTATACTCTTGTTTATTTGTTGACAGATTGTCTCCACTGTGCACCATTAATCCATGTGTCCCACCTAAATCCCTCTCGAGTGAAAACAGCCAATTACAAACTCTGAAAGAATCCAAACCCATGAATATGTAACACGTCACAGAGTCATCAAACATAAATATATTCTTTATTTTCACATTCAGGTTCCTGGTTTGTTTACACTGCCTGACACTTTTTACCGTGTTTCCATAAAATATGTCTGTAAAAATGAACAATAATTCAAGAGTTGGCTCATTTTTTCACTCATAAGCGCACACGACGGCCAAAATATCTGGTTAGAGCTGAGCCAGTGATTCTCAAAAAGTGGGTTTAAAGTAAGGGGTCATTTGTTCACTTTAGGGGAAATTTAGATTCACCACTGGGAGCAAGAGAAGAGAACTCACAGATTTGTACTTGATATGCTTTTAATCTGGAGTAGTCCTGATTTAGAGCTGCTTTAGACCTGGTTTTGTCCTGGTTTAGACCTTGTTTTGTACGGAATAAGTCCTAGAGTCCTGGATTTTCTGGATTAGGTCAGGTGTTGTTCTGGTTTAGTCCTGGTTTAGACCTAGTTCTGATTTAGTTGGGGCTAGATCTAGTTTAGTCCTGGTTTAGTCTTGGATTACTCTTGATTTTGCTGGTTTAATCCTGGTTTAGACTTCGTTTAGGCTGGAATTAGTCCTGGTTTTAGTCCCAGTGTTGTTCTGGTCTAGTCCTGATTTTGTTGGGGCTTGAGTCCTGCATAAGTCCTGGTATAGTACTTGCTTAGCACTGGTTTAGTCTTGGCCTTTTCTTGTTTTCTTGTTTTTTGTAATGGTAAAGACCTGGTTTAGTCCTGGTTTAGTCCTGGTTTAATCCTGGTTTAGGCTGTTTTTAGCCCATTACAGCTGGTACTGGTGGAAAGCAACATATTTTCTGTGGATCATTAGCACAGCGCAGCAGGACCACGAGTATTTCTGCACATATCATTCATCTTTTCTAAGTATTTAAACCACTGTCTGTTCTGGACCATCCACTTCTAAGTTAGATATTTTGAAACAGACCAAATATCAATCCACTACTGTTCTCACTTTTTCAGACTAAACTGAGTCGTACCTAAACTCTTCTAAAGGACGCCCGGTCCCTTAACGCTCCTTATTGGTTAATGCTGTTTTCATTTTGCTGACTCTGCGTTAAACTTCAGAGACTTCTTTTTGGATCCAGGGTCGTTTTTGGCTCCAGTCTCTGTGAAGGACGCCTCGGCCTGTGATTGACAAAGTGTCCACAGCTGCCAAAAGCCAAAGAACTGTAAGAAAACTTTTTAGCATAAAAGGCTAAAAGGCCATTAACATTTCTATAAATCCTGTTCTTACAGTAGAGGACAAACTGAGTTTTGCTGGAGAGGAAACACACTTAAACTACTCTTTTACTTTTAAAATCACCAATGCATTACTACTGGTTTGTTTAGAGACAACAACATGTGTGGAAATGCAGTCTGCACTTCTCAACTACTGTATTTTGCGGACTATAAGTCGCACTTTTTTCCATCGTCTGGCTAGGGGTGTGACGTATACTCAGGTGTGACTTATATATTAAAATATTTCAGATGTTGGTTAGAGGGCGCTCTAGGCTTGTGTACCAGCATCTGCTGCACCTGTACCACTGACAATTTAAAATGTAAACATTACCACTAACAACTTAGGCTATAAAGACAACTGAGAAAGAGCGGAATAATTGGAAATGGAACTGATGCTGAGTCTGACGACAGCCACGCAGAGTAGGAAGCGGCGCTTCGTCTACCTCCGGAGTTGGCAGAGTTGTTCAGAAGCGACACCGAGGATGAAGAATTTAAAGGATTTAGCGATTAGGAGTGAGATGGTGAGTTTGGTGAACTTGTTATATTATGTTCTTTATGCTATAGTTATGTGAATAACTGTTAATATATTACGTTAACATACGAGACACCTATTCAGTTCGTTGTTTATGCTTCATGTAGCTGAATAACCATCAATGTGTTACGTTAGCATAGCGCACACCTATTCAGCCTGTTGTTCTCTATTCTATTATTACTTCAAGATGAAATGTCTGTTCTTGGTGTCGGATTTTGTAAAATAAATTTCCGCCCAAAAATGCGACTTATAGTCCAGTGCAACTTATATACGTTTTTTTCTTCTTCATTATGCATTTTTTGGCTAGTGCCACTTATACTCCAGAGCCACTTATAGTCCGGAAAATACAGTAATTACTTTTGTTTGCTTTCACATTAGACTTGCCACATGAATACTCTAAAATATTCCTTGTGAAGCAACTAAAACAAGAGAATAATGGGACTAGAGCTGGACTAGGTCTTGAGCCTGATCCATAGCTACACTTCATGAAAACCAGAACCACTCAGAGATCACAGACCTTCTCCAAGACATTGTCCAATCTCTCAATGACCTGGACTCACTTAAAGTTTGGGGGTAAATGCTTCAACCTTTGAGCCACAAAGCCCTTAAAGCTCATAGTGGTTAATAATTCAGCACTAATAAATTGTTTGTTTTTTACTGACCCTTTTTTGGAAGAAGTTAGTATCTCTGGCTCTATCTCAGAATGGTACTTATAGACATCCTACATCCAGACGATTATCTAGATGCCCCCAAAAAATTATAATCTCTTAAAGGAGACATGTTATGCTGTTTTCCAAGCTTTTTGAAATGGTTTTGAACACCTTTGCATTGTCATAAATGATAGTTTTATAACTTAAAATAATTAATTTGTATTAGAAACTTGACCTGGTATTTTCACTTTGCTGAAAAGACTTGGATTAAGTGCCTGTCGCTTTAAGGCCCTGCTGGTCCCGCCCACTCTGTCAGAAGTCCATTGTAAAAAATGTATGCAGCGGTGTAGTACTGCAGGACTTCCTCTGACTGAAGCCCTCTGCAGATCGTCTCTGCTGAGTTCTCAGGTGAATAAAGTCGAGAGGATTTCAGTTCAGACACGAGAGGAGAATCTCTGAGTGCTTGTATTCAATGGTGGTGGATAGACAGTGCAGTAAAATGGCTAATTAGCGTGATGGCTCTTGGCAACATGATGCTAACAGATAGATTTCTGAGCTGACTGCTTTGTAGTGACAGAGGTTTATGTTTATTTTATTTAATACAGGACAGTGCACATTAATTAACGTGTTCATCAGTCCAGCTGTAAATGTGCCAGAGTTAGCCAAACAGGCTAATTTTCATCTGTAGTGCTATAGCGGTTATGCACTAACTACTTCTGCATTCGGCTAAACAGAATGATCCATTTCTGGTCAGCAGCTTGTAAGCGAGCAGCCGGACAAGGGCAGCTTCAAAAAACATATTTATGTCAGTACACATCGCCAAATAAAATCATCAAACTAACGCTGCTATGGACTAACGCAGTTTTATCCTTCTAACAAGGGTTTTAGCATTTGTGTGTTAAATATTTAACTAATCACTGAGTGTGGAGGCGGGATATTGTTGTGTAAATTAACTAAAGCTGTCACCCGGCGCACTTTATTTCAGCAGATATAAAGCACACAAATGTATTTACGTGATCACACACAACACACTCTGTCCATTTTAATTAAGCCAGTCTTTGTTTATAATATTATAAAACATGTATATAACCTTGTTTTCCATAACATTTAACATTAACAGATAAAATTAACACTTTATTTTAAAGTAACTTGCAGAGGCAGCTACAGCGGCAGTTCTCACACGTTTCATATTATTTTATGTACATTGCGGCTGATTTTAGTTACATGTTTTTGTTAAAATCTCTTTAAAAGGATCTATTAAACATGGGGCTGAAGCCTGTTTGAGAGCCCAGAAGCAAACAATTAATACACGTTTGAAATTAATTCAACATAAATGGTTGATGAGAGTATATATAACACCTGAAATTCTCCATCACATGTTCAGCAACATTCCTCATACCTGCACTAATTGCAATGACTACAAAGGAACACTCATACACTGTGCTTGGGAATGTTCAAAAATACAGGGTTTCTGGTCAGGACGTAATTCAGTGCTTGTCCATTGTATTCAATATAAGACTACCTCATTGTGCCAAACTTTGCATTTTGGGAATTTATCCAAAAGGTTTATTACCCACCAAGAAATTAACAAAACTGCTGGACTTTGGACTACTGCATGCTAGAAGAGCTATTGCCTTAAACTGGAAGAAAATGGAACCTTCCACAAGAAAACAATGGACCAAAGAACTGTCAGAGTGTATAGGACTGGAAAGACTAACTTATATTGCCAAAGGGAAACTAAAAGTATTTGTAAATCTTTGGGAACCTTATATGAACATTATATCTGGGAACTAAAAATATTAAGACGGTACTATTGCAAGTATGCAAGTTTGTGAGCGAGTGAGTGTGGGTATGTTTCACCTGTTTCTTTATGTGGACCTGTGTTATATGGTCTTTTTGTTCTTTAAAAATGAAAGTTCTCAATAAAAATATTGAAAAAAAACATAGGGCTAGGGCGCAGTTTAACCCCCCGCACCGGTTAAATAAACCAAAATAAGAAAGTGTGAACTCAAAATGTACATGCATCCGGGTGACAGCTTTACTTAATTGACACAACACAACTTGTTTGAAGGATAAAACTGCATTAGTCCATTGCAGCGTTAGTTTGGTGATTTTATTTGGCGATGTGTACGACATAAATATGTTTTTTGAAGCTGCCCTTGTCCGGCTGCTCGCTTACAAGCTGTGACCGGAAATGGAATTGCTCCATTTAGCCGAATGCAGGAAGTAGTTAGCGCATAACCGCTATGGGCAGGTTGATGGCACAGAAAAAGGACATATAACAGGCACATAAACAATCAGGCCATTACACAGGACACAAAGACAAAAGTCGATGAGATATCAGAACAGATTAAGTAAAAATTAGAACATGCTAAAAACACAGGGTACCGTATTTTCCGCACTATAAGGCGCACCTAAAAGCCTTTCATTTTCTCAAAAACCGACAGTGCGCCTTATAATCCGATGCGCCTTATATATGGATCAGTGTTGGTTAATTGTGGCTACCGTATTCAGGGGGCGTCGCCGAAGTGACAGGTTTTAAAAGCAAAGCTGGCTCTACATTCTGCTCAACCAGACTTATCCCAAATCATACGTGAGTCCTAAAACTTAAGCCGTTGTCCTTTTGTTGTCCTAGTTGTCCCGAAAATGATACCAGCGCGGAGTCTGAAGCAGTTGTTGTCTGATAAAACATAAGAAGTACCGTTGCTAATTGTGTTAGCTCCTGTTGCTGTTAGCTCCAGATGCTCAATCTGTCTTTAAAATGATTTTAGCGACTGAATAGAGGAGAATCTAAGCATTAAAATGAGGTATAACATGTCCATATTCAGCAAAGTTTAGCCATGGTTAGCTGTGTTCAAACCACTCTGTTGTAAAAATAACTTAGCATCAGCAGAGCGGGGATAGACGGCAAAAAGATGACACGGTATGGGATGAATGAGATACAGCAGTGTGACTGTATAAACTATAAAGTTACCCCTATATAAGTACTCGTATCGGTACTCGGTATCGGCGAGTACTCAAATGGAAATCGGTTTGAAAAAAAGTGGTATCTGTGCATCCCTAGTTTTCAACGAGGGAGTTGTAAGAACGCTGGTTTGTATTCTATTAATAAAGTTTGACTGACTGACTTATCTGACGTTTTATTGACATTCCCTTTAGCGCAGCGCCATCTAGTGGATGCGCCTTATAATGCGGTGCGCCCTATATATGAAAACAGTTTTAAAATAGGCCATTCATTGAAGGTGCGCCTTATAATCCGATGCGCCTTATAGTGCGGAAAATACGGTACATAAAGCACAGATTAGACTGAACAATAGACAGACAACAGTATGTATGGGCTTTAGAAACGCGCAGGAGATCAATCATTTTCAGCTCTGGAGAAAGGCAGCAGCCTCAGCATACAGCATTACTGCATATCTGTTTTTGAGCAGGAGACATTATAACATGCTTAAAAGAGAAGATAAACATGAGTTAGCAGAATATAGGACCTTAAATTACTGACCTTTATTGAAAATTCCAAACCTGACCATTACTTTTTGACATATTTTGCTAAGAGACAAAAACAACAAACCCACCAACAAAACAATACTGGCAGAAAACATTGGAAACATAACTTCATACACTACAGATTGGTAAAACGTTTTTCTTTTTTACTTTTTTCGTAATAATTTCTGAACATTTTCTTCATAATGGCATAAAAATCATCTCTCTTTTTGTTATGGTCCATTGAAGTCTTTGTGGAGATTTTCTGGTTCGTGACAGTTTAATCTTCCGTCGCTGCTGTGTTAAAAAAAACAAAAAAACATGCAGTGCTTTTCTCACGGGACTCGCTGAAGAAAAATATTCAAAGCTTGGGCCATTGTTGCTCTAAAGGCAGGATATTTTCAAATAATTGTGTGTTAAGGGCCTTCAACCCTTTGACTTTTAGAGTTTTGCCTTTCATTTTTCCTCTTTTTAAAATAAGAATAAGCCTTTCAGATCAGGAACAAATCAAGAGTCTGTCGGCTCACAGCAGCAGACGTCCACTTTACACTTAATAAATACTTCTGGAGCTAATGTATTCTCTGCAGTAGACAGCTGTCCTTACAGAAAAGTGTTATTTCTGGGGCGCACAGTGGTTAGCTCTGGGTTTGATTATATTATTATTATTATTATCAGGGCTTAACATTAACGCTCGCCAATCGGCCAAATGCAGGTAGATTTTCACTTTGGCCAGTTGAATTTCATAAATACTTATTGTGGATCTTAACTTTAAAGGTTAAACCTGGATTTATGTTGCTCTGCTTGACTGTACTCCATTTAGTAGGGATATAACAGTATCAAAATTTCACGCTACAATATTCTTTGCGATGTCGTGGGGAGGCTCACAGTTTTGTAGAAAAGCTCAAGATTTTTTATTTTTTTAACCTTTATTTTACCAGGTGGAACATTAAGAACAAAGATAACAAAACATATTCTCTAAAAAAGCCCTGACGAGCCTTTAGTGCATCAATTATTGTGATATTTCAACAGATTAAGACTGAAAAAGTGTTTAATAATAGAGGTTTAATGATATGTTTTTGCATCGATACAATATGTATTGATTAAAATTGTTTTGACACAATTCAAAAGTCATATTGGCTGATTTGGAATGATAAGATTCAACATTGATACAGAAACTTTTTGCCAAAAATCATAAAAGTTTACTCTCAAAATTAGCATCTTTATGTCCAATAGGCAGAGAACAAAAAAAAAGTTTAACATAACATTTTATTTTTTTAAAAACAGAAAAATTACATTCAAAAAGCCATGCAAAAAAATGCTAATTTCTAATATCGATATTTCCAATATTATCAGTTGATATTCCATGTGTTTCGATACACACTTCCTAGAAAATGATACGATTTGATAAAAAATGATGTGTATCGATACAGCTGTACTGTAGGAAAAAATATCGATACATTGATATAATTACTGTATCGTTACATTCCTATTTAGTAACAATAATTTTATCACGTTGGCTGCTGTTCACAATGATATTATGAAACTTTTGATGTTGCAATATCAAAAAATCTGGAAAGTAAATGTGGAGAACTAATCAAATAGACCCTTTTCACGTGATGTCAGACAACTTCCATTTTGAGACGATGGGATGTATCTTCATTTCCAGTGCTGCGCTTCTCCCATAAGAAATTCACCCAGACTTTTTTAAAATTGCCATTTACAAGTTTACAAAATATACAGCGATTTTCAAACGAATATTTACCCACAAAACGTTCAAAACTTGCGAAAGGATATTAATTCTTCAACGAAGGATACTTGGATTATGAAGTGAGTGCTTTGTTATGGAGCTAGATAGCGTTAGCAACATGGCTAAGTGATAGAGCTGCGCTGTAAAACAGTGTTAGATCATGTCATGATCTGAGTTTATCTGAATATTTGACAATCTGCTTATCAGGAAATACCACTGGATAGTACTACAGTATATTTTCATTTAGTAAAGCTCTGTGCTCGAACACTGACTCTGCTGTAGTCATCAGTCTGTGACAAAATAATAGACTTTTCAGGTCTAATTAGAAGTTCATTGCAGTGCTATGCAGTGAGCCTTTCAGACGAGCAGACTGTCATTCATTTAGATCGTAACATAATCTAATATTGTTTTATCGCACACGCCGTTAGACCTATTGCTAACGCTACAGCATTAACAACTACTAGCTTTAGCTACAAGACAAAACACTTACCTTCATAATCAAATAAGTAACCCTCAATGAAAAATGTATATCCTTTTTGAGTTTCTGTACATCATGTAGCCTTATATTTGGCCAATTTTTAAGACTCCGAGTAAATTCCTTACTGGCGAGCAGCAGCACTGGAAATGAAGATACATCCCATCGTCTCAAAACGGAAGCTGTCTGACGTCATCGTGAAAAGGGTCTATTGGCTAATTGACCAGAAACGTTTGAGAAATAATTGGCACAGTTAACAGTGAGCAAAAAAGTAGTCCCTTTAGAACAGAGGTGCCCAAACTCTTCCTCCTGATTTTTGCTAGGAACTGAACGTACATACAGTTTAAATTGAGTGTTTTCTTTTCAAAAGCCAAATAATTACAATTTCTCTTCTTTGATGACAAAATCTAAAACCACTTGCAACAAAATAACATTTGAGCATAAAAAACATCCTCCATGTAATATTTTTTTTAGCTCAGCCTGATGTTACTGATGTTTCTTACAGTTCAAAACATACAAATCTTGCTCTGACTTCATATACAAATGTATAGACAAAGCCATGGAAACACTGTATGAAAGTGCTGGTGGGCCATTAGTAATACATTTTGTCATAGAAGCTGAGGGCCACATGAAATTTTAGTGTAGTAGTAGTTTTCACCAAATGTCAAGTCACATTACAATAAACGACAAACGAATGACAATAAAACACATCGCCTTCACAAACGCCGTGTAACATTTTACAAAAACCAACGTAAGTGGCACAGCAGGACGATAGGACTAACAAACTGTGTAAAACATTAAACACATTGTGGATAACGTTTGTTATTTTTATTCAACCGAACAAACAGTTGAATAAACTGGATTAGGAATCAGCTTTGCAAATATTTAAACAGAGGAGACCAAATGTTTTCACACAGATTCTGTTGTTTAAAGAGGCTCTGAGTTTTTCCATGTTAATAATAATAATAATAATAATATGAGTAAACTGAGCCGTAAATGTATGTATCATTTGTGTCTTTCCAGTTCAGTATGTTTTTTTTTTGATATTGTTTAAGATATAAGAAAAATGAATTGCTTAATATGACTGGATTATGTTGAGACTGGAGGAGCGCTGTTATTGAACAAACTGGGATTTCAGACAATACCCATGACCTCGGACCAAAGTTGCACTGGGGCCCGGGACGTGAGGGGGCCCACTGAGAGTCCTATACTGAGCAGTACACATTTATAAACTTTTCTTGTGATAAAAAAATAATATATATATATATATATATATATATATATATATAAATATTTGACATGCATAATTCCATCACATATTTATTTAATGTTTACAAAGTTTAGTTAAAAAAAACATCAAATTTTTGTGTGGTTCTGACATGTTTGAAAATTGTAAAGAAAGTATTTGTTGACTTTAGGAAAGTACAGTGCACTTAATGTAGCTTAAGCCCTATTTGCACAGGATAAGCATTTACCCCTGGACCTCTGTAATTTGTGAATTACCCCCCGACGTCAGTGTTTTTCGTCGGGATAAACGATGTCTGTAATTTACTTGATTTTACGAACTTTGCAGATATGACGTACTGAAAATCACACAGATTTGTAATAAAAATCCCAGATTTCGTTTATGTTTCTAGCTCTACTTAATCCTAAACTACGATCTTTTATGTTGCTTTCCTGTCCTGACAAAAAACAAACTTTACCTCAGGCTACGACGCAGCTCATCCATTATCTGTGGACATTTCTCTCTTTATTCATCCATTCACTGTGATTCATCTCTGGATCTAACTTTAGCACTGAAAGCATCAGAACTTTCCAAAACAGCCCCATGTTGCTCCAAAAACTTAGTCTAACGTTGCCATGACGACGGGAGGTGTGTTTCCGGGTCTTCAACCGAGTTTGTTTACTCTTTTTTTTTTTTTTTTTTTTTTTTTTTTTTTTTTTTTTTTTTAAATCAGAGAATAAAAGTAATCATTTCGGAGTAAGACCAAAAGAAACATCTTATTATTAAGATTAAAATGGAGCGTTAAAGAGATTTTGGATCACTGTTACGAACTTTAGGAAACAATCTGCGACAAAATCAGCCTGAATCACAGACCTGGGGGATTCACACGGTAATTTTTGGGGGAATTTTTACAGACATTTTTACAGACGTGGATGATTCACACAAGATAAAAATCACAGATGACATCGGCGATTATTACAAATTACTGGAGGTCCCTGGGGAATACTGATCCCATGCGAATAGGCCTTATATATGGATGTATATACTTCCTGAATGTGCTTCCTAATTTTAGGAAGGGGCCCCTCATTACTACCTTACACCTCTGGAGCAATCATCTGTAGAGTAGAGGTAAGATCTTAAGCCCGAGCCCGAGTCAGAACCCGACCGTCGGGACTAAAATGACAATCATTACGTTCGGGTCGGGTCGGGCCGGGCTTCTCTCTCGCTGACTTTTTTAATAAATATATGTTTATAAAAATGTATACTAAAACGATGTGTGGATACTAAACTAAGGAATACTTGTTATAAATAAATAATTTGGTTAAAACAGAGAAGGTGCTGTAAGGTAATTGCTATATAACTACTACTAAACAGGAAGTGCAGAGCCAGGGCACGCTTTGCGCACGTGTCGTGAATGTAATCTTTCCTCCGCAAGTCCGCATCTGTTTAGTTTAGGTCTCCCTGATATGGAGCAGCAAGAAGTCAAGGATAAACTTAAGACAGAAACTGAAAAGGCAAACACGCACCGCCGGTAAGAATGAAGTGTGGAAAAGCTTCAAACTGATAGTGGAAAATGATACAGAAACTTGTGTTGGCTTCGCTGAATGTAGTCAGTGTGGCGCTTTGCTTTCATATGAGAGTAAAAAGACTGGCACTTCGACGCTGTTCATATGTATCTTTTCCCATTTATTTGATTTGCATTATTCTATTTAAAGCCTAGTGGGCTGCAGTATTTCTCCGTGTAATTAAGCGAGTAGCGCATCAAGATCTCTCTTTCACTCTCTTTGTCTGGCCTCTTATTCTGTGTTCCAGCGTTATTTCGTTGTGCAAATGCATTTATCATGATCATAAAAATATGTAGATTATTTTAACCTTAAGAAATCTTGCGTTTTTTTCTGCCAAAAATACTATGGGATAAATTGAAATTTCGGGTTTGCTTCGAGCTCGGGCCTGCAAATCAAGTTAATTGGTCGGGCTCGGGCTGGGTTGGGCTTTAATCCCCGCGGGCCTGGGTCGGGTCGGGCTGGATTTTTTAGTCCTGATCTTACCTCTACTGTGGAGTCAGAACAGAGTGAGCGTGTGTTTGTGTCCTGAGCTCTCTGAGTGCAGGTGCTCCCCATGTGACTGAATGAATGAATGAATGAATGAATGAGAGAGTGAATGGTAGTCTGCATGTGGGCTCGTCCTTCCCACTTCCACAGGATTTGCACGTTCACTCTGAGGGTTTGCAGCTTTAAAAGGCGTCTGGAGTTGATGAGGGTTCATTTTTACACCGCTCTTCTGCTCCGCGTGGAATACACTTTACAAAAATTAAATTACCTAAAACGTATGAGTAATAATGGCACCAGTTTTCAGCTGTGGTCACGGTAACGAGGCGTTCAAAGGACGAGTGCCCAACCATGAGACCAACGGAGCTTCATTCAGCCGCTCTGTCCCATTCATTTTTACAAGGACACAACATAAAAATTTTAATTTATAACCTGATTTTTTAAAGATTTCACATCACATGAGCCAGAATTTTTTTCACAACAGAACATAGATAACATAACAAATGTTTACACTGAGAAGTTTTACACTTTTATTACAAAATGAGCTCATTTCAAATTTGACGCCTGCTCAGTTAGGACAGGGCTGAAAAAGCAAGAAATGTTAAAAAGATTGAGCTGGGAGAAGATCTGTAAACTACTGAAGGTAACTGATCTGAGGTCAGTGACAGGATGAAGGTAACTGATCTGAGGTCTGTGACAGGATGAAGGTAACTGATCTGAGGTCCGTGACAGGATGAAGGTAACTGATCTGAGGTCTGTGACAGGATGAAGGTAACTGATCTGAGGTCTGTGACAGGATGAAGGTAACTGATCTGAGGTCAGTGACAGGATGAAGGTAACTGATCTGAGGTCAGTGACAGGATGAAGGTAACTGATCTGAGGTCAGTGACAGGATGAAGGTAACTGATCTGTGGTCTGTGACAGGATGAAGGTAACTGATCTGAGGTCCGTGACAGGATGAAGGTAACTGATCTGAGGTCAGTGACAGGATGAAGGTAACTGATCTGAGGTCAGTGACAGGATGAAGGTAACTGATCTGAGGTCTGTGACACGATGAAGGTAACTGATCTGAGGTCTGTGACACGATGAAGGTAACTGATCTGAGGTCTGTGACAGGATGAAGGTAACTGATCTGAGGTCTGTGACAGGATGAAGGTAACAGATCTGAGGTCTGTGACAGGATGAAGGTAACTGATCTGAGGTCAGTGACAGGATGAAGGTAACAGATCTGAGGTCAGTGACAGGATGAAGGTAACTGATCTGAGGTCAGTGACAGGATGAAGGTAACTGATCTGAGGTCTGTGACAGGATGAAGGTAACTGATCTGAGGTCTGTGACAGGATGAAGGTAACAGATCTGAGGTCTGTGACAGGATGAAGGTAACTGATCTGAGGTCAGTGACAGGATGAAGGTAACTGATCTGAGGTCAGTGACAGGATGAAGGTAACTGATCTGAGGTCAGTGACAGGATGAAGGTAACTGATCTGAGGTCAGTGACAGGATGAAGGTAACTGATCTGAGGTCTGTGACAGGATGAAGGTAACTGATCTGAGGTCTGTGACAGGATGAAGGTAACTGATCTGAGGTCAGTGACAGGATGAAGGTAACTGATCTGAGGTCAGTGACAGGATGAAGGTAACTGATCTGAGGTCAGTGACAGGATGAAGGTAACTGATCTGAGGTCTGTGACAGGATGAAGGTAACTGATCTGAGGTCTGTGACAGGATGAAGGTAACTGATCTGAGGTCAGTGACAGGATGAAGGTAACTGATCTGAGGTCTGTGACAGGATGAAGGTAACTGATCTGAGGTCTGTGACAGGATGAAGGTAACTGATCTGAGGTCAGTGACAGGATGAAGGTAACTGATCTGAGGTCAGTGACAGGATGAAGGTAACTGATCTGAGGTCAGTGACAGGATGAAGGTAACTGATCTGAGGTCTGTGACAGGATGAAGGTAACTGATCTGAGGTCAGTGACAGGATGAAGGTAACTGATCTGAGGTCAGTGACAGGATGAAGGTAACTGATCTGAGGTCAGTGACAGGATGAAGGTAACTGATCTGAGGTCTGTGAACGAGTGAAGAGGAAAAAGATTAAAGTGAAAAACTTTAAAAACAATGTTCCCTGCATCACTCTTCATGACTGTGTCAGTGACTTTACTAACTGGGCCCAGGAACACTTCCAGAAACCACTGTGGGTAAACACAATCCTCCATCTGCAGAGCCAACTAAAGCTCCGTCCTGCAAAAAGGAAGTCTCAGAGTAAACATTTGTTATGTTATATGTTCAATTGTGAATAAAATATTGGCTCATGTGATTTGAAAGTTTAGTTTTCATTTTATTTAAATTAAAAAAAAATGTCCCAATATTTCCGGAATTTGTGTTGTAGACATTTTTAGACGACAGGGATGTTGTTATTTATATAAATTTGTTCAAATGTGCTATGATTTAATATTATACAGATCTGACAATATTTGAATTACTCCATTAAAAAAGTCTTATCTTTTTTATCTGAGGTGTATCCCGCCTCAGGGCTGTAGTTGCTGGGAGAGGCTCCATCCACTGTGACCTCGAATGGGAAGAAGCAGAATAATAATGAAGATAAATGAACGGCCCATGCCTTTAGGAATCTATAAAATCTGCAGAAAATGAATTAAATGAAATATCTGACATTAAAAACCCTTCTCTGCACTTACCGCTCTCCGCCTCTGCATTAACTCACTCCACACCTTGATTACGGGACGCTGCGTTGAAGGCCCCCACTGTTATTTACTGATTAATTTATCATCAGTGGTTCCCCAGGGCGTTTTACATGCAGCACTCGAACGCCTCGCGGACAATGGCTGCCATTATCCTCTCCAGGCTGAGTTATGGAGAGAACAGTGACGAGGCGGAGGCTGCACACCAAACCCACCAAACACACACATCAAACACACCAAACACACCAAATACACCAAACACACACACACCAAACACACCAAACACACCAAACACACACACACCAAACACACACACACCAAACACACCAAACACACCAAACACACCAAACACACACATCAAACACACCAAACACACCAAACACACACACACCAAACACACCAAACACACCAAACACACACACACCAAACACACCAAACACACACACACCAAACACACCAAACACACCAAACACACACACACCAAACACACACACACCAAACACACCAAACACACCAAACACACCAAACACACACACCAAACACACCAAACACACCAAACACACACACACCAAACACACCAAACACACCAAACACACCAAACACACCAAACACACCAAACACACACACACCAAACACACCAAACACACCAAACACACCAAACACACACACACCAAACACACCAAACACACCAAACACACCAAACACACCAATACACCAAACACACCAAACACACCAAACACACACACACCAAACACACCAAACACACCAAACACACCAAACACACCAAACACACACACACCAAACACACACACACCAAACACACCAAACACACCAAACACACCAAACACACACACACCAAACACACCAAACACACCAAACACACCAAACACACACATCAAACACACCAAACACACCAAACACACCAAACACACACACACCAAACACACCAAACACACCAAACACACACACACCAAACACACAACACACCAAACACACCAAACACACCAAACACACCAAACACACACACCAAACACACCAAACACACCAAACACACACACACCAAACACACCAAACACACCAAACACACCAAACACACCAAACACACCAAACACACACACACCAAACACACCAAACACACCAAACACACCAAACACACACACACCAAACACACACACACCAAACACACCAAACACACCAAACACACACACACCAAACACACCAAACACACCAAACACACCAAACACACCAAACACACACACACCAAACACACCAAACACACACAACACACACACACCAAACACACCAAACACACCAAATACACCAAACACACCAAACACACACACACCAAACACACCAAACACACCAAACACACCAAACACACACACACCAAACACACCAAACACACCAAACACACACACACCAAACACACCAAACCCACCAAACACACCAAATACACCAAACACACCAAATACACCAAACACACACACACCAAACACACACACACCAAACACACCAAACACACCAAACACACCAAACACACACATCAAACACACCAAACACACCAAACACACACACACCAAACACACCAAACACACCAAACACACCAAACACACACACACCAAACACACCAAACACACCAAACACACCAAACACACCAAACACACACACACCAAACACACCAAACACACCAAACACACACACACCAAACACACCAAATACACCAAACACACCAAACACACACACACCAAACACACCAAACACACCAAACACACCAAACACACACACACCAAACACACCAAATACACCAAACACACACACACCAAACACACCAAACACACCAAACACACCAAACACACACACACCAAACACACCAAACACACACACACCAAACACACCAAACACACCAAACACACACACACCAAACACACCAAACACACCAAACACACCAAACACACCAAACACACCAAATACACCAAACACACCAAACACACCAAATACACCAAACACACCAAACACACCAAACACACACACACCAAACACACCAAACACACACACACCAAACACACCAAACACACCAAACACACACACACCAAACACACACACACCAAACACACCAAATACACCAAACACACCAAACACACCAAACACACACACACCAAACACACCAAACACACCAAATACACCAAACACACCAAACACACCAAATACACCAAACACACCAAACACACCAAATACACCAAACACACCAAATACACCAAACACACCAAACACACCAAACACACACACACCAAACACAACAAACACACCAAACACACCAAACACACCAAATACACCAAACACACACACACCAAACACAACAAACACACCAAACACACCAAACACACCAAATACACCAAACACACACACACCAAACACACACACACCAAACACACCAAACCCACCAAACACACCAAACACACCAAACACACCAAATACACCAAACACACCAAACACACCAAATACACCAAACACACCAAACACACCAAATACACCAAACACACCAAACACACACACACCAAACACACCAAACACACCAAATACACCAAACACACACACCAAACACACCAACCACACCAAACCCACCAAACACACCAAACACACACACCAAACACACCAAATACACCAAATACACCAAACACACCAAACACACCAAACACACCAAACACACACACCAAACACACCAAACACACACACACCAAACACACCAAACACACCAAACACACCTAACACACACACCAAACACACCAAATACACCAAACACACACACCAAACACACCAAACACACCAAACACACACATCAAAAACACCAAACACACCAAACACACCAAACACACCAAACACACACACCAAACACACCAAACACACCAAACACACACACCAAACCCACCAAACACACCAAACACACCAAACAAACCAAACAAACCAAACACACCAAACACACCAAATACACCAAACACACCAAACACACCAAACACACCAAACACACACACCAAACACACCAAACACACACACCAAACACACCAAACACACCAAATACACCAAACACACCAAACACACCAAACACACCAAATACACCAAACACACCAAATACACACACACCAAACACACACACACCAAACACACCAAACACACCAAACACACCAAATACACCAAACACACCAAATACACCAAACACACCAAACACACCAAACACACCAAACACACCAAACACACCAAACACACCAAACACACCAAATACACACACACCAAACACACCAAACACACACACACCAAACACACCAAACACACACACACCAAACACACCAAACACACCAAACACACACACACCAAACACACACACACCAAACACACCAAATACACCAAACACACCAAACACACCAAACACACCAAACACACCAAACACACACACACCAAACACACCAAACACACCAAATACACCAAACACACCAAACACACCAAACACACACACACCAAACACACCAAATACACCAAACACACCAAATACACCAAACACACCAAACACACCAAACACACACACACCAAACACAACAAACACACCAAACACACCAAACACACCAAATACACCAAACACACACACACCAAACACACCAAACACACCAAATACACCAAACACACACACCAAACACACCAACCACACCAAACCCACCAAACACACCAAATACACCAAACACACACACACCAAACACACACACACCAAACACAACAAACACACCAAACACACCAAACACACCAAATACACCAAACACACACACACCAAACACACACACACCAAACACACCAAACCCACCAAACACACCAAACACACCAAACACACCAAATACACCAAACACACCAAACACACCAAATACACCAAACACACCAAACACACCAAATACACCAAACACACCAAACACACACACACCAAACACACCAAACACACCAAATACACCAAACACACACACCAAACACACCAACCACACCAAACCCACCAAACACACCAAACACACACACCAAACACACCAAATACACCAAATACACCAAACACACCAAACACACCAAACACACCAAACACACACACCAAACACACCAAACACACACCAAACACACCAAACACACCAAACACACCAAATACACCAAACACACCAAACACACCAAACACACACACCAAACACACCAAACACACACATCAAAAACACCAAACACACCAAACACACCAAACACACACACCAAACACACCAAACACACCAAACACACCAAACACACCAAACACACCAAACACACACACCAAACCCACCAAACACACCAAACACACCAAACACACCAAACACACCAAATACACCAAACACACCAAACACACCAAACACACCAAACACACACACCAAACACACCAAACACACCAAACACACACACCAAACACACCAAACACACCAAATACACCAAACACACCAAACACACCAAACACACCAAACACACACACACCAAACACACCAAATACACCAAACACACCAAACACACACACACCAAACACACACACACCAAACACACCAAACCCACCAAACACACCAAACACACCAAACACACCAAATACACCAAACACACCAAACACACCAAATACACCAAACACACCAAACACACCAAATACACCAAACACACCAAACACACCAAATACACCAAACACACCAAACACACACACACCAAACACACCAAACACACCAAATACACCAAACACACACACCAAACACACCAACCACACCAAACACACCAAACACACCAAACACACACACCAAACACACCAAATACACCAAATACACCAAACACACCAAACACACCAAACACACCAAACACACACACCAAACACACCAAACACACACACACCAAACACACACACACCAAACACACCAAACACACACACCAAACACACCAAATACACCAAACACACACACCAAACACACCAAACACACCAAACACACCAAACACACCAAATACACCAAACACACCAAACACACCAAACACACACACCAAACACACCAAACACACCAAACACACCAAACACACCAAACACACCAAACACACACACCAAACCCACCAAACACACCAAACACACCAAACACACCAAACCAGAGCTGCTCATGGTGCATTCACAACACAGGGGCAGAAAACGACATTTTAACGCTGTTTGTAGAATATTTTGTCTTTACAAGTACTGTCTTTAATCCACGAACATGAGCCTAAATCTGGACTAAACCAGGTCTAAACCAGGACTAAACCAGCTCTAAACCAGGACTAAACCAGGTCTAAACCAGCTCTAAACCAGCTCTAAACCAGGACTAAACCAGGTCTAAACCAGCTCTAAACCAGCTCTAAACCAAGTCTAAACCAGGACTAAACCAGGTCTAAACCAGGTCTAAACCAGCTCTAAACCAGGTCTAAACCAGCTCTAAACCAGGACTAAACCAGGACTAAACCAGGACTAAGCCAGGTCTAAACCAGGTCTAAACCAGGTCTAAACCAGGTCTAAACCAGAACTAAAGCAGGACTAAACCAAGTCTAAACCAGGTCTAAACCAGGTCTAAACCAGGACTAAACCAGGTCTAAACCAGGTCTAAACTAAGACTAAACTCCAGAGGGCTGTTTCACAAAACTAGCTAACTCCATAAGCTAGGCTTATTTGGAAAAGTCTGGCTTATTTTGTTGTCATTTCTGTTTCATAAACCAGGCTCATCCTGAGACTCTCTCAGTCTCTGTGGGAACTGAACCAGCAGCTGAGCCTGGTCCAGAGCAGGGTTAAAGTCTGAGCCCGGTCCAGAGCAGGGTTAAAGTCTGAGCCCGGTCCAGAGCAGGGTTAAGGTCTGAGCCCGGTCCAGAGCAGGGTTAAGGTCCGAGCCCGGTCCAGAGCAGGGTTAAAGTCTGAGCCCGGTCCAGAGCAGGGTTAAGGTCTGAGCCCGGTCCAGAGCAGGGTTAAGGTCTGAGCCCGGTCCAGAGCAGGGTTAAGGTCCGAGCCCGGTCCAGAGCAGGGTTAAGGTCCGAGCCCGGTCCAGAGCAGGGTTAAGGTCCGAGCCCGGTCCAGAGCAGGGTTAAGGTCCGAGCCCGGTCCAGAGCAGGGTTAAGGTCCGAGCCCGGTCCAGAGCAGGGTTAAGGTCCGAGCCCGGTCCAGAGCAGGGTTAAGGTCCGAGCCCGGTCCAGAGCAGGGTTAAGGTCCGAGCCCGGTCCAGAGCAGGGTTAAGGTCTGAGCCCGGTCCAGAGCAGGGTTAAGGTCTGAGCCCGGTCCAGAGCAGGGTTAAGTCTGAGCACGGTCCAGAGCAGGGTTAAGGTCTGAGCCCGGTCCAGAGCAGGGTTAAGGTCCGAGCCCGGTCCAGAGCAGGGTTAAGGTCCGAGCCCGGTCCAGAGCAGGGTTAAGGTCCGAGCCCGGTCCAGAGCAGGGTTAAGGTCCGAGCCCGGTCCAGAGCAGGGTTAAGGGGTCCGAGCCCGGTCCAGAGCAGGGTTAAGGTCCGAGCCCGGTCCAGAGCAGGGTTAAGGTCCGAGCCCGGTCCAGAGCAGGGTTAAGGTCCGAGCCCGGTCCAGAGCAGGGTTAAGGTCCGAGCCCGGTCCAGAGCAGGGTTAAGGTCTGAGCCCGGTCCAGAGCAGGGTTAAGGTCCGAGCCCGGTCCAGAGCAGGGTTAAGGTCCGAGCCCGGTCCAGAGCAGGGTTAAGGTCCGAGCCCGGTCCAGAGCAGGGTTAAGGTCCGAGCCCGGTCCAGAGCAGGGTTAAAGTCTGAGCCCGGTCCAGAGCAGGTTTAAGGAGGGCTTGTTGTTGATTGGTCAGTGTTTCCTGGAGTGGGTGGGGCTTCGTGGTGGAACCGAGCGTCCTGAGGCCTCAGAAACTCAGCACCAGAGAATACAGGATTACTCAAACAGAATACAGCTCCAGGTCTGTTTCTGATGACATTATAACCTGGGAGAAAGAGAGAAGTTGATTTTAGTAATAAAATCATTTTAAAGTAAGTTTATATATTTGATATTTTGACTTATCACTGTAAACCCTGATTAGTTAAGTTTATTTTTAAAAGTTTGGAAACCGATTGCTTTATTTTTTCTAAGTTATCTAAATAGAAAAGTTACATAGTAGTTAGTAATCTTATGTAATTAAGTAAAGCTAGCTTTTCTTTGGTAAATTAACTAAGAAATATCAAGTAAGTTATAGTTAATATTTCATTTTCAGTAAGTATGCTCTTTAGTGTTTAGTAATTTTACTTAAACTTATTAGGGGTGTAACGATACAGTAACTGTATGAGTATTGTATGATACAACTACATCGATACACATGACCTTGTATCGAATCGTATCGTTTTCTAGGAAGTGAATATCAATACACATGAAGTATCACTTGATAATATTGTAAATATCGAAATTTGAAATGTATATGTTAAAATAAAACCAGATAGGGCTTTTTGGAGATAAATTTTGTGTTTTTAATTAAATAAAATGTTATTCTCACCTTTTCTTCCCTCTCTGTCGGCTGGACATAATCAACCCTGGCGGTGCTACATTTGAGACTTTGAGACATTTTGAGACTTTACTTTTATGATTTTTGGCAAAAAGTTGCTGTATCGATTATCGATACAAAGATGTTGAATCGTATCGAATCGTATCGTTCCAAATTAGCCAATATCGTTCTTGAATCGTATCAAAATACTTCTAATCGATACGTATCGTATCGTTGCAAAAATGTATCATTACAGCCATAAAACTGATGTAGTAAGACGATGATATTATTCCAGTTTAATTAACAGTGATGTATTTATTACTACAAACATACTTAAATAATAAATAATAATAGTTTTGATGCATTATTATTCTTCCAATTTAAGCTATGACAACAAATTGCAACACTCCCAAGTTTTCTGAAGTGAACATGTTTTTATAATACAGAGTATGGAACTTCCACTTTTTTTAAATAAACTTTTAAATACATTTTTAAGACTATAGACAATGGTATAGTTTTCACAGTACCATCAGAATTAACACCACATCAGTTGTTAATGAAAATAAACAAATATGCCTCGGGTACAGCATTTGGCTTTAAAATGTTCAGTTATAGAAGACACAACAAATCCTTTTGTAACAAGTTAACAGTGCATTTGTGCAGTTTTCCTAGAACGGCCATTCCCAAAGTCAGGAGCATCACGGCCTCAAGTTTTCCACACTTTCACTTAATTTGATGTTCGTACGTCTAAAAACTTTTCTAATTTTTAAGTTTTTCTCTCTATCATTATTTTTTTACTCATCTTACAGCCAACTTACAGAGTTCAGAAAAAGTTATTCTTTTGTTAAATGTAGTATATTTAGTTTTTATTATTATCAATAATACTTTTTCTGAACAGTGGAGTCAGTTGGTGTAAGATGAGCTGGAAAAAATAAAGATAGTGAGTAAAACTTAAAATTTTTAGATGTATGAACATTAAATGTGGTGAGTAAAAAAATATTAGTTGTTGAAAACTTGAGCTTTTGAGTTGATCACCAAAACTCAAAAATCTTGAGGGATCCTGTTGCTTTCAGTTTTTGCAGCATTGTTTTTTACAGTGCATTTCAAACTCAATTTCTTTTTATGTAATTAATATAGACAGCCTCTGGGGGCCCCCTGCAGTACCTTCGCAGACCCCCAGAGGGCCCCGGACCCCACTTTGGGAAGCGCTGTCCTAGAACATAGCAACTGGCTTCAGAAAGGTTCCATTAATCAATCACTGCAGTGTTCGTTCAAAGAGAATCCCACTGTTTTGGCCCAGATCTAAATGCAGCGTGTCCTGTTGTGTGAGTGGATAAGAGGACAGTTAACCTGCTTCAATAATAAAAGAGCAGTGCTTTTGTAAATCAAAGGAAAACAGCTGGACACAACTTCAAACATCACCGCGGTACAACATCTGTGCTGCTGTGCTGCGAGAGCGAGCACCGCGAGGGAAACAGAACCAGGGAGAACGTGGGAGAAGCGTCTGCATTCTTCAAATCCCTGCTTCTATTCTGCTTCTGTTCTCTCCCTCGTGCACGCTCGCGGCCTCTCCCTCGTGCACGCTCGCAGCCAGGACTAAACCAGGTCTGAACCAGGACTAAACCAGGACTAAACCAGGACTAAACCAGGACTAAACCAGGTCTAAACCAGGACTAAACCAGGACTAAACCAGGTCTAAACCAGGACTAAACCAGGACTAAACCAGGACTAAACCAGGACTAGACCAGGTCTAAACCAGGTCTGAACCAGGACTAAACCAGGACTAAACCAGGTCTAAACCAGGTCTAAACCAGGACTAAACCAGGACTAAACCAGGTCTAAACCAGGACTAAACCAGGTCTAAACCAGGTCTAAACCAGGACTAAACCAGGACTAAACCAGGACTAGACCAGGTCTAAACCAGGTCTAAACCTGGACTAAACCAGGTCTAAACCAGGTCTAAACCAGGACTAAACCAGGTCTAAACCAGAACTAAAGCAGGACTAAACCAGGACTAGACCAGGTCTAAACCAGGACTAAACCAGGTCTAAACCAGAACTAAAGCAGGACTAAACCAGGACTAGACCAGGTCTAAACCAGGTCTAAACCAGGACTAAACCAGCTCTAAACCAGAACTAAAGCAGGACTAAACCAGGACTAGACCAGGTCTAAACCAGGTCTAAACCAGGACTAAACCAGCTCTAAACCAGGACTAAACCAGAACTAAACCAGGGCTAAACCAGGACTAAACCAGGTCTAAACCAGGACTAAACCAGGACTAAACCAGAACTAAACCAGGACTAAACCAGGACTAAACCAGGACTAAACCAGGACTAAACCAGGACTAAACCAGGTCTAAACCAGGACTAAACCAGGACTAAACTCGCGGCCTCTCCCTCGTGCACGCTCGCAGCCTCTCCCTCGTGCACGCTCGCAGCCTCTCCCTCGTGCACGCCCGCAGCCTCTCCCTCGTGCACGCTCGCAGCCTCTTACACGAGCAGCGAAGCGGAGCCGTGAGAGAATAGAGAGGCGAGACACAGGAAGTAAACAAAAGTCTGACAGGAAATTAGCAAAAGTTATCGACAAAACTAGCTAGACATTTGCTGTTTTAACTGTAATCTTGTGTTATTTTGTATTTCGGTGTTGGATTTGAAAGAAAGCTTGACGACATGACAGATACATATATAATCTTCTGATCCTTTAGAATTTTTGTGCCATTCTATTCAGTCATCTTTGGAAAACTGGTTGGAGTGGGCATCCAAAATTGCAAATTATGAACGTGTGACGCACAGAATTTCACAACAACAGAATATGTTTCTTAAGGCGTGGATGCACTTTCTGGATTACATGGAAAATGTCTGAAAAATACTCTATAAATGATTTTCTTTCATTGCAGAGGATGGATTGGTTGACCTGAGCATTAACTATAACTGGGTGATTGTTAAACCAGAGCTTTAATTATATTTCCTGTTTATTTACTAACGTCTGTGCATATAGTTATTATTTTATTTTTTATTTAATCTTATTTTTTTGTGTTATTTTTTAAGAGTATGTATATTTTTAAGGTTATTGTCCAGCGTGTTATTTATGATTTCATTTAAGAGACGTATGTGGTGAAGGGCGGTATATAGATTTTAAAAAATGTCAAAATGAGAAAAGAGAAATGAAAAAGAAAGTTTGGTATTTCATTGTGGAAAGCTAACTGTATTAAATATGTTGACAAAATAAAAAAGAATAGTTTTGCCATTCTTTAAACACAGTGAGCTCATGTGGATTATTACTTTAACAAAGCCTTATACTCATTTCTATGGAAGCGTATTGCGTTCACCTGAAAAAAAAAAGTTTCTGTTTTAATGAGCAAAGTTAATTCTGTTTTTATGAGAGAAAAAATCCTGTTTTTATGAGTAAAATAATTTTCTGTTTTTATGAGAAAATTCTGTTTTTACGAGTAAAATAATTGTATGTTTTTATGTGGATAATGGTCCTTATTATCTTGTTCCACTTTTGGGGGGAGAGGAATTCAAAGTCAATGGCAAAGACCTGAGATGTCTGCGCAGAGTCGACAAACTAATGATTATACGTCAATATTACTTAACGAAAGCAGAATCTCCAGTGTCTCAAGCCTAGAGTAAAATAAAACCGTATTAAACGAAGTAGTTGGGACATTTACGCCCTTTCTTTAGCTACAACTCTTCAATACGAGCTAAACGTTTACTAAAACAGAACTAACTTAGCTCATTAAAACAGAAACTTTTTTTTTTTCAGGTGAACGCAATACGCTTCCGTACATTTCTATTCCAAAAAACACAGCGTACATTGTGGAAAGTACGCTTTAGTTAATAGTTGATCGAAATACAAGGCGTTGGTATTTTTCGACAGGATAAGCACCAACATTTGTTTACAATGGGCAACATTCTTCCACACTCCTGATTCTTGGTGAAGCACTTTTATCCCCCCTCGTCTTACTGTATTTTCCGCACTATAAGGCGCATCGGATTATAAGGCGCACCTTCAATGAATGGCCTATTTTAAAACTGTTTTCATATATAGGGTGCACCGCATTATAAGGCGCATCCACTAGATGGCGCTGCGCTAAAGGGAATGTCAATAAAACAGTCAGATAAGTCAGTCAGTCAAACTTTATTAATAGAATACAAACCAGCTTCTTACAACTCCCTCGTTGAAAACAATGTATTTCCAACTCCATTTGTCACAGTTCAAAGCTACATGAACAGCGTTCGAGCGCTCAGTTTTCTGTCCCCTCAATGTCGCAACTCTCCTACTGAGATGGAGCAAAGGCCACGCCTCCTTGTTCTTTTGCGGCAGGATCCATAAACACGCCTATGGCACACATGAACAGCTGGGACTGCCCTTTACCGTTTTTACCGCTGTCACTTCGGCGACGCCCCCTGAATACGGTAGCCATAATTAACCAACATTGATCCATATATAAGGCGCATCGGATTATAAGGCGCACTGTCGGTTTTTGAGAACATTAAAGGCTTTTAGGTGCGCCTTATAGTGCGGAAAATACAGTATTTTCCTTGGGTTTGTTTGTAGACAAAAGTGTCTCCTGGCACTGTTACTGTAGCTGTTCAAGTGTGTCACCAAAAACTACACACCCACGTTTAGGAACAAGGCCACGAATGCAGGATTCATACATATCAGTATCATGATTAGTAAGTTTTCATGAGTGTGAGAAATGTGGAAGAAGTGCTCCTAATCTGTACCGAGAAGTTAAATGTACTGTATTCTGCTTTTCTCAGTCTTTCTGAAACTGTGTGACTCCTTTGCATTAATATTTCAGGTTTTATAACATAAAATAATGTATCGGTCACTGTGACTTTGCAGAGAATGCTTGGATTAGATGTCTGTCGCCCCCTGCTGGCAACAGTGAGCAAAATGTCTGTTTAGCACAGCTGTTAGCGACATGAGGCTAACAGATAGATAAATGAGCTTCGTAGTGAACTATCATTGTCAGGGCGGACTCACCAAAGGTAACAAAAGGCTTCAAACACGACTTTTGTGTCTGAACCACTTCCTGTGCGGTGTCTACCAAATTGTGTTCTGTGATTGGCCGTCACTGCAGTGATGTTGCTCCACATTTGCATAAATTAGACTTCAGTTCAACTCAAAACCACGCTCAGGTCGCTTGATTCGCGTCGCTCGGTGAGTTCCAGACGTTTGTCACCAGCGTTTGAAGGAAATGAACGGTCGCTGGTCGCTTCAGTCGCTCAAGACACTTTTGGGGTGAGTCTACATCAGAAGTAGTCCAGTGACTGTGAATAACGGAATATTACTATTACTGCTACTACTGCTACTACCTGCTTGCCCACATAAAAAAATTCAGTAAAAAGTCTGTAAATGTATTCAGCTAACACTGATATTGACGAATGCAAAAAGTCTTTTTTCCCTCACCATCCTATTCAAAGACTTTTACTGAAGGCTATGTTTAGCTGAGGCAAAATGACAGCCAGAAATGTCACTCCCGTCTAAACAGAAGATTAAAATGTTTCAATTTATAAAGTTGGAAGCAGGAAGTTGGATTGTTTCTTCTGTTTTTCCCTCTGTTCTCTGGCTCTTTACAGTAAAAAGTCCATAACCGCTGCCATACATGTCCTCACACAGATGGAAAAACACTCCCACTGCTGCTGTAAAGAGACCGTTGCCCAGGCCCCGCCCACAAAACCTCCAGACCACGCCCACGAAACCTCCAAACCACAATCCCACATGGGTACCTACTGTTCCAGTGTGTGGAGCTGGAAAAGACAAGAAGAGTGGAAAATGTTACAAGAAAAGACGTTTAAGTTAGAAAAATAATAGCTTTTTTGTGTTTGGCTGAATTAAAGAAAGGGTTGTATGTATATTTTTTACTTTGACAAATATAAATTAAAACATTTCTAAAAGTTTAGTCTAATTTAATGTCAGAAAGTGAGACTGTGAGTGTGAACGGGTGAATGATTCCTTGATGCAGAGAGCTCTGAGGCCCATGGAGGTGGATCAGACTGAGCCTGCACGAGTCCTGCTCAGGGCCTGTGCTCAGGGTTTTAGAAAACCTGAGGTCCTAGTTTAGACCCGCTTTGGTCCTTGTTTAAACCCGGTTTAGTCCTGGTTTGGTCCTGGTTTAGACCTGCTTTAGTCCTTTTTTAGACTTGGTTTAGACCTTGTTTAGACCTGGTTTAGTCCTGGTTTAGTCCTCTTTTAGACCTAGTTTAGACCTGCTTTGGTCCTTGTTTAAACCCGGTTTAGTCCTGGTTTGGTCCTTGTTTAAACCTTGCTTTGACTTGGTTTAGTCCAGACTTTTTCCTAAAAAAGTCCTGGTTTAGCCTCATAGTCCTGGTCTAGTCCTCGTTTGGACCTAGTTTAGTCCTGCTTTAGTCCTTTTTTAGACTTGGTTTAGACCTTGTTAAGTCCTTGTTAGACCTGGTTTAGACCTGGTTTAGTCCTGGTTTAGACCTGGTTTAGTCCTGGTTTAATCTTTGTTTAGACCTGGTTTAGTCCTGGTTTAGTCCTCTTTTAGACCTAGTTTAGTCCTGGTTTAGTCCTTGTTTAGACCTGGTTTAGTCCTGGTTTAGTCCTGGTTTTGTCCTTGTTTAGTCCTGGTTTAGTCCTGGTTTAGTCCTGGTTTAGTCCTGGTTTAGTCCTTGTTTAGACCTGGTTTAGTCCTGGTTTAGTCCTCTTTTAGACCTAGTTTAGTCCTGGTTTAGTCCTTGTTTAGACTTGGTTTAGACCTGGTTTAGTCCTTGTTTAGACCTGGTTTAGTCCTGGTTTAGTCCTTGTTTAGACCTGGTTTAGTCCTGGTTTAGTCCTCTTTTAGACCTAGTTTAGTCCTGGTTTAGTCCTTGTTTAGACTTGGTTTAGACCTGGTTTAGTCCTTGTTTAGACCTGGTTTAGTCCTGGTTTAGTCCTGGTTTAGACTTGGTTTAGACCTGGTTTAGTCCTTGTTTAGACCTGGTTTAGTCCTGGTTTAGTCCTCTTTTAGACCTAGTTTAGTCCTGCTTTAGTCCTGGTTTAGACCTGGTTTAGTCCCGGTTTAGTCCTTGTTTAGACTTGGTTTAGACCTGGTTTAGTCCTGGTTTAGTCCTCTTTTAGACCTAGTTTAGTCCTGGTTTAGTCCTTGTTTAGACTTGGTTTAGACCTGGTTTAGTCCTTGTTTAGACCTGGTTTAGTCCTGCTTTAGTCCTGGTTTAGACCTGGTTTAGTCCTTGTTTAGACCTGGTTTAGTCCTGCTTTAGTCCTGGTTTAGACCTGGTTTAGACCTGGTTTAGTCCTGGTTTAGTCTTTGTTTAGACCTGGTTTAGTCCTGGTTTAGTCCTTGTTTAGACTTGGTTTAGACCTGGTTTAGTCCTTTTTTAGACCTGGTTTAGTCCTGGTTTAGTCCTGGTTATAGAAAAATCCCGAGGTCTGGACCTGTGTGACCCCCATGGTGCGTCCTAACCATGCTCCTGGTTCGTTTATTTAGTCCTTAATCTTATTTTAGTTGATTCTTGTCAAACCATTGTCTTCCTGTTGTTCTCAGCTCTTTTCTGTCAAATCCTGGTTTAGTTTGTGATTTAGACCTGGTTTAGTCCCAGTTTAACCCCAGCTTTGCTCCCATGCAGCTCACTCTTTGCATTGTGCCCCGTGCCTTGTGTCTGGAGCTAAAAGTAGCAGGAAGTCAGGGTCACGAGAGGGAGGCCAAAGTGGGCGGGGCTTACAGTTCCTGTGTGTGTGTGTGTGTTATTGGAAAAGCTGACAGCCCCCAAACAGCAGCAGAGTGGAGAGCGAGAGAGAGAGAGAGAGTCCTGGACTGCACGGACTTTTACTCACGAGACTTCAGACCTGCAGCTCCAAAACTCCTCTGATCCAAAACACGAGGTTTGAGAGGAAAATAAAGGAATATATTTTTTTTTAAAGAAGGAGAAAAAGAGAAGAGAGGAGACAAAATGGTAAGTCCATGATTCAGCCATGTTTGGAGTCAGGGAGGAGGGGGCGGGGCCAGGGGCCGAGCTTCAGGAAGGAGCTGCAAAAGTCATGCAGATGTTCAAAGTTTCTCTGGAAGGAACTGCGCGTCTGCTCTGTCACGTTGTATTCAGAAAGTTAAAAATATCTTTTAGAGACGTTAGAGAAGAGACAAAAGCCTAGAGAAACTTTTGCTTTGTGTGGGAAGTTTGGAATTTGGACTGGGGAACTTCTAAACAAATGCATTGCCGGTGATGTAGCTGTAACTTTTGAAATAGCAAGTTGAAGTGTTGTATTTGTTTTCTTCCATTCATATATTTTCTCTTACTTTTCTGGTTACTCTCACTGCTTTGGGCGTGATGGGCAAAGCCTGCAGAGTCATAAATTATTTGCAGGGCTTACGCTTGACAGAGAGAGTGTTGTCAAAATTACTAGAAATACTTGAATGTCGTTGGTTGAGAGTGGGAAGTTAGGAATTTGAACTGGTGAACTTTTAACCAACCGCACTGCAAGATTTATAGCTCGGATTCTATGTTGCAAGCTGAAGCGATCAGTGTAGAAAATAAAACTTTGTGTGAGTGTTTTTGTGCATTCAGGCCTGCATTTGTAGTTTTCATTCATTCATTATCTACCACTGATGCACTTGGGGTTAACGGATTCATGTAAAGTGCTTTGAGAAGCTTATAAAGCGCAATATACATCTGTAAATCCAATTATTATTACTCAGTCCCAGGGCTTTGGTGACTACTCTTGCTGCCCACTGACAACTGCTGGGCTAACACTGACAGACAGTGTCCAGGTTATTGTCCTCGTCTGTACTCAACTGCAGACTGAAGCTGAGGACGCGCCACAGGATTTTCTCAGTGGTTACAGATTCTGAAAAGACCAGGAGCTCACACTAACGACTGGTTTCAGCAGATTTAGTTCTGACGACTGAAAGACTGCGCCGCACACACTGCAAGATCTGCTGAGGCCGCGACTGACGCCAAACAAACGCAGCAAACTCTGGCGGGGAACTAAATGGTAAACAAACATGGAGCTACCTGGGTCGCTGTTGCCGTTGTGTGCGCAGCTCTCTGTTTGGAAAAAAGGAAAAAGAAAAAACGTCTCTGTATCCAGTTTCACTCAACTTTCTTCAGTGTTTGCCATGGTTGTTTATGTTAAATTTCCGCTTATATTTTCCTGCCGCTTCCTGTTGCTTCGTCTTCGTTCTCTGAAGCTATTTCCTGGGTCGCTAAATGTCGGTGCTAACAGCTAGCCATTTTTAACACTCAAATAAAAGTCAATAAAAGTCTGCAATTCAATAATTATACCAAATAAACATCTGATATTTAAAAGTTAAAATATAAAAAATATGACCCCTTGTAGAGTTGTCACTGAGTGCGTTGTGTGTGGGGCGCGACCAGAGCCATCTGGGAGGCCGCGAGTTCACAGGAGAGGAGCGAGTTTATGCTGAAGTTCTGAGTTAACGCGATAATAACCATGTTTACAGAGAACTGCAGGGGAAAAGTATGGTAAAAAGCCACGTTTTCCTCTGACCACCTCTTGTTCATTTAGAGATTATTTGGCGATTTAACCACAGTTGAAGCCCAAAAGTCACAGAAATATAAACTTCAACCCTGGGTAAAGACACTAACGGCCATATTTACTAAGACGGGTGCTAAACTGCGAGTGCAGTGAGAAAATATGCGGCCGCTATTAATGTTCGTGTTGCGCATGAATTACTGAGACAAACTGCGTGGCGGTGACAGTGCAAACAGAGGGGGCGGAGCTATTTAAACGTCATCATTGCGTGTATTGTTTTGCGTCAAGGAAGGTGCGGAAGAGGAACACAAACGGAAGCAAAAATTTAACCAAGAAGAGCTGAAAGTGCTGGTGAATAATTTTTTTCATCCGTCATGGCAAATAGATCTGCAAACTCTAACCCTACGTATTTGTTCATTTCTTCTCCTTCGTCTCACACGAATCACAGCAGCCATCTGTGCAAAAGATTAGCACGTCCTTCTCCAATGTGCTACATTTATTCCCTATTTTCGCACGCAAAGTCATGGTGAGCCTTGATAAATAATATTGCGGGCGGTAAATGAATGAATTTGCATTTTCTCCGCCTTCCATTTTGCGCACTCTGGGAAGAACGCCTCAGTTTACAGATTCATTAGGTCATAGGAGCAACATCTGCATTGCGTTCGCTCTGCTCCTGTAAGACACGCAAATCTCAACTGCGTCTGCTCCAATTCTAGCGCATCTTATTCAGTTAGCGTGCACGCAAACCTTTGATAAATCTGGCCCCATGAGTTCCCAGTTGGATGTAAACGTCCCACACTACAGGAGTGTTGCTTGCGACTGAGGTCAGGCCGGGTTTTTGCGCTGAGTCTTTGAACATCACACATTAACGGATTTCAGGGCCGACTGCTGATTACGATTCCCTGCAGTTAGCTCGGGACAACTGTGAATTGTTATAAAATCGGGCAAAAAAGGGGTGTAGTGTGTCCCCAGCTTAAGAAGCGCTAGAGGAAATTAGGTCTGTAGTCAACGAACCAAAGAAATAGTTACTCGACCAAAGTCATGCCCAGCACAGCGGGGGGTTACACCAAGGAGTGATGCCACATTAATGAGGTAATAAAACATGAAAAGTTAGCAGTAACATATAGTTTTATCTAAAAATCAAGTTATCAAGTAACAAATTAGACTTTGTTGCTGCAAAGAGTAGATGCAACTAATCGACCAATAACATTTTAGTCGACTAAGTGACCAGAGAGAAGTCAGTCTTAGCAGAACTGTGAACATATATTTTATTTGTGTGGCTGAAGTTGTTTGATTTTTGAGTAATAAATGCATTTTTCCAACATTGTCATCCATGTAACACCAGGATGTTATTGTTGATTTTCACAAATGAATTGCACTTGTCCTGCATTTCTGTTTCTTCAAGTGACGACGTACTTTTCACTGCAGGATACCAAAGCCTTTCTTACGTCTCACTTTATCTAAAAGGTTTTAGTGCAGCCATGTGGAGATCAGAACGCTTCTGTCTTTAACCCAATACAGATGGCAACAGAAACAGAGGCAACATTGTGCTCATGCTGAACACATTACACAACAAACTAGAAGTCAGTCAGCTTTTTAATGGAAGACCAGGAAGCAGCTTTAAAGTTTGCTGGTTGAGCATAAATGGGACACTAGGATGAATTTCTCCTCAATATCAGTAAAAAAAGAGCATTTAATTTTTAACGTCAGAAGCTGTTTTTTGGCCTGGCACAGTTCAGTTCATGTTTTATATTTTATACCACTTTGTAACCCATAAAATCTGCTAAATTTAGTCTCAGCAAATGGCGGCATGAAGGCAAAGGGGTTAGCGCTCTCGCCTGGTCCCTGGTTCGATTCCCAGACACTTTCTGTGCAGAGTTTGCATGTTCCTTTTAGGTCCCTGGGTCACTGGGTTTTTGTTTTTTGATCATCAACCCCTGTCCTCATCACAGCAAAAGTGAATTCATTTTCATATTTTTAACTCTAAATACCAGTTTGTTCACATAATTCTCACATATTTGTAAATAAAACTTGAATTATTTACTTTTTAAATATGCAAAGTGTTTTTGTTTGTGAAGGGATTTCCAGTCCTGACAGGTCTTTGATTCACCTTAACACAGATATAAAACATTTTTACTTTTTGTGCCGCTACAAAAAAAGTTGTCCTCTTAAAGCCCTAAGAGGCGGGGCTACACTCACTTTTATCTAATGGAGTTATAAGGAATTATTTCCCACAATGCACTGAGAAAATGGCGGATCTGGTGGTGATGTTTTAGTTTGTGTATTTTTTACACAGAGTTACAGAGGATGATTTAAAGTTACACTGTGTAACTTTTCTCCTAAATATGTGGGGCATACTGACTTGTTTTTGTGATTTTTTGAGCGATTATAAGGCCTGAGGTGCTGTAGCTCCGAGCGGGGCTTCTGTTCTGAGAAACCGCCCTCGCAACTTGGCCGGGAGCGCTCCGCTGTTCAGGAAGAGTCACGTGACAGGGAACGACTTGAGGCGCAGTATAACCAGGAAGCTACTTTTAGCGTTGTTATTTTCGCCAGTTCGTCAGGGCCAAAGGACACAAGAAGATGAAGACAATGTCGGACGAGGCAAGAAAAAGAAAATGTGAAAGGGACCGCACCAGATCGCAGACAAGAGTCAACATCGGACAGACTTTTGCTCGCTGGCGTCAGATGAGAGACAGAGAAGGCTGCAAATCAGATCACGTTTTTGCTTCTTTATTGTTGGGCAGGTAAATTAGCCTCTTTATTTTTTCTTTAGAACGTGCTTTTTCATACAGTTATTAGTTGTTTTTACTGCGACCATTGCGCGATATTTGTTGATAAGCTAACGCTAGCGCTAACTCTATAGAAGATCCAGTCCAAACTTCCAAAGGTAGCAGCAGGTCAACTAAAGTTGAAACAATGATGGAAATAGACGCACGCTCGCACAGTTTCAGAAGGAGGAGGGGCCCTAGTGTTTACGTTTTGCGACGGTGCAGTGGCAGCTGTGGCCTCTAGAGGCGCAAGACCGGGAATCTTACACAGTGTAACTTTAACATTTCTGTATTGGAACGGCAGATAGCGTTTTAAGCTTTTTATGTGAGTCAATGGGACTTAAAGGGCTTTAAGAGCAAAAATGTGAGTTTTTGTCCAGACAGTAGACTATCATGCTACTGTTTTGTTTTTTTTGTTTTTTTTAGTTATGACATTGAAATTCTAAAATGAACTTATTAATGAAGATCTTTGTCAAATACCATCACCCTAGCATAAGAAATGCCACAACAAGAGCAAAAAATACATTTGGAAAACCCTAAAATGAGGGTTAAATAAAGGTCAAAAGTAAGTCTGAAGGCAGATTTCTTCTCTTTTTTTGTGCCAACTTTTTCAAAACACCCTCCCTACTCCTTCACTTGCTCCACTTTAAGCCATGATACCTCGTTCCTGCCTGGTGTCTCTCTGCTGCAGCCTTGTATTTGACGTAACTCTGTTTTTTTTATCGTTGTTGTGTGAAGGGAGGTCCCCGGGCGTCACTTCCTGGCCTGAGCCGCTCCTCTTTCGGCCCATTTGGTTTTGGATTACCTCATGCCTCTGGAGACTTCTATAAATACTTCAGAGAGAGGCGGCGGTGACAGAAGCCTCAGTGTGGGAGGAGTGGGCTGGGGAGAGGAAGGCTTTAAGTGGAGGTTAAACAGCTAATGGTGTGTTCATGTGCAGAAGGTATTCACAGAGGTGGGAAAGGTTCGGGAAATCTGTTCTTAAAGCAGCTCTTTACAAAAGCTTTTTTTGGAACTGAATTTTTTTTAACTTCTAATTCTGATGAAAATTTAAGTGAATGACTTTTTGTTTTTACAGTGTATAAAAAATACAATGTAAAAAACTTTCAGTGTCCAAAACTTGCAGAACCTTCATCCAGAAGAAAGACAATCGATCCTGTCTCACAATGAAGCAAGCCAGCCAATCAGGTTTTAAGTTAACAGTCACATTAGTTAGTTAGTCTTTATTTGTTTCGAGCAACTGAAGACAAATATACAGTACATACAGAATCATAATTACATTGAAAACTGTTTCTTTTAAAGCTCAAAAAGGAGTGGGAGGAAGAAAACTTATTTAATCCCACCTCTATATTACATAGAACAAATCAAAACAACTTATTTTTAGCTTCCTGCTCGTACAAGAATAATAACAAAACATATTTACATTTCCAGAAATATAAATAACAAAAAATAGTAAGGCATTTCAGGCAAGTCAATTTTAAATAATAGATAGCTGCATAGATTGCAGGACACAAGAACTAACAGTGATAAGACACAAATGTTAGAAAAGGTAAGGACACAAATGTTAGCGACACAGCTCTTTTAATTTCTTACAGGAAGTTTGGGACACTGAGTTTTGAGTATTACACAGATTTTTTTTATTTTTTACATTGTTTCTTCATACACTAGATTTAAAACACTGCTTAAAGTTGCACTGTGTAAGATTCCCGGTCTTGCGCCTCTAGAGGCCACAGGTGCCACTGCACCGTCGCAAAACGTAAACACTAGGGCCCCTCCTCCTTCTGAAACTGTGCGAGCGTGCGTCTATTTCCATCATTGTTTCAACTTTAGTTGACCTGCTGCTACCTTTGGAAGTTTGGACTGGATCTTCTATAGAGTTAGCGCTAGCGTTAGCTTATCAACAAATATCGCGCAATGGTCGCAGTAAAAACAACTAATAACTGTATGAAAAAGCACGTTCTAAAGAAAAAATAAAGAGGCTAATTTACCTGCCCAACAATAAAGAAGCAAAAACGTGATCTGATTTGCAGCCTTCTCTGTCTCTCATCTGACGCCAGCGAGCAAAAGTCTGTCCGATGTTGACTCTTGTCTGTGATCTGGTGCGGTCCCTTTCACATTTTCTTTTTCTTGCCTCGTCCGACATTGTCTTCATCTTCTTGTGTCCTTCGGCCCTGACGAACTGGCGAAAATAACAACGCTAAAAGTAGCTTCCTGGTTATACTGCGCCTCAAGTCGTTCCCTGTCACGTGACTCTTCCTGAACAGCGGAGCGCTCCCGGCCAAGTTGCGAGGGCGGTTTCTCAGAACAGAAGCCCCGCTCGGAGCAACAGATCCACCTCAGGCCTTATAATCGCTCAAAAAATCACAAAAACAAGTCAGTATGCCCCACATATTTAGGAGAAAAGTTACACAGTGTAACTTTAAGAAATTTTTGTCACTAGAAAAAATCTGTTCACAAAATTGAACTGCAAATAAATCACATAAATTAGTTGTGGGACTCGATTAAAAAAATTACAGGCTTTGTAATTAATTAATCGTGATTGTGCTGTCCTCGCAATGAGTAAACTACTTTTCACAGCTAAACAGCGAGCTTACGACGCTCCAATAAACAAGGCAGTCTTCTTTTATTGCTCATTTATTGAAGGATGACTCGAAACCATCATCCCACGATCATCGTAAACCTGGAACAATACAAAAACACGTTTCTGCTCACTCAGCTGCAGTATACATTTCCAATTTCTTATACAAAAATTAATGCAAAATGATATTTCCGCATAAACAATACTTACGGACAAATATTGTCCAAGGCAACAACGTTTTTAAGGTGAATACAAGCTCAACACATGAACAGCTCCCAGTACGTTCAGCCATCTTGGTTTCAACATGTGCATTAACGAAACAATAGCGCTGAATAACCAAAAGAGGGCGCTGTTGTGCAGTTAACAAATTTAGTACTGATCAATTGCACTTTACAAAGGGCAGAATAGTGATTGATCACATTTCTGTAAATAGCAATATTTATATGTCATAAATAAAATATAAGAGCTTATTTGAATGTTCTGGCATATTTTACCTTTATTTCAAACTAACACTGCGTTCAACCAGGGCAGGATTTATCGTCTGTGCTCCTCCTCTGTGCTCCTCCTCTGTGCTCCTCCTCCGTTCTCCTCCTCTGTGCTCCTCCTCTGTGCTCCTGCTCTGTGCTCCTCCTCCGTTCTCCTCCTCTGTGCTCCTGCTCTGTGCTCCTGCTCTGTGCTCCTCCTCCGTTCTCCTCCTCTGTGCTCCTCCTCTGTGCTCCTCCTCTGTGCTCCTCCTCTGTGCTCCTGCTCTGTGCTCCTCCTCCGTTCTCCTCCTCTGTGCTCCTGCTCTGTGCTCCTGCTCTGTGCTCCTGCTCTGTGCTCCTGCTCTGTGCTCCTCCTCTGTGCTCCTCCTCCGTTCTCCTCCTCTGTGCTCCTCCTCTGTGCTCCTCCTCTGTGCTCCTGCTCTGTGCTCCTCCTCTGTGCTCCTCCTCTGTGCTCCTGCTCTGTGCTCCTTCTCTGTGCTCCTCCTCTGTGCTCCTCCTCTGTGCTCCTGCTCTGTGCTCCTTCTCTGAGCTCCTCCTCTGTGCTCCTCCTCTGTACTCCTCCTCTGTGCTCCTGCTCTGTGCTCCTCCTCTGTGCTCCTGCTCTGTGCTCCTCCTCTGTGCTCCTGCTCTGTGCTCCTACTCTGTGCTCCTGCTCCGTGCTCCTCCTCTGTGCTCCTCCTCTGTGCTCCTGCTCTGTGCTCCTGCTCTGTGCTCCTGCTCCGTGCTCCTCCTCTGAGCTCCTCCTCTGTGCTCCTCCTCTGAGCTCCTCCTCTGTGCTCCTTCTCTGTGCTCCTTCTCTGAGCTCCTCCTCTGTGCTCCTGCTCTGTGCTCCTGCTCTGTGCTCCTGCTCTGTGCTCCTGCTCTGTGCTCCTCCTCTGTGCTCCTCCTCTGAGCTCCTCCAGTGACCTCCGCGTCCTGCATCTGGACCAAACAGACGCTGTCTCCTGTGTCGTCAGTCAGCTGTGATCGTTGGCGAGACGATGAGCGGCGCCGTGAAGCAGCGCGTTTGAAAGTGAAAGAAAAGTTGCGCTGGTTGCACGGAGGCGGCCGACCTCAACCGTTCACAGCTGAAATCCAAATGTTCTGTCCGTGTGGATGCGCAACCCTGGTTACTATGCGCTAGAAACTAGGTCAATGAGAAAAGTTCCGTGTTGTCATAGAGAAGCGAGATTAATTGCGTTAATTTTTCTGTAATTAATTCATCGCAATTAACGCGTTAAAGTCCCAGCCCTAATATAAATCGTTATGCTTTCTGTTATAAAAGCACAAAACAAGCTTCATATCACTCAACGGCAAGAGCTGACCTTAAACTTCTCGCTCTGAGTTTAGCTTTAGCTCGACGTGAACAAGTGATTATTGCGTCGTTTATTTTTGTTTGCATTTTACTTCCCTTTTTTCCAATTTATGTTTCGGTAACAAGACGTGTCAGGAACTAAGACGTTATCTAACTTCTCCCAGTTGTCATTATTCAGCAGCCTGTAATAATAAAGCCTATGTGATATTCTGTTGTTGTGACACTTCACCCATGTCTCCAGTCACAGTATGTGTTTTGACAGGAAGGGCATCTGACGTAAAAACCTGTCAAAGCACTGTGCGACTGATGAAAAAACAGAGCAGGTGAAAGGAAAAAAGAAGAAAAAAAGGCTCTATGACGGTGTAAGATTTTATTTTTTCACAGATGATTCCTATTAAAGTATAGTTTTTGAAAGAAAAACAAAAAAAATCTGGTAGTAAACTGGAAAAAAATTGTTTGGTCAGACATTTTTTTGTAACAATTTTGTGATGATTTTTGTCTGCGCTCTCTGAATGTTTCTAGTTTCTTTTGGGGAGCTGTTACTGTGACTTTGGAAAGAAAGCCTGTATTCGGCGTCTGCTGGGGAACAGACAGAGCACAATATGGCTTTTTAGCATGGCTGTTAGCGACATGATGCTAACAGATAGATTTCTGAGCTGAAACTTCGTAGTGACGGAGGTTTAAGGCTGAAATGATCGGAACGAGTCCGGTGACGGTGTCTGGGCTTCAGAAACGCGCAGGAGCACTTCCTGGTTTCTACGTAGAGCTGTGAGACCGAGCGTTTTCAGCTCTGGAGAAGGACAGCGCCTCAGCAGACAGGATTACTCAGACAGAATACTGTTTTTGAGGAGGAGACATTATAAATTCTAAAAGTTAATTTAACAGAACAGGGGACCTTTAAACGTTTCAACTTCACATTCCTACATGACAGATTTTTGTGTGTTGTCAAAATTATCTTTAATTAATTGAAGAATATCTTGTGTCTTTTGGATCACAGAGGAGTTTTGTCTGTTTTCCTGCGGCACTTTCACTTCTGCTTTACTTATTCACCTGGGAAACAAATGTAGACTTTATGCAGTTCAACTAAAAACCTACCTACTCTGATAAAGCAAGCACCTTACATTTTAACTTGTATTTTAGTTTAGTTTTAGGCACCTATGGTCTTTTATTTCATTGTATTATTGATTACCGTCTTCCCATGCTTTTATATTATTATACTACTTTTAATATTGCATTATTTTATATTAGCGAATTATGGCTTGTGCAGCACTTTGGGGAACATGGGTGCTATATAAATAAAGTTTGACTTGACTAAACCCTGTTCAGAACATTGCGCTGAGTGTAGTACACAGGAAAAATATCAGGAACCAGCTAAACATGGATACACTTCTTAATGTTCTCTACCCACAGACAAGAGAATAAATATTGGTGCTTTTTTACATTCTAAATTTTTTGTATAAACCTGTGGATACTGATTTTTTTCAAAATGTTTCATCACTTTTGAGGTCAGCAGGGACAGCTTTACACTTCTGTGGATAACTTGTTTCCATTACAAAAATAATTTTCCTTGATATTGCTGTCATTATGATCCTGACATGTAATATTTAAGTTTTTCTGGACTTCAAATCTGGTTCTTTTTGTAACATTTTACTATAACAGTCCAGTTATGTCGTCTTATATCACTGATCTACAAATGTTTGGACTTGATCTGCTTCTGAGATAAAAGTGGCTAAATCTCATTTATTTTGATAAAATGAACTGAAAATCAATGATAACTGTGCTGTTAGCTATGTATTCAAGATATTTAATGATATTGTTTCACATCAAAATCACATCTGTTTATACAATAGATTTAGGCATTTTTGCTTAAAAATAATATTTATATTTTGAAAATATTGAATTTCTCTACATGCATGCATTTTGTCCACTTCCAAGAGAGAGATTTCTGCAAATAAAAACAAAACATTTTATGTCAAAACTCTAGCCATATTAAAATGAATGTATTGAATGTGCAGCTTTCAGATAGAACTGGTTGCTTGTAGACACTGTACCTTCTGATAAACTACCATTTTTGCCTTATTTTGCATAAATTTCCTATTTTGACCCAATACTGTTTCTTGGAAACTACAGCCCACTGCACTTCTCACTTACTTTTTCTTTATTAGTGACCTAATCCAAGGAAAACCTCACTGCTTTTGTTCCAGAAGCATTTTGCTGTAGACCTGTGATATTACAATTCTCCACTTTTATAATGTTCTCTGCTAAATAGCTTTTCATTGTGATATTTCTAGCACTGTGATTGTAATTTTGGGTCTGCAACCTTCTGGATCCAAAGCCAGTTGTTGCCAAAAAATACTAAACTTTCATCTGTAAAGAGCTGCAGCTAGTTTCAGTGCACATAAGTGGTTTAGCCTATAACTGAAATATAGCTTATGGATGGTCATTAATTATTGCAAACTAACAAAGAACTGTGTTAAATCCTCACTGCACTGATTATCTTTTACTAGGCCTCTAACCAGCAGAAATACAGGAGCCACGCACACTCTGAGAACCAGAGTTACATCCAGTAACCATTTCTTGGAGCTGTTTTATTAACTTATGTGTGTTCAGATCAGTCTGTGTCTGCACTGTGCGGCCAAAAAAGGCTACAGACAGTGGCAATGACGCCATGTCATATTCTAGTTCAGCCATTCACAAAGTCAGGAGTCACGGCCGCCTTAAATTTACCAAAATCCCACACAGACCCCAACAATACAACTTCCCTCAATCCCAAATTTTATTTTCATGTTTTTCTCCATATATTTTTATAAAAACATTACAAAAGACACTGACTATTGGCTAAAAAGTGTTTTAAAGTTATATTTTTAAACAAATACACTGTAAAACTCAACAACTCAAGACAAAGGATCCCCCAAAGATTTTTGGGGCCAACTCAAAATCTCAAGTTTTCCACACTTTCACTTAATTTGATGTTCATACGTCTAAAAACTTTTCTAATTTTTAAGTTTTTCTCTCTATCATTATTTTTTTACTCATCTTACAGCCAACTTACAGAGTTCAGAAAAAGTTATTCTTTTGTTAAATGTAGTATATTTAGTTTTTTATTATTATCAATAATACTTTTTCTGAACAGTGGAGTCAGTTGACGTAAGATGAGCTGGAAAAAATAAAGATAGTGAGTAAAACTTAAAATTTCAAGTTAGCAAGTGTGTCAACATTTAGCTGTTTGAATTAGCATATTAATTAGCATCTGTGATTAGCATAGAAGCTAAAGGGTGAAGAGTATGTTTCTTCCATTAAACCAAATGAAACGGAAGATCACATCTGGGTGCTAATAATTCAAAGTCCTTTTTCACAAACTTACAGCTGCAATCAGAAATGTTCAACCCTCTCACCTCAAAAATCATTAAAATAAAAACTCATCTTCTAACGCATGTCCATGGGCAGCAATATTCTCTACCCAGGCACTGACATTACACACAGTTGTTGGTTATAAGTTGCCAAAACCGTACTGATTCTTCATCATTTCTGGGTGTGTTTCCTGAGTTTCTGAGCTGCTGTAGCCGGTTCCCTCTCTGTTGGACTGCGCGGCGACGCTGGAGCAGTGAGTCAGAGCTGAGGTCCCACCTGTCGGAGTCTTCAGCTGTTACAGAGTTATATTAGGACCTGCCCCGAGCCGAGACGCCGCTCTGCGTGTGTCCCGCTGCCCGCTGCTCAGGTTACAGTCTTTACAGGCTCACAAATAGACTCTGGCTGCTAACTGTGTCGTCCTTTGAGCTCTTTTCTTTTCTTAAAATTGCACATCATACAGAAACAACGGCATATCTCGTGTCTCATCTAACATCGAACTGAAGCTCCTGAAGTGGGCTGCGTCAGAAAGAGCATCCCGCATAAAATCCTGTAAAAAAAAGTCAAAAATGTGCAGTGTGCAGCTTTATTCTTTGTCAAAAAGAAGAAGATCTTACTGTAAAAGGAAGAATCTGCAGAAAAACCTTCAGATGCCATCTTAGCTCACAATGGAAAAGCTGTAGAGCCCAGACCTGGACTCAATGGACAGAGCATTTACCCCGGAACTAAAAGATTCCTGATTTGAGCTGCTCTTATATGTCTCAAATCTAAAATAAAACCCTTTTTTTTCCTTTACCAACCCCTTGTGGCTGGAGTTAGTATCTTCCTTTTTAGTCTTAGTTAGCGGCAGTAGCTCAGTAGACGTTCACCCACTAACAAGAAGGTTGCCAGTTCGATTCCTATACCGACATTCCATACTGTCAGTATTAATACGTGTATTTCTTATAGCCAGACCGATATTTTTGTATTGCATCTTGACATTTTTCAGCTGCGTATTTTCCTGCGGTCTTCCTCAGATGTGATTTATTTTTTATTTAACCATTCTTTAACCAGGAAAGTCCCATTGAGATTCAAAGATACAAGAGATCGACATCACGTGACTTCCAAGATGGCTGCGCCCTGTATGTTGTGGCAAATCTAATCGATTAAAGTAAAGATTCCTACGAATATACACAAGGAAAACTATTGCTAACTATCGAAGCACCGTCGGCGATGCCCCCGAAGAAAAATTTGCAGATGGAGAACGACATGGAGGAGATCCGCAAGTCGCTAAATTTCTTGTCGGGAGACATGGCCGGAGTATCCCAACAGCTGACTAAGCTAACAGAACTTGTTGAAGAAGTGAAGCTGTTGAAAGAAACGATCAGGGAAAGAGACAAAACTATCATCGAACTGGAAAAGAGAATTGATAATTTGGAACAGTACACAAGGATGGAGGATGTTATTATTACTGGTTTGAACATCAAACCCCGTTCCTACGCCAGAGCTGCGGCGATGGGACGGAATGTTGGCGAGGACGCAGAGACTGAGGATTTGCTAACGCTGGAGGGGCAAGTCCTACAGTTTTTGAAGGAAAAGGACATTCACCTGGACGCAAATAACATCTCAGCGTGCCACACTCTTCCGTTTAAAGACAAAATAAAACCCGCAATCATTCTGCGTCTTGTGAATAGAAAGCGTAAAACAGAGCTTTTACGTCAAGGGAAAAAGTTGAAAGGAACTAACGTTTATATGAACGAGCATCTAACTAAGAAAACTGCTGCTGTTGCTAGAGAAGCCCGCATCCTGAGGAAAAATAATAAGATCAAAGCTACGTGGACAAGGAATTGCAAAGTCTTCATTCAGCTCAATGGATCCACTCCGGAGCAAGCGAAAGTTATACTGGTAAGGGAATGTAAAGACCTTGATCAGTTCAGATAATGCTGTTCATTCCACTACGTACTAAACTGCATACATACATTATGGGAGAGACTTTAATTTTATGGATTATGGATCTATGTGGGACTTGGGAAGCAGTGGAACTAACACAAAATGGACATGGGACAAAACTGGCATTGTGGTACATAGTGGGCTTGGGACAATGTGAAATTGGGACAAATTGGTTTTGGTACAATGTGGACTTTGGACAATGTGAATTTGGGATAAAGCGGGACATATGGATGTGGGCAATGGGGACATTGTGGACTTGGGACACACTTGGGACACAGAGTACTTGGGACATAGAGGACATGGGAAACAGCAGACCTGAGACACAGAGGACTTACACAGAGGACTTGGCATACAACAGACTTGGGATGCAGAGTATTTGGGACACAGCAGACTTGGACCTGGGACAGACTTCATTGTCAATGGGGAGTGTATGTGTGCATGCTTTGGTGTGTGGTGTGTGGTGTATGATGTGTGGTGGTGTAATATTGGTGTGTGTGTGTGTAAGGTTAGGTAAGAACATTAAAACAAAAAATAATGATGGTTAACGAACATGAATTTAGTGATATTTTCATAGATGAAGATGTTAATGACTCAACACTCACTAACCTTAGGGAATTGTACACTCAGTTTGATCATATACAATTTAGCGCTTATGATAATATTAACTATAATAGTAGAACAAATGAGTTTGGTAGCGACATTGATCCTGATAATAACCTTTATAACAATATTATCAATAACTGTGAATACTATACAGATGAGCAATTTAAAGGTGTAAATATGGATGGAGCCTTTACTATAATACACTTTAATAGTAGAAGTTTGTATAAAAATTACAATAATATTAAGGAATATCTAAATCAATTTGATAAATTTAGTGTTGTAGCAGTGTCTGAGACCTGGCTTGATGCAGATAAGTGTTCAGAAATAGAACTGGAAGGATATGAATTGTTTACCACAAATAGGACTAGTAAAAAGGGAGGGGGGGTTGCACTCTACGTAAATGCAGATTTGAAATGCAGTAAGATTAACAGTAAATCAGTCACAATGGATGGAGTCCTGGAAAGTCTAACAGTGGAAATTCAAGTTAAAAAATCTAAAAATATTTATGTCAGTTGTATATATAGAACTCCTGGATCGTGTCTTGATACTTTTAATCAAAAAGTTGATAGTTTGTTTAGCAGTAATAATAAGTTTCAGATTGTGTGTGGTGACTTCAATATTAATCTTTTAAATCCACAGAAAAATATAAAAACAACAGACTTTACAACAGTTATGTATAGCAATCATTTTTTCCCTCTTATCACTAAACCAACTAGAATTACAACAAATACAGCCACACTTATAGATAATATTTTCACTAATCAATTGAGTAATCATATTACAGCAGGATTACTCCTTAATGATATAAGTGATCATTTACCTGTTTTCAGTATTTTTCATCAATTAGTACCAAAGGAAGAGACACCGAAAAAATCCCTCTATATGTTTAGGAGACATCGAACACCTGCGGCCATGGCTGCATTCAAAATTGATCTATGTGCACAGACCTGGGATGAGGTCTATGCAACTGAAGATCCAGACAAGGCCTATGGTGCCTTCCTGAATAAAATAATGCAATTATATGATAAGCACTGTCCAATTAGGAAACATTACATCAAAAATACATCTAGACAAGAAAAGCCATGGATTACAAAAAGTATAGCAAAAGCTTGTAAAAAGAAAAATCATCTCTATAGAATATATATGAAACATAGAACCAAAGAAACTGAATACAGGTATAAAATATACAAAAATAATTTAACAAAAATAATTAAAAACAGCAAAAAATCATACTATTGTAACTTACTAGAACAACATAAGTATAACATTCAAGGAACTTGGGAAGTACTAAATGGCATAATTAAGTATGGGACAGAAAAGAAGCAATACCCAAATTATTTTATAGAAAATAATCAAACTATAAGTAAAATTAAGGAAATAACAAATGTATTTAATAAATTCTTTGTAAATGTTGGACCTGTACTGGCTAATGAAATTGTACAACCATCAAATACTGATGGATTAAATGAAGGAAACATTCAGAAAACTGTGGAATCGCTTTTTTTATCAAGTGTATATGAAAATGAAATAATTGAAATTGTAGGTACCTTTAAGAATAAGAGATCAACTGATTGTTTTGATATAGATATGGCATTGGTAAAAGAAATTATAAATTATATAGTTGTACCATTTACATATATCTGTAATCAGTCTTTTTTAACAGGTATCTTCCCAGGTAAAATGAAAACAGCAAAAGTTATACCCATCTTTAAAAGCGGAGATAGGCACCATTTTACTAATTATAGGCCAATCTCATTACTGCCACAATTTTCAAAAATTTTAGAAAAATTATTTGTAAAAAGACTTGATGGTTTCATAAACAAACACAGTTTATTAAGTGAACAACAATATGGTTTTAGAACGAACAGGTCCACTTCAATGGCAGTGATGGAATTGGTGGAGGAGATATCAACTGCATTTGATAAAAAAGATTATACAGTGGGTGTTTTCATAGACTTAAGCAAGGCCTTTGACACCATAGACCACACATTACTTTTGAATAAAATGGAAAGGTATGGTGTCAGGGGTCCTGCATATGCTTGGCTTAAAAAAAAAAAAAAAAAAGATCTCTTTTTCAAGGGATTCCTGGCCAAGAGGCGTCAACAACACAACACATTTCATACAAAATACAATAAAAAGAGAAAAAAGAGTTAAAAACAATGAGATAAAAAAGACACATTTAGAAGCAGTGGCAGGTTAGTGATAGCATCTCCAGGTCTTTTCAAAATAGACTCAAAATGATCCAAAAGGGACAAGATTTTGTAGTTTTAAGGTTCTCTGTAAACTGTTCCAGCGTAGGAGCACGATACTGAAAAGACATTTTTCCGCTCTCTGTCCTGACTCTGGGACAGTCAGAGAGTGGACGTCCTGAGAGCGTAGTGCATGAGGTCCATCAGACTCCTGCTGCAGATACAGAGTCAGGTACAGAGGGAGCAGACCAAGAACACCATGATGTCGTGTTTTATCAGCAGATTTAAACAGGTTTTGGGCTTTGTCTTCCTACCTAGAGCAGAAAGACAACTGCAGGAAAGTAAGGGGCTGAAACATGTCAAGGTACAAACACTGGTTTGTCTATAACAGATCCAAGTATAAATATAGTATTGACAAAAAAGTGACAAGGAAGAGCGCTTCCTGGACCTCCAAAAAGTAGGATAAGAGGAGCAAAAAATGAGGTGTTCTTTGGGAAGGGACAGGCAATGCAAAAAAACAACAAAATACCCAAGGCACTCTCTCATAATAAAGACTTTTTAACTTTATGAGAGAGTGCCTTGGGTATTTTGTTGTTTTTTTATAAATATAGTATATTTAACCCTCCTACAGCCCTAACTTTTTAGTCTCACCTTTCGCCGTAAGCACAAAAAAATGCACCAATAAAGACTGCCATAGAAAACATTTCTAATCGTCAATAATAAATTTTTTTCATGGTTACAATGATTAACTTCAGTCCTCATCACACACAGCATAAATGAATTCTGTTTATGAAAGTGAAGCCTTAAATTCCAGTTTGTGTGGTGCAGACACATCCAGCACAAACCTCTGCCTCTGCTCAGTCTGGGACCTTTTTCTACTTTGCCCTGATGTGCACATCTCTGTAAGAACTACATTTTGGATTTGTGCTCACGCAAACACAAACAAACTCATTTCTCAACAAACACTTTCACACCAATTTATGACAAAAACACACCCAAATCATTTTAGTTCAAAAAATGTTTTTATTTGCCTTGTAGGCTTGGTCATTTATACAAACACTAATGTGGCCATCTCCACATTTATACCTCTGTCTACCATATATGGGCAAATGGCGCCACCTAGTGAAAAACAATAAAAACTAACATTCCAATCCCTCACTATCATGAATCCATGAAATACTTGATAAAAATGTGAAATTATATTGCAGTGACAGTGTAGAATAAAAATGTTGTTTTAATAGGAGTCAATGGCACAAAAAATGTCTTAGGGCTAATTTTTTAAGAGAATTTTTCCCCCCAAAAAAATCCTGAAATCTTAACATTCATCCAAAAATACACACCTGACGCAAAATCTATGCCATTTGAATCAACACAGCAAAAGTTATCCACAAAAAACTGCTGCAAAGCATCAAAAAATATCTCAGAGGTGAAGGAGGGTTAAAATCCAACCATTACTTTTTCAGTTATCAAGCTGAATGACAAACAAACCACTGCCAACATAAACATAACATACTTGGAGGTGATTAATATTTGGCAGTGTATGATGTTCAAACTTCCAGTTGATTTGTTAGCATTTTGCAGTGTTGACCTGGTTTTGATCTGGTGTTGTTGCTGGTGAGGGAAGGAAGGAGTTTGTTCAACGCTATTTGTATTTGCTCACAAGAAATCCCATTATTGCACGTACCTAGGCAGAGTTTTCCAGTTTCCTTTTTGTTTTTTCCTTCTGGCTTCTACAAACATGGCGGCTGATTACGGCATATTCTTTTCCCAGTCTGTTATTTAGGTTGAAAACGATCCCATTTTCGGTAATGATTGAGCGTTTTAGAGAGATTTGCCCGATGTTGCCTGCGGACTCTGTAGTCTGGTGTGTTTCCTGGCCTCCCGCTGGCTCCTGGATAGACCCAAACTCCGGGGGTCTGAGAGAGAGAGAACAGCAGCCGAGCGGAGCATCGGACGGTTACAGTGACGCCGGAGTCGAGAGGAAACATAATTTGAGGATTAGGAGCAGAGCTGGTTTGTATCAGCGGCAGCCATTTCCATACAAATACTCAAGTGTTTATTGTGTTCATTTTATAGAAGGAGGCTAAAAAACACCTAAACCTCCTCAAACAGCGGGATTTAGAATAATGAGAACAGAGAAAATGCCTCTTTGTGGCACTGGATTGAAGAAAAATAACATTTTGGGCGGGTTCTCAGGAACATTACATCAACTATTGTGAGGTGTGAAGTACGGACTGTTGTGGCGTTTTTGTAGGTAATTTCCAAAGCTGTCAAGCAATTTTCTATTTATCACCAATGTTGTGGCAGTACTGATAATTCAACTGATATGGGTTTTTCTATGCCCAATGGATTTTTAAAATCTTGAACAGCCGGTGGCCGATAAACACTGCTCCCTTTCTGGGCCGATATGTCAGGCCAATTTTCTTAATTTTATGAAAGAAATTAATATAATACAGTAATTTGTTTTAGTAATGTTTATTAAAATGCAAACAAATGTGTTAGAATGTGACAGCGAGAACATTTAAAGATGAGTTTTTTGGCAATCTCAATCAGTGCAGGGAGACCTTGGGGAGAGCTACAAAATGCTTTAAATTTTTTGTTCAATGAGGTTCTGTTCCAGAGAAATGACAACATGTTTTTATTGCTGTTTTGAGCTTTTCAAGGCTTAGATGAAGAGATTTTGGATGCTTTCTTTGAACTGCAGTGTAAGATTCAATTCAATTCAATTCAGGTTTATTTGTACAGCCCAGTATCACAACAAAAGTCACCTCAAAGGGCTTCACAAACAGTTGATCAAACATAAACACACAATCAGACAACACAAACAATAACTGCACTAAACTAAACAGACCCAGGACACTCCTGTCCTTAGACCCTCCTTCTCGGTAAGGAAAAACTCCTAAAAAAACCCAGCTACGGGAAAAAAGAAGAGTCCAAACTGCTACAAGATAACTGGGGAGGTTGGGCTCCCAGGGAAATGTGCTTGACCAAAAATCGGCAATAAAGGGCAAGAATCCGCCGATTGCTGATTGACTAAAAAAGGCAAAAATCGGCCAGATCAGTCAACCGATATATCAGTCGACCTCTAGTTATGGACCAATGGTGTGGCTGTTATTAATGCACTTAAGGTTTGATTGTGTTGTTGTTATTATTGAATAAGATAAGCTAGTGATAGTTGGTTTATCTAAAGTACATCTTGTTTAGCAAGGCCTTCTGTGGAATCCCTCCCTCCCTGGGACGTCCAGCTCGTGAGGGAACTAGGGCTGGCCGCTTCTGGTTCCTTAAGGCTTATTTCTCCTCTACGTTAGAAACGCATTTGGATACGGAAGGAGCGCTCTGTCCGTCTCCTGCGATCATGCTGTCGTACGTTGGTCCCAGAGCTCGAGGATACAAATGAACAGAGCAGTACATGTGTTGACCATTGGGGGGCGCTAGTCAACACAGCTCAACAGTTACAGCAGAAGAAACAGCTGAACTTTTTAAGGAGTGAGTAGAGTTAAAGTTAGTCCACAGACCACCGCTATTTTTGCCTCATTTTCTTGGCTCTTTTTCATTAAATGTGGAGTAAAAACCTCCTCTCGGTAAAATCTTTGACTGTCGCCAATTGCTCCCTACTCATTATTTAACATAACACAAACATCGACATAGAAAATGATCGAAATATAAATGATGTGACAATAACAAGGCTTAGAACGGACAGATCTATTTCTGTATGAAATGGGAGAATAAATGAGCCTTAAGATGATTAATCACTCAGTGAGGTCTTGATTAGTTGCAAGAACTCTTTACGTCAATAAAGCTGGTCTAATTTATTACAAGATAGCTTTTTTTTTTCATTTAATATAGGAGAGCACAGATAATTTTTAGATAATATATTTCACAGCCTTCATTTACAAATGTTTTAATAATTAATGTAAAGTCACTTGTTGGGTAAGACTCTGGTAAGTTCCTCACTTATCCTTTGGTTGATTTTGGTCGATTTTTCTCTGTACTGGGCATAACTTTGGTTGAAAAACAATTTCTTTGGTCGACTACAGCCCTTGGGGTAAATCTTTGGCAATGGAAACTTGCTGATCCGAGCCTCACTCTATCGCTTTAATGGGAACAGCCCCGAAGGCAGATATTTTTTCCAGAGAGAACAGATCAGACCGGCACTGACTAAAATCAATCAGCGTGAAAGAAATGGTTATTTGCAGAAAGTGATACTGTCAGTGGAAAGAAATGAAACCTCCTGACGTAAAATATATTTCTACCCAACTTCAATCACTTCAGCTTGTTTTAGAGTCGCTGTTTACACAATTTTGAATATCACCAGGTCACCAAAGCCATTTATTTTTCTCACTATATCTATATTTGTGTGGAGTGTTAATGAGAAATATCCTTGAAAAGTGTCCGGACACCCACAGCTCCATTCATTAACATCTCTGTACTATTTACTCCAAGTTTGATCCAAATTTCAGACATGTCAATTAGAGACTAACTCCTTATTTACTGAAACAACCCGACATCATTAAGCCCTTTCGTTCCGGCTTCACACCAAATATAATTACGCTGCGCTGGTCAATCAGCTCCACGGTGAGCATCAAAAAGACATAAATAAAAAGAGCCAGTCGATGCCGAGAGGAGCGGCGTGGACTTTACCTCAGACTTTAGGCAAAAATAAGATCGATTTTTGCAGGATCGAATGTTGCTGTGTTGTTTAGAAAGCTGGGGAGAGTCGAAGTTTGAACTGCAGACCAAAAAAATATATATATGTCTATACTTCCTCATCTCAGAACAGCAATTAAATTATGTTTTTGGAAGTTTCTCTTGACATATGTTCAATATCGAGGCGTGTAGTTGCTAATTGGTTGATCACATGACTTAAATCCTCTGCCTCTTCTTCTCTCACATTAAATAACTTCATGTCCTCTGTCATTACATCCATAAATCCTCACTTTCTAATGTCTGCATCCTTATATTCCCGGTCCCTGCTCTGTGCATGACGTTTGTGTAGGTTCATCCAGAAAAAATCTGTGAAAAAGGTTAAAGAAGACAAGGTTTGTTTTTAGAAGACGTTTCACACTCATCAGATCTTGCATTTTGTTGGTCAGAAAACAATAATTATTGAAAAAAGCTAATTTGAAGAAACTCATTTGAGAAATTAGGATTAGGTCCCTGTCACTTTAAGAGCCCTCCCTCCCTGCTGTCCTGCTGCTGTCACACCCCTTCAGTGGTGAGTGTTTGAGTGTTGTCTGCTGCAGTTCGGGGGTGTTTTTTTTTTGTTTTGTTTTGTTTTTTGGTTGACGAGGGGGAGGCATGAGCTGTAGCAGTGCTTCCTGAACGGGACAGGACCGTGAGGGAGGAGAGGTCGAAAAGGCAGACGTCGGTGAAACAAGTTGTTTTGGCCTCTCACAAACTCACTGTAAAATTCATATTTGTATTTATTTGTTTATTTGAATGGGACAGTGCGCATTAATGAACAGGCAACAGGTGCTGTAAATACGCCGGATTTAGCACAAGGCTAATTTCCATCTGTAGTCCCATGTGAAAAAAAAAAAAAGAAAAAACAGACACAGACACAAAAAACACTATATACATAAACATAAACACACCTAGCACACCCAGAGACATCACAAAATAGGACATTATAAAGTAGAGTTCACATAGACAACAGATAATACAGAAAAAGCATTACAACATACAGTGATGACAATGCACACAAATTAGCAAAGCATAGCAACAACAATATTGAATAAAAAAAGAATAAAAGAACAGAGGATTTCTCAAACATGCACGAATGAAACAAAAACACGACTCCAGCTATGTTTTTGAGGAGGGAACAACATTATAACATGGTAGAAAGCTGAGAAAGTCGATTTTGCATAATATAAGCATTATTAATCATTTCTGAAATGATTAATAATAATAATAATGATAAGATGTGAGCCTTTGGAGCAAGGGTGAAACATCTTCTAGAAACAAAGCTTGTCCAGATGAGCTTCTTGTTTAATCTTTTTCATTCCTCTGTACATGTCCAAACCACCTCAGTCTGGAAACTTATTCATTCATTCATCTTCTTCAGCTTATTCCTGTTAGGGGTTGCGGTTGACTGGAGGCTATCCCAGTAACTTTGGGCCTTAGGCGGGGTACACCTGGACATTTCCAAAACCTCTCACATCAGCTGTCCGTATGATGAACTCATGAACTGCTCCTATCCATCCTCGTCATGAACAAAGAAAACAGAAACCTCTCCAGCTCTGCCTCTTTTGTCTCACAACACACCTGACACTTTTCTTTCTCCATCCATTCTTCACCTCTAACCCACACTCTCCATTGCCCATCGACCCCGAAATACTTTAAAGAGGCAGGAACACTAACCACTCTGCCACTGTGCAGCCCTAAAGTTATACATTTTGATTTAAAAACGAGATTTTCTTGTGTGTCCTTCGCAGTGGACAAAATGACTTTATTCACCAACACAGAGAATGGACTCTTTTAGAAACGGCATAATCAAATACAACAAAAGAAGACACTAAACTATGGGCCTTACACAGACAGAAAGACGTTCACTCTCACTCATTCACGATGGGACATTTAGATTCTCCAGTTCGCCTGTTCATGCATGTGTTTGGACATCACAGAACAACCCTTTGCAACCCTGAAGTTATTAATTTCGCTTAAAAACACAAGATTTTCTCATTTGTCCTTACTCATTCATTGTATTATTTTATAAAAAGTTCCCGCTGAGCTGAAGTCGACCGTGTTCCTGTGTGAATGCTTCATTAAGAAACTTTTAATGTAGAAGTGCCCATGGATTTCCACAAAAGAATAAATTTATTTTGACTTAATTTGTCGCCTTTTTTTATAATTCAATGGACAATCCTCTTTTCTCATTGTGAACATTCAGCTTGCTTTGTGCAGCCGTCCCAATTTATTTTCTATTCTTTACCAGAGTTAGTCCTGTCCCTGTGGATTTAACTTGGATTTCCTGAGGGCAATTAATTTATTACCTCTAATAAGTTTTTTTTTATCAGCGCTGGTTGGTTAGTTTGTTTGGCTCATACCTAAAAAAGTAATGGTCAGATTTTGAAGAAATTTTCAGGAAGGTGCGTAATGGGCTAAGGAAGAAAGACACTAACTCCACAAGGGGTCAGCAAAGGAACAAATTATTACTTTTGGTGGATTGTTTAAGATTGATTGATGGATTGGTTGTAAGTCGGACCTGTTCCCAGTGCATGTTGGACTCCGGCAGGGCTGCCCTTTGTCACCGGTTCTGTTCATAATTTTTATGGACAGAATTTCTAGGCGCAGCCAGGGGCTGGGGGGTGTCAGGTTTGGGAACCACAGGATTTCATCTCTGCTTTTTGTAGATGATGTTGTCCTGTTGGCTTCATCAGGCCAAGACCTTCAGCATGCACTGGGGCGGTTTGCAGCCGAGTGTGAAGCGGCTGGGATGAGAATCAGCTCCTCCAAGTCCGAGGCCATGGTTCTCGACCGGAAAAGGGTGGCTTGCCCTCTCCAGGTCGGAGGAGAGTTCCTGCCTCAAGTGGAGGAGTTTAAGTATCTTGGGGTCTTGTTCACGAGTGAGGGAAAGATGGAGCGTGAGATCGACAGACGGACCGGTGCAGCGTCTGCAGTAATGCGGTCGTTGTATCGGTCTGTGGTGGTGAAGAAAGAGCTGAGTCGAAAGGCGAAGCTCTCGATTTACTGTCGATCTACGTTCCTACTCTCACCTATGGTCATGAGCTTTGGGTCATGACTGAAAGGACAAGATCCCGGATACAAGCGGCCGAAATGAGTTTCCTCCGCAGGGTGGCTGGGCGCTCCCTTAGAGATAAGGTGAGGAGCTCGGTCACCCGGGAGGAGCTCGGAGTAGGGCCGCTGCTCCTCCACATCGAGAGGAGTCAGTTGAGGCTCGGGCATCTGTTCCTGAGCCTCCTGGACGTCTCCCTGGGGAGGTGTTCATGTCCCACCGGGAGGAGGCCCCGGGGAAGACCTAGGACACACTGGAGGGACTATGTCTCTCGGCCTGGGAACGCCTTGGGGTTCCTCCAGAGGAGCTGGAGGAAGTGTCCGGGGAGAGGGATGTCTGGGTGTCCCTGCTTAGACTGCTGCCTCCGCGACCCGGCCCCAGATAAAGCGGAAGAAGATGGATGGATGGTGGATTGTTTAGATATAAGGTTTTTTGTGGCTCAATGAATAGAGCATTTACTCCTGAACTAGAAGATCATCCATGACAACATTACAGAAACTTCCACTGTCATTATAGTAAGTTTTACGGCAGATGTCTTTAAGCAACCCGACATTTATCCTGGTTTAGAACTGGCAAAATGTATGAAGTTTATTTGGCACCACCTACCACAAATTTCTAATTTTTTCATTTTTAAAGCCAGGCTCGGACACAGAAGTAGTTGTGTGGCCCTCCTCTGCATATATTTTTCAGTGTGTGGCACTCGATAAAAAATGAAAAATAAAAATGAAAAAAGTCTGGACATCTCTGAAATAGACCAATAATGGAAGAATCCTTTCTAAAATTTACAAAAAAGCCTTGATGACGTCTGAAGTGTTTTAATTTGTTCTTTTTTTTTTCTTGTTCTTTCCACGTAATTATTCTTATTACAATAAGCTATTAGCTGCAGTTCAGTTTAACTTCTGACTTCATAAGATCCAGGAAAGCAAAGGTGAGCTTGTGTAGTCCATGTTGCAAATGATAGACTCTCTCCTGAGATGAAGTTGTTCCCACGGGAACAGCTAAGAGATGGAAAAAAGGATTGGCTGTTGTGCATTTACAGTGGAAGAATCAGTGATATTAAATCCATCAAAGAGTTTAAGGATTTATCAATAAAAGATCTTTCAACAAGAGTCTAAGACGCCCTGGAATGTCAAACATCACTGAGCTTTACAGGCTTCTGCAGGAGAAGAATGGGCAAAGATTCCAGTGGAGAAATGTAAAAAGCTTGTTAGCAGTGACCTAAAATGTATGTTAGAAGTGATAAAAGTGAAATGATGCTCCACAAAGTCCCGAACTAATCACAGATGCTAATTAATATGCTAATTCAAACAGCTAAATGTTGACACACTTGCTAACTTGAAATTTGAAGTTTTACTCACTATCTTTATTTTTTCCAGCTCATCTTACGCCAACTGACTCCACTGTTCAGAAAAAGTATTATTGATAATAATAAAAACTAAATATACTACATTTAACAAAAGAATAACTTTTTCTGAACTCTGTAAGTTGGCTGTAAGATGAGCAAAAAAATAATGATAGAGAAAAAAACTTAAAAATTAGAAAAGTTTTTAGACGTATGAACATCAAATTAAGTGAAAGTGTGGAAAACTTGAGATTTTGAGTTGGCCCCAAAAATCTTGAGGGATCCTTTGCCTTGAGTTGTTGAGTTTTACAGTGTATTTGTTTAAAAATATAACTTTAAAACACTTTTTAGCCAATAGTCAGTGTCTTTTGTAATGTTTTTATAGAAATATATGGAGAAAAACATGAAAATAAAATTTGGGATTGAGGGAAGTTGTATTGTTGGGGTCTGTGTGGGATTTTGGTAAATTTAAGGCGGCCGTGACTCCTGACTTTGGGAATGGCTGAACTAGAATATGACATGGCGTCATTGCCACTGTCTGTAGCCTTTTTTGGCCGCACAGTGCAGACACAAACTGATCTGAACACACATAAGTTAATAAAACAGCTCCAAGAAATGGTTACTGGATGTAACTCTGGTTCTCAGAGTGTGCGTGGCTCCTGTATTTCTGCTGGTTAGAGGCCTAGTAAAAGATAATCAGTGCAGTGAGGATTTAACACAGTTCTTTGTTAGTTTGCAATAATTAATGACCATCCATAAGCTATATTTCAGTTATAGGCTAAACCACTTATGTGCACTGAAACTAGCTGCAGCTCTTTACAGATGGAAGTTTAGTATTTTTTGGCAACAACTGGCTCTTTGGATCCAGAAGGTTGCAGACCGCGGGCCAAAACCATTTTAGTTATTCCTAAGTTGGAATACTTGCAGCTAAAGTTACTTCCTTCATAGAAAGTGTGTCGTATTTGCTCTTGGCACCATTCACAGTCAGAAAGTCCATATTCCTCCTATAAGTCCTCCATTGTCCGATTATTTTGCATTATATTATTTTCTTCAGTCTCTGTAAATATATCAGCGTCTCTTCCCTGCTTCTTTCCGTGTTCCTCCCCGTCATTTCTCCATTTCTTTATCTGTCCTTTTGTGTTGTGTTTTGTTTCTCTCCTCAGTCTGTATCGCCTCCCTCGCGGCGTACAGCATGACCGATCGTCTCTTACCATGAAAATTGCTGTTCTTAATAGTGCCAGTCTCCCAAACAACACAGCGCCGTGAATACAAATGAAACTCAATGTTGTGAATCTCGCAAGACGGACAACTCGAGCCGAACAGCGATAATGGCCGTACGGAGAAACGTGGCTCGCCATAAACACTGCTGCTGTTTGCTGAAGCGTTTCCAAGTCAAAACACTGGGTTAAAGTACTAATGCTAGCACTAAAGGCAGAGGAAATGCATACATGTAGGAGAGTTATGGTAGAAATGTTAGACTGTTCAGTTTAGATTAGATTTATTAAAGATTGACGTGGCAAGAGACAGAACCTGAAATATGTCAATCAATACGTCATAAACAAAAATAACATCATTAAAACATTACAAATGAGGAATTACAGACATTGTTTCCAGTGGAGGACGTTCTTTTTGAAAGCAGAAGCAGAGCAAATTTATGAAACTTCTCTCTGATTAACGCCGTTTAGTTCTTTCCTTCGTCTCCTGTTGGTTCTGCTGAAGTCCTCGTTGTTGTTCAGTCCTCTGTGGGATTTTTGTCTTCGTCCTGTTTCCATTTAATTTTTTTAATTGCAAAGTAAAAACAATAGCAGTAATATAACAGTTCATGAATAGATGTGCAGGAGATTGCCAAAAAAAAAAAAACCTCACGGCGCTTAAAAAGGTCAACATGTTCTAAAAATATTTCAGATCTAGTAAAACAGTAAACATGTACAATAAGCTACACAGTTATCTCATTGTCTCAATCATAGAGATATATAAAAAAAACATCACAAATACCTGTACAAAAGTATTTTATATTTTACTTATAGTTATATTTTATATTTTACTATATATAAAAATACTACTATATATAACATAGGTCAAAGCGATACCATATGGAAAGTTTGAATTAGTCAGAGTAAGAATTTAAGTGCATTTTTAAACTGCACTTAAGTAGCTCTGACCAATCGCAGAGCTCGTTACATCGCTTTACTTTTTATTTTATTTAACTTTAGCCAGGAGGACCAGGAACGCCACGGAAAAGCTAAAAGGAGAAGCTAATACGTTTTGCAAATGCTTTTCCGAAAAGGTTTTGTAAATACATTTAGAAATCGGTTTCCTAAATGAATTAATGAATAACGCTATTAATCCTTCTTTTATTAAAAGCATTTAGTAATCCATTTATTAAAGGCTCTTTTAAAAACTCATTTAATAAAAGCATTTAGTAATCCGTTTATTAAAAGGCTCTTTTGAAAACTCTTTTAATAAAAGCATTTAGTAATCCGTTTATTAAAGGCTCTTTTAAAAACTCATTTAATAAAAGCATTTAGTAATCCGTTTATTAAAGGCTCTTTTAAAAACTCTTTTAATAAAAGCATTATTCCTTTTCGCGTGGCGCTCACGGTCCTCCATAGTAACAGGTACGAGAGTAAGGAAGGAGTAAAGAAGATAATTACTACGAGTTGGATACACGTGAAATTCATTATTGAAAGAAAATACATCAAGAAAATGATGAGGAAGTAGCCTTTTTATAGAACTATGAACAAATAGAGCCATTTTAACAACAGTAAAGTCCCTCTGACGTCCCACGTAACCAGTTCAGTTCAGTTCAGTTTATTTGCCATTTGCAGTATTAAAAAGAACTACATTGGAAAACAGTTTCAAAGAGCTCAAAGTGCACAGTCAACATTTAAACAAACAAAACATACAAAGCACAAGCCTTAAATAAAGCAACATTTGACTACATCCTAAATAAAACCTGATAAATACTAACAATAAAAACACTGTATATATAAATAGCAGTAAAAGAGGAAACTTAAACAATAAGGTCTTATGTATTTCAAAGTGCATTGTTCAAAGTCATCACAGCTTGTGGAAAAAACCCTTAGCCTGATGAGATGTAATGCATTTAATGGAGCGATATCCTGACGGAAGGAGGTCAAACATCTCAGCAGCAGGGGCCCAGAGGATCACTGATGATCTGGAAAGCTCTGGGTAAAAGTCTAGATTTGTAAATATTCTCTAGGACTGGGAGGTCACAGCCTGTGGTCCTGCAGCAGAGCCAACCACTCTGTTTAAAGTTTTCTGTAACAGTGAGTCAGAAGACTTTCAATACCACACCAATAAAAGTTTTTAAAGTTAGTTTTCGTAAAAAGAAGAGACGCTGGCGAGCCTTTTTAGCCATGTTACTGGTGTTTGACTGCCAGCTCAGATCTTTGGAGAGAGTGACACCCAAAAACTTACATTTATCAACCATTTGTACCTCAGAATCATAAACGACAATAGGCACATTACTCTCACTACATCTAAAATCAATAACCAGTTCACAGCTTTTAGAACCACATTCAAACAAACCCACTTTTTCCTTTCACAAGTCTTTGTAAAACTGGCTTCTGCTGCTGTCCCCGTTCACAAATAAGAACAGAGCTTCTCATAATACACAGTATTTTTGGTGTTTTATGGCAAAACCAGCAACAATCCACCATGTTTCTTTGTGTCAGTGGTGCACTGCTTACGTCCCACCCTTTGTTTTTGTGATTGTTCCGCCTCTAGAGTTTGTCTGACTGGCCGCATCAAATTTAAATTCATATTATTGCGTAACAGAGGTCTGAGGAAGCTATTATATATTATTATTATCATATATTTCCCCCTTTTATTGCATAGACCAGGGGCGTCCAAACGTTTTCCAATGAGGGCCAGATCTAGAGATGTGCAAATCTTCAAGGGCCAACAGTCTCTCCTGATGCTTTCTAAAAACTGAACGCATGTACAGAATAAATAAAATGTGCATTGTTTGATAAGGATTTTGTTTTCAAAAGCCAAATAATTATGCATGCTCACTTTATTTTCTTGCTTTCTGCTCTTTATTCTGTATAAGAGCCACCTAAACAAGTGAATTTCTCTACTGTGAGATTAATAAAGTTCAGTCTAATCTAATTCACAAAAAAAATAACAACTCTGAACATAAAAACTGCAAATGCGATTATTTTTTGACACACTAATTTGAAAATACAACGCAGAGAGTATAGACCCTTCTCACACAGCGTCATCTGATCACATGATTTCCACGGAGCGGCCATGTTGGATGGCAGAAGCCGGTTGTCACGGTCAGATTTGGATCAGTCCTGCTGTCTGTAGCCTAACAAATTAAATTTGTTTTACTCATCAAAATTAGTTGAATGTGTCCTGTATCTGTGATAGCATCTACCAGCTGTCTTTTGAAATAAAAAAGTTAATGTTGCACTGTTTGACAAAGTTTATTCTTTAAAAAAGTCACATAAAAGATTGCTCCTGCTGTAATCATCAAATAAAGTAAAAACTGATCTGAGGTCAGTTCTGTCTGCTCAGGTTTATTAGCAGGGAAACGTTTTCACGGACATTTAGCAAACTGGAGAGACAGAAAATACAATGTTCAGGAACAGCTTGGTATTTGTTCATTTCTGCATGAGGATGTGGAGATTACAGGATTATTTTCACAACATGGAATACTTTTATGGAAATACATCTCAATATTTACTTGTGGATTTATACGAACTGATGGAGCGTTATCCTGGATTGGACTGGTTTTGGACAGAACCAGTGGTCAAAGGTAAAAAGTCTGTTTTTTTCGGTTTGGGCACTGAGGAATCGTCATTAATTACACACATGTCCTATTTTAAGCATAAAGTTAACTTAATTCTCATTTTGTACAGAACATAAGCTTTCTAACGATGTATATCATGGCTGTGTTGACAAAATAATAACCGTGCAAATTATGTTTTCGCGGAGTTTCTTTCTGAATCTGGTCGCCGCTAGCTTGAATGAGGTTAAACAAATGTAAGTCTTAATACTTCGTATCTCAGCAAATTTGTGACTTTTTAAGGCCTTAAATTTTGATTTATAATTTTAGACTTCCACGGAAAGCCTACTTTATTTAAGTATTTATATTGCCTTTTCACTAATCTGCGTCTCTCATCTGCCTACTCACATGGACAACAGTTGTTTTAAGGCACTTTCCAAACTAAAGCTCTGTCACCATCCTGACACTAAATATTTTTATGCCTCTAAGGAGCTCTCTGCCTCTTGTAAGGTTTTATATGTGTCCCTATAAAGTGAGATTGTCGATTGGTTGACTAAATAATTGGAAACTTTGTGGTATTCCAAAGCAGATTGTGTGTTGAAGGCTGGTAACCTGTAATTTTGACATCATATGGGTCTTAAGCATCGACAAGTGAACATTTCTCTAAATATCGCTGTCTGACCTGAACACTTAACGTTAAGTATTGAAACGGTGTAGAAAGTGGTAAATATGAACTAAATTTTTATACATGATCACTAATCGCTAGCCAGCTACACCGGCTTTTTGCATCCAAAATGGCGGCGTCAACAAACCAAGTCACGTGACTGAGAACGGTCTGTTAGATGAGATGCATAAATGTACAGACAAAGCGACAGAAACACTACGAAAGTGCTGGAGGGCCATAAGTAATGCATTTTGTCATAGAAGCTGAGGGCCATATGAAATCTCAGACCGTGCCACAAATGGCCCCCGGGCCGCACTTTGGACACGTCTGGCATAGACCATGGTTCTCAAACATAGGTCCTGTACTATCCTATACAGATTCAAGTATTTAACCTAAAATGACAAAATGTTGTCTTATTTGTACTCTGTAATGTTGCTTGTAGGACTCAGTCGGCTCCAATCTGACTTGGGTTGCAAGGCCTAGACCAATGTACTACAGTGAAATAGTACTTTGAAAAGCATATTTTCTGTGTAGTACTTGAAAAGTGCAAAGTTTAATACAGACTCCCATAACTAATCCACTTGTTGTGTGTTGCCTGCCTTATACCATAAACATTTTTAATAGTTTTTGCCAATTTATCCATCTGTCTTATACAAACTAATTATAGAAACATATATTCCGAGCTGTGAGCAGGCTGTGTTTATATCTAATTAATTTATTTTACATTCATTAATGAGAGCCCATATGCAGCAGTGGTGTTGAAAACTCCCTCAGGAAAAAGCAGTCTGTGCGTCATCTGCACAAAAAGGCAAGAAAAAGTTTTGGTAATGCAATACAAGGCTCACTAATGGCTGAACTAAAATCCGTTTTTTAATTACCTTCATGAAAGTTAGTATGTGTTTGTTAGCTTAAATAGACTTCTTGGTAATAAATTATTGTTACAGGAAGCTAAAAGGTGCAAAGTGAGCTGCTGTTGGTAAACGATGGATGTTCTGATGCCTCTAATTTATTCTTCTTATGACTAAAACTTCAGCAAAACGTTAATTTTTGCTTCCCTCTTTGCTTTTTTTCATGCAGTATTCTAAAATCTGTGAGGAGGAAATGTTGAAAGCCTCTAAAATCCGCTCCTTTCTCAGTAAACTGGTCCATTCTGTTATTTTCTGTGCTCCGTGCTGCTTCAAACTCGGTGATAAATGTCCTCAGTTGGTCTGCGCCGTGACCTTTGACCCGGTGTCATCTGTCGAGTTAAAATAAACTGGAGTCCAGAGTCTCTCAGGGAGGGACAGGATACACACTTCACTCTGCCGCCGCTGCACACAAATAAATCTTTAGTAAACGTTGGGCTGTTCACTTTAAGGCCACATTAATCTTAAAGGTATTAGGGAGGATTTTTTCGACTGCTGAGAAACCAGCGACTGTTTGTCCTTTTTTGAATAATGCGCATGCGTCAGGCCCCGCCCTTCACTGTTCCTTTCCAAGGAACTCCTCCACAGCGACTGCACGAGCGTTGGAACACGAGTGTTTGTTTACAGCCGGCATCAGCAGAGATTCACCTAAACCTAGACCTGCATTGTTTGTTTGCGCGACCTTTGACCTAGTTCCCCACACAGACCCAGTCACATGCACAGTCCCTAAATGTGAGCACAAATATCTGTCCTCCTGCTGTTGGAACATTAGCAAACTGACTGCTGTACAGTTGAAACGGTTCAACAGATAAAGAAAAAAGGCATTTTTTTCAAACGATAAGATAAACGTTACCTGTCCTGCAGAAACTTGGCGACCAATGCATCGTCTGAAGCCCTTTCTGTTCCTACAGCGCACGCCGTCCTTTGAAGGAATCGCCAATAACTACACAGGTTTTATTCTGCTCTTCTACAGTTTTTCTCCTCCTCCTCTGGTTCACTTCAAAAACAGTTTTCCTTTTGTGACCTCCCGGTTCACGGTTTTCCTCAGCCATTGTGCTCTTCGAAGTCAGGCTGTCCCCGCTACGATGTTAACGCGGCTAACGCGACGCTAATGCGGCGCTAACGCGGCGCTAATGCTGGGCTACATAAACATAGTGTATACACATGCGCAAGCACAAGAACGCACACTATCGCCGAAACCAAGAAGATGAACGAATGAATGGCAAGTCCCTGGAACAATGGTTAACGTACTCATGACGAAAACGATTGGATGAGGTTTTTTAAGTCCCACAGAGTCCACAGTTTATTAATATTATTATTATATTTTCTAATACACCAATTTATAAGCCTTATACAGGGCAATGAAGGTAGTTTTAATAAATATTGCAAAAAATGAATTTATAAAGATCCTCCCTAATACCTTTAAGTTTTTCCAATTTTGGGTCCTGAACATGTAGCTTTCACACTAAAATAAAGAAAATTACATTTAGTTGCTTGCGTTTATAGACTTTCCCATCTTCTCTTCACTAAACAAGATGGTTGTGGCTTATACTGAGCTAATTTAATAACTTTTCTGAGCTAATTAACGGCGTTTAGTTCTTTCCTTCGTCGCCTGTTGGTTCTGCTGAAGTCCTCGTTGTTGTTTGGGATTTTTGTCTTCGTCCTGTTTCCATTTTAACAACAGTAAAGTCCCTCTGACGTCCCACGTAACCACCACATTCAAGACTTTGTACAACTGGCTTCTGCTGCTGTCCCCGTTCACAAATAAACACAGAGCTGCTCACAGTACGCCGTATTTTTTGTGTTTTATGAACCGTCAAGAATCCACCATGTTTGTTTTGGATACAGGCAGAGGTGGACAATAACAAAGTAAATTTACTAGTACTGTACTTAAGTCTAGTTTTTGAGAATCTGTACTTTACTTGAGTAGGATTTGTAAGGGTAACTTACTACTTTTACGCCACTACATTTCTAAAAAAAAAAAAGCAAAAGTAACTTCTGCACAGAAATTGTCTTAAAACTGAAATACAACACCTTACTCCCTAAAGATAATTATTTACTACATAATACTGCTCCTATTTGCTCTCAGGAACTAAAAAGAACCTCTGGACACATCTGGAAGTGGTTTAGCTTTTGCTTTGAACAATATTTGCACGATTTTATAATAAACCAATTTAAAAAAAAGGTTAGTATGATCGCCTTATTTATAATACGTATGGCTCGTTTTAGTCTTATCTGTTATGGTTTTATAAAACTGATCTCCACATTTCCACTGAAATATTGTAAAATGTATTTCATTTATATTTTTGGAGCTGGAAATTTGTGACTTGAATGTAGTCAAAAATTTGCATTCTGCATTCATTTGAAATACATTGTTTTTTTTAAGTACTTTGAATACTTAAGTATTTTTGAAAGCACATACTCCAGTACTTTAACTCAAGTAAAACATTTGACTGAGCAACTTTTATTTGTATTGTCGTAATATTTGACCTGGAGGATCTATATTTTTACTAAAGTAATGGAGTTGAGTCTTGCCCTTCGTTTCTCTGATTGGTTTCTGTGCTTGTTCCACCTCAGAAAACTCAAAGCAAGAAGTACCAGACTCACTTCTTTGTACAGGAAATGAGTTTGGGTGGCACAGTGGCAGAGTGGTTAGCACTTCTGCCTCACAGCAAGAAGGTCCCGGCCAGGACTCCCCTGCAAAAGAGTTTCCTATTCTCAGTGGGAATTTCCTGGTTAAATAAAGGTCACATAATTAATAATAATAAAGTGTGGCTGGCCAGGCTTACTACTACTACTACTACTACTACTACTACTACTACTACTACTACTACTACTACTACTACTACTACTACTACTACTACTCTGAGGCAGATATCTCCACTGCAGTAACACTCACAAGTGCCACATAGTTATACTTATACTCTAAGGTTATTCACAGAGGAATTTGTTGACACATAATCCTAGCCTGATTTATTGGGATTTATTTGTTTTGTTTTGTTTTGTTTTTTTAAGGCACAAGGTTCTCAAAATGTGGCGCAAGTCCCACTGGTGGTACACACGAGCACAAGTATGAAACAGTATCGTCAGCTGTGCAAACACTGTCAACCTAAAAGAGGCCGAGATCTGTGTACTGCAGTAAAAATAGTACTTTGAAAATATTTCCTGGTGGTGCTTGGTGTAAAAAATACTGAATAAATGAAGTACCCACAGTTGCTAGACTTATACCATGAGAAATCTTTTTTTCCAAGTAGTGTATATCTATTTAATGATTACAGAAAAAGACATACTCCTGATGTTCCTTCGCTTTCAGTGCTGGAGGTCAGAGGTTTGATTCTGTGCCAAATTACCCTTGTAAATAATTAGCTGTGGTTCACTCTGAAAAAAAAGCCACAGCTAATTGATACCAAATGAGGTTTTATCTGGAAACAAATTTGACTTTTTTAATGATTAGTGCATTCATCACAGAGGTATATCATGTTAGAGTTCACCACTACTGTACTGTGTTGTATTTACTTCATATTTGTCCTAAGTTGACATTAGTTTAAACAACTATTTTACTAACAGAACATGTGCCGGACGGACGGATCAGTACTTAACAGAAGAGGCTAATGAAAGCTCAAGTTTTTTTGTTTCATTTGTATTTTTTGGTTGTTTTTATGAGCAGCTCTGAGGCAGTTCCTGATGACGTGTGCCTGTGTTTCTGTGGGACTCATTAGAGGAGGTCAGTGGGAATCGCTGAACCTAAAGCTCTCCAAATGTCTGTGTAATGATTAATACACAGCTTTGGTTTTTAATTAGCCGCACCATGTAACACTAAAAAGAGAACTACTCTTTACTTCCATGCATGAACTCAGTGTAGCGTATTCTCAGCTGTGAAACACGACGAGCCCTGGAAAAACAACCTTAGCAGTGTTTGCATGGAAGGATTTAGCCACGAAGACTTCTGAATGACTGACTTCAAACGGTTTGCCCAACTTCATGTTCATTTTCTCAGTTGTCTGTTAGCTGTACTCAGGTTCTGCCAACACGACACAAAACATGAATAGATCCCCTTTTGGGCTGGAGTCCCATGCAAAAGAGATGAGTAACCATACTTCCATACAGTACTACAGGGTTTAAAGTCGTCTGACTCTGTGCTGGATCTCCATCGTGTGGCGTCTGGCTGCAGAAAATAGGTATGATGTACAAAATGTAAGGATATATTATGTTAAAACTCAGGAGGTTAAAGGTTCACAGCTTTCACTCCCACAAAATGACCAGAGGCTATTAGAAATATTCTATGGAGTGGGTCTTTTTAAAATCTGGTTACGATCCAGATGAAGATGGAACGTCTCTACCAACTGAGCTACTGCGCAGTGTTTAATAAATAATGACTACTCTACAGGTCTACAGCAAAATGCTTCCGGAACAAAAGTAGTGGATTTTTTCTTGGATTAGGTCACTAATAAAGAAAAAGTAAGTGAGAAGTGCAGATTGCTATAGTTTCCAAGAAACAGTATTGGGTCAAAATAGTAAATTTATGCAAAATAAGGCAAAAACGGTGTTTATCAGAAGGTACAGTGTCTACAAGCAACCAGTTCTATCTGAAAGCTGCACATTCAATACATTCATTTTAATATGGATAGAGTTTTGACATAAAATGTTTTGTTTTTATTTGCAGAAATCTCTCTCTTGGAAGTGGACAAAATGCATGCATGTAGAGAAATTAAATATTTTCAAAATATAAATATTTTTAAGCAAAAATGCCTAAATCTATTGTATAAACAGATGTGATTTTGATGTGAAACAATATCATTAAATATCTTGAATACATAGCTAACCAGCACAGTTATCAATTGATTTTCAGTTCATCTTATCAAAATAAATGAGATTTAGCCGCTTTTATCTCAGAAGCAGATCGAGTCCAAACATTTATAGACCTGTGATATTAAACAGACTACACTGTGCCCCGCTTTCAGATAAACCCTTTGCAAAAATGACCGGCAATTACAAGCAGAATATCATAAGAATATCACAGCAAATTAATCAAATAAGCAAATAATGGATAAGTCTTAGGGCCCTCTAATGTCTGTGGGGCCCTATGCAGCTCCTCAGTTTGCCTATAAATGTGTGCTTTTAAGAGTTCGCCAGTGATAGTGCACGTTTGTCACCAGAAAAAAATAAAATATAAAATATGAGTTAAAGATTTTTAGTTTTACAGATCTTTTCCATGTATTACAATAATCCAGCCACATGATGTCAAGAGCCAGTTTCACTCTTTGTGTCTGTCCCAAACTTGGATAAATGGAAGGGGGTTGCGCCCTCTTCTGGCACATTATGAGGAAAGTTTCAGGACATCAGAGGCTTCCCCACTTAGGAAACCCCCAAACAAAAGCCTGGGGAAGTCTGGATTTGTTGGAAGTCATTTAAAAGTGACTTTACACAAAAAATAAAAAATTATCAAAATCAATCTTGGCACCATTTTTTGACGCTCCCAGGCTTTGATAATTCCCACCCAAAACAATTAAACTGTCTTGGATGTAAAAGAAAAAAAGCAACTTTTTGTGTTCTTGCTGATCAAAAATGCAGTGACTTTCCAAAGCGTGACCTGGCATTTAAGAGGTTAAAATGTCAAAAAAAAAAAAAAAAATCTGATATGTATGATGAGGACTGAAGTGGCTAATGCATCCAAAATATTTTTACATAGAAAAATTCCATGGCAAGATGTTTCCTAAAACGAAGGGACAGTGGAGGGTTACTGCCATGTTTTACTGCCATCAAGAGAAATGTATTTTTATTTATGGTATTTGGAAAAACAAGACAATAAAACAAGACAAATTCTTACTAAAGTTCACTTTTTTTGCAATTACCTTGATTCCACTCGTCTGTTGTCTGAAGCTGCTCCTCTCTCTGTCAGATTAAACATTTATCCTGCACAAACTCGCTGACTCTCACTCTCAGAACCACTTTTTTTTTGCATCGCTGGAACAATTTCCTTCAGATAAAAGCTGAAACGACATCTTCTCAGGCTGGATCCTTGTTAACAAGACCAGCGGGGGTCCATTCATCTTTTACACCTCATCCCAAAACTGAAAATATCTCTGGATTTTTGCTTACAAGACTCCTCACAATTAATATTTCTAACGGTGAAGAATTATTTATTTTATCAAGAAAATCCCAAGAAAATCCAACTAGAGAGCCCCCTCCTGGGTTTGACGCAAAAACCCTCGGAAGTTGTTTGTGGACTGCTGCTGTTGGCCGAGGGATTAATATTTATTTATGGAGGTTTTTGGAGAAGGAGCTGGTGAGTGCCATCTGGTCGAGACGCAGAAAATCCACACGCCTCGACGGAAAACTCAAGAAAAAAAAACAAAAAACGGTCCAACAGTGAAGACAGACCGAGCCCGAGCAGAGACAGAGGAGGCAGGAGAGGCTGAAGACAGTGTTGGACGGATTTTTACTGGATCAGAGTCAATCCTGGAGTAAAACCCAGAAAACACAGAGAAATCAGGGCGAGCAGGCACGAGACAGCTTTGAGGATAGAAAGAACTTTTTTTTTTCCTTTTTATGGTCAATTTCTGCTCTAAATATACATGTCTGCCTTTTGTCTTGTACTGAATGTGCAGCACTTCAAGGGAAAGTATTATGCTTTAACATATTTTTAAACTAATCTTGGCTCAAAGATTCAGTTTTTTTGGCTCAGCTCCTTCAGAAAAAGCTTCTATGGCTTCATTTAGCATCACTCAAAGATTTTTATTTAGGGCTTATTTAGCATTTATAAATGTTTGTGTTTTTAATCAGTGTTTTCATAAAAGCCTTATTTTTGTGCAATTTGTGAGAACAAAATACAGTTACACATCTTTGCTGTCTCCAGTAGATTCAAAATACAGCCATATGCTGCTTGTTTTTGGTTGTTTTACCACCAACACTGATTTAGATGGATTTGGGATTTTTTTATAGCAACAAAAAGTTACAACCAGTTTTAATGGGAGTTGTTCTTTAGATTGTACATAGCACAGGAAAAAATCCGTCCATCATCTTCTTCCGCTTTATCCAGGGCCGGGTCGTGGGGGCAGCAGTCTAATGCTGCGTTCACACCGGACGCGTTTGAGGCGTCTGGGGCGTCTGGGGCGTCTGGTTTTCATGTTAAGTCTATGTAAACGCGCGTCTAGACATCCTGCGGTGCGAATCAAGCGTCCAGTGGGGCGCGAATCGGGTTTTGACGCGCGAATAGCGCAGCGCGAATTGGGCGTCAATGCCCGAGTTGAAAAATCTGAACTTTGGCGAATATTCACGGCGCGTTAACCAATCAGGATCTAGCTCCTGCAGTGATGTGGGAGGACGTAGGAAGCGGAGATTCATCAAAACAATCACAGTGGACTCATCGAAGCTGTCACTGTGAACGTGCAGCTATAAACTACAGCAGCTCAAGACAAGCATCAAGAAGCAGCAACAAGACATAGCGGGGACCTTAACTTTAGCGTGAGCTGAGCTGAGCTCGTTGGATCAGCAGTTACTGTACTCCCAAAACAACAGCAAAAACAGTCTGTGTACTGAGAGCTAGCCTAGCCTATAACCTGCTAAAACCACTAGAGACTGCTATTAAACAAGAAATAACTCCTCATATCTCCGCTCTGCTGCTGGTGGTGAGTGCCTAAATACAGCAGTAGTGTCCTGGGGACATGTCCTCGCACCGACACAGGACACAGGTGAGCAAACCACCATGGCCTCAGTTGAATTTAGCCCTGAATGAGCGGCCATTATCCTGGACAACAGACTCCTCCCATGACGCGAATTCGTATCTGAACACATTTGTTTTGACGCGCGAATGAAGCGTCTGACTTCAAAATGTTCAAGCATCCAACGAGACGCGTCGGATGCGAATTTGACGCCTCAAACGCGTCCGGTGTGAACGCAGCATAAGCAGGGACGCCAAGACTTCCCTCTCCACAGACACTTCCTCCAGCTCTATGGGGCCATTCCAAGGCGTTCCCAATCCCTCCAGCGTGTCCTAGGTCCTCCTCCCAGTGGGACATGCCTGGAACACCTCCCCAGGGAGGCGTCCAGGAGGCTCAGGAACAGATGCCCGAGCCTCAGCTGGCTCCTCTCGATGTGGAGGAGCAGCAGCTCTACTCTGAGCTCCTCCCATGTAACTGAGCTCATTTCAGCCGCTTGTATCTGGGACCTTGTCCTTTCAGTCATGACACAGCTCCTGACCATGGGTGAGAGTAGGAACGTAGATCGACAGTAAATCAAGAGCTTTGCCTCGAAAAAATGATCCCTAAAAATCGATGCTGTTGGTAAACTTTGACCGACCTAAAGCTGTAATAAGCCCCCTAGAAAACTACACTTTGCTGTGAGAATTTTTTTTTTTGTACTTATTTATTTTATTATTAACTTTACATTACATTTACACATAAATAACCAAAATAAATAACAATACAAGCAGCTATGACAATAAAGCAATAATGACAAACAAAACAAAAACGACAAAGGGGTAAACCATACAAATCATATACTTAAATGCTTAGAGAGTTTTTTTTTTTTTTTTTTTTTTTTACATTTTTCTGTTGGATTGAACATCTTGTCCCATCAAAAAGCAATATTAAAAAAGCACAACAGGTCCCCTTTAAAAAGGTCCATATATCTCTTGGAGAATGTTATTGCTTCTTTATTTTCCAACTTAACTTTCTCTGGTTTGAAATCAAGAAAAAACAGAGAAGCAGGAAACAGCAAGGCCATAGTGCGATTGTGGTCAGAAAGTTTGCTTTAATGGAACAGACAGAGCAGACAGAGATCCCACTGCTACTACTCACTACCTCCCGAGTGTCCGAAAGTCTGCCCCCTCACTCCTACAGTGTTTGTGAGCCTGCCCCGTGAGTGTAGTGTCCCAGCAGCTTGTATAGGATACAGGAGAAGTAAATGTCCCTGGGTTTACTAATAGACGGGTCAAGGATGGACACGTCAACCAACATCTCATGACCCAATATGGAGAAGGTCAAAACAACATGATATCAAATATTAAAATTGTTTCTTTTTTGTGTGTTTTTTATTTAAAAAAAGAGAGAGATGCTATTACATACACTGGCATACAAAGGGTTAAAATTCTGATAGTAATGAAATATTTAGCATTTATGATCAGAGCAGAAGTTAATTAAAAGATTTATGCCAAGAAAGTAGAAACAAATATGAATGTATACATTGTTTATAATGTTTTGTGGCTTTTTTTAAATTGGGGTATAAAGGTTAATGCGTCTGGTTCCAGCCATTTTCATCATATTTCAGACCGTATTCTCCTCCTGTTGTTTTTCCGAGGGCCCCTAACAGTACCTCACACATAACTCCAGTTAACGATCACTTTTACCACACAGTAAACTTTTCACAGCAGCAAGGCCAGTCTTAAACAATGTCCGTCTCTTCTGCTTCTCATCAAGACAAATCTGCTGTGTTTGTCTTTTCTTTGCGGACGACACTCAAAAATCTCTGAACGCATGTAATCTGTAAAATAGACTTTTCAATTCACCTCGACAGGCAGTACAACACAATACGACGTACAGTACAGAGCCACACAAAACTAATCCATACTCCAATCAATACCCATTATAATCATATGGCGTGTGTTAATATTTGTGCTGAGCGGCCGATACAGAGTAAAATCCTTATCTATTGTATGTGCACACTACTAACAAAGGAGGGAGTGTGTTATTCTGAAGAAAAAGCTGTTTTGTTTTGTTTTTTCAGTGCAGTGCAAAAACATATTCAGATGCCCGTGTGTTGGGGAAAAGAAAACTCTTAGTGGACACATGAAAGTCCTGGTTTAGAGCTGATTTAGTTTTGGTTTAGAGCTGATTTAGTCCAGGTTTAGAGCTGATTTAGTCCTGGTTTAGACCTGATTTAGTTTTGGTTTAGAGCTGATTTAGTCCTGGTTTAGAGCTGATTTAGTCCTGGTTTAGAGCTGATTTAGTTTTGGTTTAGAGCTGATTTAGTCCTGGTTTAGAGCTGATTTAGTCCTGGTTTAGACCTGATTTAGTTTTGGTTTAGAGCTGATTTAGTCCTGGTTTAGAGCTGATTTAGTCTTGGTTTAGACCTGATTTAGTCTTGGTTTAGAGCTGGTTTAGTCCAGGTTTAGAGCTGATTTAGCCCAGGTTTAGAGCTGATTTAGCCCAGGTTTAGAGCTGATTTAGCCCAGGTTTAGAGCTGGTTTAGTCCAGGTTTAGAGCTGATTTAGTCTTGGTTTAGAGCTGGTTTACTCCTGGTTTAGAGCTGATTTAGTCTTGGTTTAGAGCTGGTTTAGTCCAGGTTTAGAGCTGATTTAGTCTTGGTTTAGAGCTGGTTTAGTCCATGTTTAGAGCTGATTTAGCCCAGGTTGAGAGCTGATTTATTCCTGGTTTAGAGCTGATTTAGTCCTGGTTTAGAGCTGATTTAGTCTTGGTTTAGACCTGATTTAGTCTTGTTTTAGAGCTGGTTTAGTCCAGGTTTAGAGCTCATTTAGCCCAGGTTTAGAGCTGATTTAGTCCTGGTTTAGAGCTAATTTAGTCCTGGTTTAGAGCTGATTTATTCCTGGTTTAGAGCTGATTTAGTCCTGGTTTAGAGCTAATTTAGTCTTGGTTTAGACCTGATTTAGTCTTGGTTTAGAGCTGGTTTAGTCCAGGTTTAGAGCTCATTTAGCCCAGGTTTAGAGCTGATTTAGTCCTGGTTTAGAGCTGATTTAGTCCTGGTTTAGAGCTAATTTAGTCCTGGTTTAGAGCTGATTTATTCCTGGTTTAGAGCTGATTTAGCCCAGGTTTAAACCTGCTTTGGTTTTGCTTTAGTTCTGGTTTATCCTTCCTTACACAGTCCACATATTCCTGAGGTCCTCTGTGGTGCATACGGCCAACAGCAGCCCAAACAGTAGAACTGTTTCCTCAAAACCTTGTAGTACTAAGTAGTATTGTAGTATTCTCTGTCTGCCAAAAGAGCCAGTATTCATTAGCTGTTAGCGTTTAGCTCCCTCCTCGTCTCTAAAGTTCTCCTCAGATCCCAGACCTCCTCTTACTCATCTTTTCCACGTCCACACCTCTGTTTACCACCAGCTGCTCCCACTCATAAACTCTCTGTGGCTGCTGGCGGCCATTTTGTTTGCTCCTACATTAGCGACGCTGTGCTAACGGCGCTCACTGGCAGAGTTCGGTCCTGGTTCTGATCCACGAGGCTATAAACCGCTGACAGAAAGTGGCTCTGGAGGCCTCACAGTGGGATCTCGTTACAGTCCAGTAGGTTTGTTGGTAGTACTGTTACTTTAAAATAAAATTACTCAAGTAGCCTAGAGGTAAAAAGGCTCAGCTAAAATGAAATAAACGATATGAAAAAGTGAAGTGTTTACTTAAATAGAATGTACTTACTTCTATTACTACTGCCAGTATTACTACTTGTATAAGCTACAGCTATTACCACTACTTTTACTGTCACACCAGATACTGCTACTACTACAAATACTACTACTCTGCCACTACTATCACTTCCACTACTTGTACTACTGCTACTACTGCAACTACTACCACCTTTTCTGAACACTTTTTTAACAACTACAATTTTTACTACTACTACCGATACAACTACAACTATTAATGCTACTGCTACAACTACTATGACTACTACCACTACTGCTGCTGCTACTACTTCTATTACCACTACTATACTGTTGCTACTGCCTCAGCTAATACTACTGCTACTACTACTAGTGGCCCTTATACGTCTGCTACTACTAATACTACTGCTACTGCTAGCATAATTAGTTCATTAGTAGCATCAGTACCTCTACTAATGCTGCCAATACTACAGCTTCTACTACTACTACTATTGCTTCTACTTGTTCTAATACTTCTACTACTACTATACTACTACTACTACTACTACTACTGCTGCTTCTACTTGTTCTAATACTTGCTTCTAGTACTTCTGCTAATACCACCACTACTTCTTCTACTACTACTTCTGCTACCAGTATCACCACCACTAGTACCACTAAGGTTACTACTACTTCTACTACTGCTAGTACTATTAGTACTACTACTAGCAAAATCAGTTAATCAGTAGCTACTAATGCTGCTAATACTACAGCTTCTACTATACGACTACTACTACTACGACTGCCACTACACCTACTGGTTCTACTACTTCTGCTACTACTAATCCTACCACAACTTTTTCTATTACTCCTACTGCTACTACTACTAGTGGCCCTTATACTTCTGCTACTACTAATACTACTACTACTGCTAGCATAATTAGTTCATTAGTAGCATCAGTACCGCTACTAATGCTGCCAATACTACAGCTTCTACTACTACTACTACTGCTTCTAGTTGTTCTAATACTTCTACTACTACTATACTACTACTACTACTACTACTACTACTACTACTACTACTACTACTACTACTGCTGCTGCTGCTTCTAGTACTTCTGCTACTAAAACCACCACTACTTCTACTACTACTGCTGCTACCAGTATCACCACCACTAGTACCACTAAGGTTACTACTACTTCTACTACTGCTAGTACTATTAGTACTACTACTAGCAAAATCAGTTAATCAGTAGCTACTAATGCTGCTAATACTACAGCTTCTACTATACGACTACTACTACTACGACTGCCACTACGCCTACTGGTTCTACTACTTCTGCTACTACTAATCCTACCACAACTTTTTCTATTACTCCTACTGCTACTACTACTAGTGGCCCTTATACTTCTGCTACTACTAATACTACTACTACTGCTAGCATAATTAGTTCATTAGTAGCATCAGTACCGCTACTAATGCTGCCAATACTACAGCTTCTACTACTACTACTACTACTACTACTGCTTCTAGTTGTTCTAATACTTCTACTACTACTATACTACTACTACTACTACTACTACTACTGCTTCTAGTTGTTCTAATACTTCTACTACTACTATACTACTACTACTACTACTACTACTACTACTACTACTACTGCTTCTAGTTGTTCTAATACTTCTACTACTACTATACTACTACTACTACTACTACTACTACTACTACTGCTGCTGCTGCTTCTAGTTGTTCTAATACTTCTACTACTACTATACTACTACTACTACTACTACTACTACTACTACTGCTTCTAGTTGTTCTAATACTTCTACTACTACTACTACTACTACTACTACTACTGCTTCTAGTTGTTCTACTACTTCTACTAGTACTATACTACTACTACTACTACTACTACTACTACTACTACTGCTGCTGCTTCTAGTACTTCTACTACTAAAACCACCACTACTTCTACTACTACTGCTGCTACCAGTATCACCACCACTAGTACCACTAAGGTTACTACTACTACTACTACTACTGCTAGTACTATTACTACTACTAGCAAAATCAGTTAATCGGTAGCTACTAATGCTGCTAATACTACAGCTTCTACTATACGACTACTACTACTACTGCTACGCCTACTGGTTCTACTACTTCTGCTACTACTAATCCTACCACAACTTTTTCTACTACTCCTACTGCTACTACTATTTCTACCCATTTTAGTACAGTTTTTTCCCTTAAAATTAAAATGCAATCCTTAAAAAACGCACTCAGGTGAATGTACTGAGTTAAAAGTAAGTAGTAACTGTCTCTCTCTGCTCCGTGATAGAAACGGCGCAGGTTGAATCCGAGACTTGTCAAACCGCAGCAAACTCCGACTGCAGTGATGTGATTTGTGTTCACTTTACTCTTAACCCGCGGCTCTGCTCTTGTGAGGAAGGCCATTGCTCAGCTTGTAACGCGTCGCCTTAAGAGCTTATTGGAAAGCTATCAGCGCTGGGTACAGTGCGAGGGGAGCGCCGCCGCCGCCACCGCAGCCCAGAGAGAAGTTATATTTCATTAGACCACTACATTTATTTGATTTGTGGCGGCGGAGAAGACAAGACGAGAGAGAGCGAGAGAGCGGCTCCTCCGGTTTAATACGGCGCAGGAAACACCGAGGCCAATCAAGCGGCGAGTGGCTTATGAAACTTTAAAATCTATTAAAAGTTGCTCAGTGTTTTGATTTTGAATTAAGGGCCCCCTCTCTTTGTGTTTGGTCAACGCTTCATGGATCGTTTAAGACAAAGATTGGATTCGCAGTTCAGAAGAGTGAATGAAAGAATTAAACGGTCCCATTGTTGATTTAAGGGATATTTTTTTGGAAATTAGACAGAAGAAAGGAGCCAGAGCAAAGCAGAGAGATTTTGCTCCAAGGGGAAAACATATTTATAGTTATAAATGTAAGACTATTAAAGAAAATCTACAAATGCATTGTTCCAACTTTGTAAAAAGCGATTGGCAGCTGTATTGACCGAAGCAGAAGTGGTTGGTTTCCTGGTTTCCTGTTCAGAAACACTACTTTTTCATTCTTTTGAGACATTTTCAGAAGGATTATTTGCATATTAAGCTGTCTTAAAACAAACCACGCCTAACATTGTCTCTTTACCGATGTTAGGACATGAAAAAGAACACTAGAAAATGAAATGGATTGTTGTCTGTACGTTAAAAGCCTGACTTGTCTGGTCTGAGCTCATATCACTGAGCTAATGCCACTGAAAAGTCGAGACATGATTCAATAAAGCCTTAACTTTAACTTTACCACTTAGTAATTTGTCTTTGGTTCACCATCACAGTTAAACAAATACAAAAAATACAAGAGAAAATCACAAATGTACAGATAAACATAATAGCATGATGATAACAATAAAAAGTAGAGCAGAGCAAAATGGCCTGGAAAACACTCATTTAGAAATTTTAAAATGTGCTGTATAAGTGCTTCTTTAGTAAACTGGCTGCATTTGGGACAAATGACCCTTTTTAAACTTTCTTAGTTGCTAGAGGCTTTCTGTAGCATCGTCCAAAGAATTAAACTAAATTCGCTAAACAAAGGATGTTCTGTGTCACTGGAGATGGATTCAGCGATCCTGAACAAAGCAGTCTGATAAAGTAGGTCCACTTGTTTTTAGTCTCGACCAATGATCTTCCCTGTTCAGCCTCTTCTTATCAGCCACAGTCAAAAAACAAACCAGACAGTGATACTGAAGGGGCCCTATTATTCAAAATCGACTTCTGAGTTTTAATGTTGTTCCTGCATCAAAAACAGACCTGGAGTTGTGTTTTTGTTTTATTCACGCATGTTTGAATAATCCTCTATTTATTTATTCTGACTTCCTGAAAGGACAGAAACGTCTTGTTTCACCGATGCCTGCCATTACCACCAGACCACGCCCCTCCCACCCTGGCCACGCCCCTCCCATCATGACCACACCTCTCCCCCTCATGGCCCAGTCCCGTTCAGCTCACACCTCCCCCGCAGCAACCAAACAAACCCACTGTGACTGCAGCGTTGCAGCAGCACATGTGAATTGGGGCAGCAGTAGCTCAGTTGGTAGACACTTGCCCACTAACCCAAAGGTTGGCAGTTCAAGCCCAGCATACTGTCATTGTGTCCTTGGGCAAGACATTTCACCCACCTTGCCTGTATGAATGTGTCAGTGTGACTGTGTTTGGTGGTGGTCAGAGAGGCCGTTGGCGCAGATAGGCAGCCATGCTTCTGTCAGTCTGCCCCGGGGCAACTGTGGCTACAGAAATAGCTCACCACCTCTGAGAGTGAGTCAATGAATAATGAACCAAAATGTAAGGCGCTTTGAGGAGCTTGACAAGCTTGTAAAGCGCAATATAAATCCAACCCATTATTATCATATGAAGCGGTGTGGCAGCAGCTGGGCTGCGGGGAGGGAGGGCTCTTAAAGTGACAGTGACCTAATCTTAGCGTTTCTCACAGAGTCAAATGATGAGTTTCTTCAAAAAGGGTTTTTTCAATAATTATTGCTTTTTCTGACCAACAAACCATAAGATGCTGATCTAGATGTGTCCTAAATTAATTTAAAAGACACCAAAAAAGCATAATATGGCCCCTTTAAAGACTAAAACACTTCCAATCAGGCTGACATAGATTCCGCCTTGTGGATGCCCGATCCCATCAGACCTCGGAAGCTAAGCAGGGTAGGGCCTGGTCAGTTCCTGGATGGGAGACCGCTGGGGAACACCAGGAAGCCGGTGTGAATGTGAGTGAGTGGTTGGTGGTGGAGGTCGAGGGTCCGTTGGCGCAGATTTGTGCAGCTGCGCTTCTGTCAGTCTGCCCCAGGGGAAACAGTGGCTACAAAACTTACCACCACCGAGTATGGAGTGAATGAAATACCCCTTCCCTACTGTGTGTAAAGCACTTTGGGTGACTTGTGTCATAGTTAAAGCGCTGTATAAATACCATTCCCTTTCTCTCAAGAACATGTGGACTGACTCCAAAGCCTCGACGTTTTCTGATCATAAATCTCTTTTTTATAAATCTGCTCCACATTATGTGTCAGAGAAGGACAGACACATTTACACACCTGCAAATTTGCGTTTACAATAAATCTATTGAATTAAATTCATCATAGTTACAGCCTTGGGTATGTCACAAATTACCGCCATTGATTTAGATGAATTTAGATTGTTTTTTACATTGTTACTGTTAAGTGCAAAAAATGTCCCAGTCAAAAAAGATCATAAGTAATAATACATCTTTTAATCAACTTGTGGCCTGACTGTTATGCACAAAAAAGTAAAAAAAAGATATGGATGTTTACTATTTTCATGATGTTTTGGGGTAGAGACACTTTTGTCACTTTGTCCTGTTACAACGTAGATTTTTAAAATGGGGGTGTAAGAGTTAAAGTTTGTGAAGCAAATCTAGTCCATGCACTTGTTGATTGTTGTTGTTGCCGCTGGTTTGTTTATCTGTGAACAACATAACTCAAAAAGTAATGTTTTTTTTTTGTTTTGTTTTTTTGGTGTATCTCGTGCAGAAGCCTTGTCCTTTCAGCAGCTTCTTTGCACTGTTGCCTCACCGCAACAAGGTCCTGGGTTTGATTCCCAGACCACAATAAAGTCTGTCTTACCTTTTTACTTTCAGAAGTAGATTCGATACAATGGGTTTTTGTTTTACCGTTCAGTACTTTTATTTTTTTTCTACGCACCTCTCAAAGTGCCCAGCCCTAGCCAATCTCTCAGACACTGGGCCCATATTTCCGTGTGTTTCTGAGTGTTTCTGCTGCCAGCGCCGTCTCTGTTTGTCTCTCCACACCTGGACAAACCTGGACAGAACGAGACAGGCCTGGCAGCTGCAGCTCTGCAGATCTCTGGGCTCCTCTCTTCTGTGGAGATTTACTGAGCTTTTATTCACTTTCTGTATTTTCTTGCGAAGCAGATGTGTCCAAGGCTAAGCTCACTCCGCTCAAATGAATGTTTATACGCTGCATTGGCCTTGTTCTAAGATGAAACCGTTTATTTTCGGACGTTTTTCGAATTTGCAAAATATGGTCAAATCCTACAAATGATCAGCAAGCGGTGGAGTGCAGCATGAAGTGTGTGGGCACCGAGGAAAAGGCTGAAGATGCTGAGGTGGAAATGACAGAGAATTAACCCTTTTTACACCAACTCTGCAGAAACTGGACAGAACAGGACCCAATATTTAAAACAAAAAGGTGAAATACTTAACTAGTTGTTTTGCGTTGAAAACATGCCTTAGAATAATTTCATGTGAGTTTCTGCTGATTGCTTTATCTCTTCCACCGTTTCTGTTTCTGAGTTTCACCCCAAGTGCTACCTGAAAATATACGGCTTTACAAGTACCAGCTTTAATGGACTAATTAGGCCTAAACCAGGTCTAAACCAGGGCTAAACTAAGTATAAACCAGCACCAAGCCAGAATCAATATAGGACTAAATCAGGATGAATTTAGGACTAAACCAAGACTAAAACCAGAATGAATTTAGGTCTAAAGCAGGGCTAAACCAGGTTTACCCAGAATGAATCTAGACCAAAACCATGGCTAATCCAGAAATAAACCAGGTATAAACCAGGACTTTAACAGAATAAATCCAAATCAGGACTAAACAAGGTCGTAACCAGGGCTAAATCAGATCTAAACCAGGGCTAAACCAGGTCTAAACCATAAAAAATTTAGGACTAGCTAAACCAGGACAAAACCAAAAATATAAACGGAGTCTGAGTATGAACGAGGACTACACCAGAATGAATCCAAGGTATAACCAGGACAAAACCAGAACTGAACAAAGTATAAACCAGCACCAAGCCAGAATCAATATGGGACTAAAGACTAAAGACTAAAGACTAAAATCAGAATGAATTTAGGTCTAAACCAGGACCAAACCAGGAATAAGCCAGGACTTCAACAGAATAAATCCAAATTTGGACCAGCCCAGGTCTTAACCAGGGCTAAACAAGGACTCTACCAGGGCCAAACCAGGTCTAAACCACAATGAATCCAAGGTATAACCAGGTCAAAACCAGAACTGAACAAAGTATAAACCAGCACCAAGCCAGAATCAATATGGGACTAAAGCAGGATGAATTTAGGACTAAACCAAGCCTTAACCAGGACTAAACCGGGATAAAACTGAGACTAAACCAGGACTAAAATCAGAGCGAATTTAGGTTTAAAGCAGGGCTAAACCAGGTTTACCCAGAATGTATCTAGACCAAAACCATGGCTAATCCAGGACTAAACCAGGTATAAGTCGGGACTTAAACAGAATAAATCCAAATCAGGACTAAACCAGGTCTTAACCAGGGCTAAACAAGGCCTCTACCAGGGCTAAACCAGATCTAAACCAGTGCTAAACCAGGTCTAAACCATAAAAAATTTAGGACTAGCTAAAGCAGGACAAAACCAAAAATATAAACCAGGTCTAAGTATGAACGAGGACTACACCAAAATTAATCCAAGGTGTAACCAGGTCAAAACCAGAACTGAACAAATTATAAACATAATATAGGACTAAACCAAGCCTTAACCAAAACTAAACCAGAACAAAACTGAGACTAAACCAAGACTAAAACCAGAATGAATTTAGGTCTCAATCAGGGCTAAACCAGGTTTACCCAGAATGCATCTAGACCAAAACCATGGCTAATCCAGGAAACCAGGACTAAATCAGGTATAAACCAGGGCTAAACCAGAGCTAAACCAGGACTAAATCAGGTATAAACCAGGGCTAAACCAGATCTAAACCAGGGCTAAACCAGGTCTAAACCATAAAAAATTTAGGACTAGCTAAACCAGGACAAAACCAAAAATATAAACCAGGTCTAAGTATGAACGAGGACTACACCAGAATGAATCCAGGCCAAAACTGTGCCTAAACCAGGACTAAGGAGTGACCTAAACGTCCAATTCAAACTCAAACCAGAGCAGGACTAAACCAAAAATAAAGAAGACTTGAACTGCCAAAGACTTTTACCCGCACCACAGCTTGAGAACCCCTGGCGTATGTGAAACCCGGCTGACCGTGTTTGTGTGAGCCATGCTGTATTTTCCCAGAGTTATTATAAAACCGTCTGAAGTGAACAATGGCGGCCGCTCTTCTCCGTCGGACAATTAGAATCAACATTAATCGCCGCTATCTTCACACCGACGCTCCGCCGCGGGATAGTGCAGTGACGGGACACTTACGGGCGTCATCGGTCAAACTAAACTCTGAAACGGCCCGGTCAGTGGCAGGTCGTGGGAGGAATGCTTATGGCGTGTTATTGTTATCTTAAATTGTCTGTCGAGGGTTGGACAATGGCAAAATGGAGGGTGAGCAAAGAGATGATGAATACAAAACAGCAGAGAGGAAAACGGCTCCACAATGTCCCACCGCTGGAGTTTGGAAGAGAAAAGAGTTTCAGAGTCTGGTTTTGAGCTGAGAGAAATGGGTTTCAGCCATGTTAATCTTCATATTTTGTGTTTAGTCAGTGCACAAGTCCAGTGGGAAAGTTGCAGACCTACTTCAAGGCATTGTCCGTATTTCTCAATGGTAAATAAATGCAAATACAATTCCAAAAGAGGTGTGGTAAGGCTCAGTAGGTAGAGTAGAAACAGGAGTAAACCAGGTCTAAACCTGGTCTAAACCAACTAAGTAAGACTAAACCTGGTCTAAATAATGGGATAAAAGATTCTCAACCTGGATTACATCAGGAAAAAACAGGATTAAAACAAGTCTAAACCAAGAAGAAGGAGAAGAGGAAAAAAAAGATTCTCAACCTGGGTTAAATCCAGAAAAAACAGGACTAAACCAAGTCTAAACCAGGTTTAAACCAACTAACCACGACTAAACCTGGTCTAAACCAGGAAAAAAAGTCTCAACCTGGATTAAATCAGGAAAAAACAGGACTAAACCAAGTCTAAACAAGGTTAAAACCAAATAACCACGACTAAACCTGGTCTAAACCAGAAAAAAAAGTCTCAACCTGGATTAAATCAGGAAAAAACAGGATTAAAACAAGTCTAAACCAAGAAGGAGAAAAAAAAAAAAAAAAGATTCTCAACCTGGGTTAAATCCAGAAAAAAACAGGACTAAACCAAGTCTAAACCAGGTTTAAACCAAATAACCACGACTAAACCAGGTCTAATCCATGACTGAACTGAGAGTCAACACGATGCACCACAGTTTCTTAACATCCTATGTACAGTATTATTTCTACAGGTTAAGATTATTCATTCATTCATTCATTCATTCATCTTCTTCCACTTATTCCCATCAGGGGTCATGGGTGACTGGAGCCTATCCCAGTAACTTTGGGCCTTAGGCGGGGTGCACAGGGGCCAGCTTGTCGCAGTGCAGATTAAATTAGATTAAATACGTGTTTAATACCAGTCATTGTCTCATGTTGTTGGCTGCACTGAAACAAAGCAAAGGACCATGGTCTATGTAGTTCCCTCTGCTTTTTTACCATTCAACAAAACAATGCATATGAGATTTTTTTTTATTAATTTCATTTATAGCAACGCTGGGATTTTTTTATAGCTTTTGTTGCCATGGAGTTTTCTTTAACTTGATTCATGAGGTGTATTGTAATAAAGGATTGACAAAAACTCTCTTTACAAGCTTCATCTGACACAATGAGATGACAATTCCCCATGCAAAGCTAAATATTCAACCCCACCAAGATTTTAAGAATTTATCAAATATTAATAGACCGTGTAGACAGTGTAGTATTACAATTGCTTTCTCTGTTTTATGTGAAGAAAGGTTTACAATTAAAATAGGTTTAGGACTAAATCTCTAAAGAAGTGATTTTCAAACTTTTCACACAAAGAATCCGCTCAGAAAATGTTTGGCTTTACAAAAAACAGCTTTAGTGGACAAAAATTAGACTAAACCTGGGATAAAACAGGTTTAAACCAGGCCAAAATCAAGATATTACATACATTACTAATCTAGAACTAAACCATAATCCAGAACTAAACCAAGACCAAAGGACAAAAACAGGACTAATCCAGGATTTAACCAGTACTAATCCAGAACTAAACCAGGACTAATTCATGACTAAACCAGGACTAAACCAGAATTAATCCAGAACTAAACCAGGACTAAACCAGAATTAATCCAGAACTAAACTGAGACCAAAGGACTAAATCAGGACTATTCCAGAACTAATCCAAGACTAAACCAGAACTAAACCAGGACTAATTCATGACCAAACAAGGATTAAACAATTACTAATCCAGGACTAAACCAAGACTAAACTGAGACCAAAGGACTAAACCAGGACTAAACCAGGATTAAACAAGTACTAATCCAGGACTAAACCAGGACTAAACCAAGACTAAACCAAGACTAAACAAGGATTAAACTATTACTAATCCAGGACTAAAGCAAGACTAAACCAAGACTAAACCAGTATAAAACCAGGATTAAACAAGTACTAATTCATGACTAAACCAGGATTAAACCAGGATTAAACAAGGTTAAAACCCGGGCTAAACAGAAATAAAACTGCTTCTAAATCAGGACTCCCACAGACTCCTGAGCACCACCTGAAGAAGCCCACGTACCACCGGTTGTACCTGTACCACAGTCTGAGAACCCCTGCTCTAAAGAAAGGAAATAGGAAACGTATGTGTCCGTAAAGAATTAAGAAGCACAGTTTACTTTTTGCAGTGTTTTAGTTAGACTTTGGATTGGCTTTCGAGGACTTCTGTGTTCAGAAAATTGCTGAATGGCTTCTAATGCGCTGCGTGCTGTGTGAAATATTGCCTTATTGTTGTTCTGTTCTCTGAGTTCTGCAAAATCAAATAATGTTTTATGTAAAGTCCAAGGGAGCCCATAGTAATGTAAATGTAAAAAACTAAAAATCGTGTTCTCTGAAAAAAAAACAGACGTCTTTGGGGTGAATTTTCTGGTCTGAGCTGAAGTGAAAGTTTCCTAAAATACTCCCAATACCACCAGCAACAGCCTCAGAAACGCCAGTCTGGGTTCAGTCCTGGTCTGTGTATAATCCGAACTGAAAACTCTGCCTCTAACCGTGTCCCCTTCTGTTGTGTTTTTTGTAGATGACCCAGGAACAGTGCTCTCATAGGAACAATGTGCAGAGTTCAGACAAACCTCAGATCTACAAAGTGGGGATCTACGGCTGGAGGAAACGCTGCCTGTACTTCTTCGTGCTGCTGCTGATGATCCTGATCCTCATCAACCTGGCCCTCACCATCTGGATCCTCAAGGTCATGAACTTCACCATAGTAAGTGCAACGCCTTCAACTTTGTGAAATTTGTGAAGCTCGATGTTTTGCGGTGGATATAGGCCCTTTTCACGATGACGTCAGACAGCTTCCGTTTTGAGACGATGGGATGTATCTTCATTTCCAGTGCTGCTGCTCGCCAGTATGGAATTTACTCGGAGTCTTAAAAATTGGCCAAATATAAGGCTACATGATGTACAGAGATTTGCTGATGAAAGTTCACTGACAAAACGGTCAAAACTCAAAAAAGGATATACATTTTTCATTGAAGGTTACTTATTTGATTCTGAAGGTAAGTGTTTTGTCTTGTAGCTAAAGCTAGTAGTTGTTAATGCTTAGCTTTACTAAATGAAAATATACTGTAGTACTATCCAGTGGTATTTCCTGATAAGCAGATTGTCAAATATTCAGATAAACTCAGATCATGACATGATCTAACACTGTTTTATAGCGCAGCTCTATCACTTAGCCATGTTGCTAACGCTATCTAGCTACATAACAAAGCACTCACTTCATAATCCAAGTATCGAAAGAATTAATATCCTTTCGCAAGTTTTGAATGTTTTGTGGGTAAATATTCATTTGAAAATCGCTGTATATTGTGTAAACTTGTAAACGGCAATTTTAAAAAAGTCTGGGTGAATTTCTTATGGGAGAAGTGCGGCACCGGAAATGAAGATACATCCCATCGTCTCAAAACGGAAGTTGTTTGACGTCACGTGAAAAGGGTCTATTGTGTGGGACTTTGCTGAGTTCAATCTTGAAGCTTCAAATGTTGAGGCGGTTTCTTTTACAAAGTGGAACTATGCCGCCTTGCCTTGTTTCGTGACAGTTTTGGGTGCATTTTTTTCTCTCTGGAGCTCCCTCTACTGTACATTTGTGAGTAAAGCGCTATTGTAAAAGCGCTTTTGGTCGCTCTGCCACGATCAGCATCGAAGAAATAAACCTTCTATCTCTGGCTTGTTGTTAGCCAGGGACACCAGCTCAGTTAGCTCTTCCAATCTTGCAAGGCTGTTTTTCCACATAAATACACAAAGGGGCGCTGCAGGAGGCTTTGATCTTCCTGCAACATCTTCTTTACTCTGTTTAATGTTTAATTAAAATAAGAAAAGTGATATGTTTCCCTTTAAAAACTAGAGGCTACATGGATATAAAACAGATATTGTCCATTGTTTAGCATTGCATTGCAGTAAACAGATTTGATTCTCTAGAGCAGCCATTCCCAAAGTCAGACCCCCAACAATACAACTTCCCTCGATCCCAAATTTTATTTTCATGTTTTTCTCCATATATTTCTATAAAAACATTACAAAAGACACTGACTATTGGCTAAAAAGTGTTTTAAAGTTATATTTTTAAACAAATACACTGTAAAACTCAACAACTCAAGGCAAAGGTGTTATTTCGGTGTTATGTTTGCTTAATATGCCACACAGCTAGGGGGCGTATTACTCTGGGAGTTCAGGTTACGAACATGTTGTTGTTACTGTGATGGTGACCATGCGAGTGGCCGAATAAAGTTGTCTGTGTTAAAAACGTGGAGTTATTTTGACTAACAAAAGGATCCCTCAAGATTTTTGGGGCCAACTCAAAATCTCAAGTTTTCCACACTTTCACTTAATTTGATGTTCATACGTCTAAAAACTTTTCAATTTTTTAAGTTAAGTCATTATGTTTTTACTCATCTTACAGCCAACTTACAGAGTTCAGAAAAAGTTATTCTTTTGTTAAATGTAGTATATTTAGTTTTTATTATTATCAATAATACTTTTTCTGAACAGTGGAGTCAGTTGGCGTAAGATGAGCTGGAAAAAATAAAGATAGTGAGTAAAACTTAAAATTTCAAGTTTTTAGATGAATAAATGTTAAATTTGGTGAGTAAAAAATATTAGTTGTTGAAAACCTGAGATTTTGAGTTGATCACCAAAACTGAAAAATCTTGAGGGATCCTGTTGCCTTGAGTTTTTGCAGCATTGTTTTTTACAGTGCATTTCAAACTCAGTTTCTTTTTATGTACTTAATATAGACAGCCTCTGGGGGCCCCCCTGCAGTACCTTCGCGGACCCCACTTTGGGAAGCGCTGCTCTAGAGACCATTACTGTTTCTCTTTGGTTATAAACTATTCCTGAGTTTTGCAGTGCAGTATGTGTGGGCATGACCTGACTTTTTCTATTTCTGTCTTGCTTCTTTCGTGTTTAAACTCAGAAATGTAATTGTGGCAAAGGCCTATAAATGAGACAGTTTTCCTATAGAAGATGTTTCACCTCATGTCCAAGAGGCTTTCTCATTTCCGAAACTGAACTGGAGAGAGCTGGTTTATGTGCTCCAAGGCAGGGGGAGGGCACAGGGGTCTGTTGTCCCAGGCCTCAGGGTCAGAGCGGCCCAGAAATACCGTATTTTTCGCACTATAAGGCGCATCGGATTATAAGGCGCACCTTCAATGAATGGCCTATTTTAAAACTGTTTTCATATATAGGGCGCACCACATTATAAGGCGCATAGAATAGAAGCTACTGTAGTGGCTGGGGTTGCGTTATGCATCCACTAGATGGAGCTGCGCTAAAGGGAATGTCAATAAAACAGTCAGATAAGTCAGTCAGTCAAACTTTATTAATAGAATACAAACCAGCGTTCTTACAACTCCGTTCACTCCCAAAACAAGTTAGTGCATTCACAATACGGTAGCGTACGTACCGGGAGCTCTTATTTGCGCCGCCCTCGTTGAAAGCAATGTATTTCCAACTCCATTTGTCGCAGTTCAAAGCTACATGAACAGCGTTCGAGCGCTCAGTTTTCTGTCCCCTCAATGTCGCAACTCTTCTACTGAGATGGAGCAAAGGCCGCGCCTCCTTGTTCTTTTGCGGCAGGATCCATAAACACGCCTATGGCACACATGAACAGCTGGGACTGGAATTCCCCTTTACCGTTTTTACCGCTGTCACTTCGGCGACGCCCCCTGAATACGGTAGCCATAATTAACCAACATTGATCCATATATAAGGCGCATTGGATTATAAGGCGCACTGTCGGTTTTTGAGAAAATTAAAGGCTTTTAGGTGCGGCTTATAGTGCGGAAAATACGGTAGTCACTCTTCCTATATTTTCTATGATAATGGGCCCATGTGAAGCCTTCTTGTCCCGGGCCCCAGCAAACCTGTCGACGGGCCTGCTCCTAGGAAAGAGTTTTAGACCTGAAACTAAAATCTGTTGGTTCAGGAGAAATAAAAAGCTTGAGGTCAGCAGTTTCACTCAGTTTCACTTCAGCTGGGGTTAACCACTGTCCCCTTCACTTCAGATATTCTTGTTTTTTTCCTTAAACTTTTTGTATGATGCCGTTTTACTCCATAAAGATTTTTTTTTTAAATATTTATTTCGAGTGTGAGAGAAAGAAAAGAAAGATAGAAAAAACTAATAAAAAATAATTATGTACAAATGTAAAAATATATGCATGATCAACATATACATAAACAAAATGATGTACATTTACATATAATTTTCCAGTGTTATGCTCGAAAGGGAGTGGGAGGAAGCTCAGTTTATTAAATCCCACCCCTAAAGTTCCCAGATGACTTCCTTTTTATTACAGTATAATAATAATATAATAGGAATATACATACAATTACATACATGTCTTTACTTATCTACACAATCATTTAATTAATAAATAGTTACTATCAATAATAAGTTCATAGTTATATTTAATTAATAATTAGTTATTTTTATAATAGTTAATCATTAGTTAATAGTTAAATAGTGATAAATTATAATAGTTAATGGTTATAGAAGTAATAATAATGTTAATAACCCTTATCCTAATTAAGGTCATCGTCACTTTCACAATCATTGCCATTAGCACAATAAAAGTAATAACAACAACCACAAAGTTAATAACAATAATAGTCAATACATATATCACACACATATATACACACATATATACCAATTATGACCGTATCCTTTTAGTTATTTCATATTAATAAGCTATTTGTGTAGAAAATGTCTGAGGAATCAGTGGAAACAGAGCTGTACAGTTTTTTTGGATAAATGAATGAGAGCAGACTGTATGTAGAGGGCTTGTTGTTGATTGGTCAGTGCTTCCTGGAGTGGGCGGCGGTTTGTGGAATCGAGCGTTCACAGGCCTGAAAAACTCAGCGCCAGGGAATACAGGATTATTCAAGCAGGTGTAAATCAAACAAAACACAACTCCAGGTCTGTTTTTGATGAGGGAGCATTATAACATGGGAGAAAGCTTTAAAAAGTTGATTTTGCAGGATATAGCTCCATTAAAGTCTGGGACAAAAGAGAAACCTCAGGGAGAACCACATGAAGGAGGATCTCATTAATGCCCTTCATTGATTCCTTGAGGCCTGATTGCTCTCTAAAAAAAAAAAAAACATAAAATAACCAGGCCCATTGTTAATTCTGCTTCTGTTAAGACTTTTTCTAGCCTTGCCATGGCATTAATTTTTTTTAGCATAAGCCGCTACTGTTTACAAACCCAAACAAAATGGCCGCCTGTATTACTTACCTCTCTCTTAACCATTTTCAATCACCTACGACGGTCTGAGGAGCTCTGCCGTCTCCAGTCTAATGAGCTAAAATCCTTCTGAAGCGACGCACTAGAGAGTTCGGGGAAGGTTTTGATGAGATGGAAATGCATTCGAGTGGATTTCGCCTGGATAATTCAGAGATAGTGGACCGACTCAGGAGGTCATCGCTCTCCTTTTGGCAAAAACCCTCAGATTTCTTCTTTGTGGGAAGTGAATTGTCTGTTTTTTGGGGAGTTTTTGCCTTTCATTTGCACCTTTTACATAAAAAAAATCAATTCATTTCGCGGATAATTTAGCAAATAGCCGCTAACCTTAGGCACTAGCTCGGGCGATTGACAAGGAAATGCTTTTAGCCAGCGTGTGGGGGAGATTGGAGAGACTTGACCTGATTGAAGGGTCATGTGACTGAGAGGCCCATCCAAAGCCTTCAATTACATCAGACGCAGCTCTTCTGTCCGAAACGTCACAGCAATCTGGGAGAATACATGTTTCCCAGAGAGCGCTGTCATTTTCACTTCTTCTCCTTTTCTGTATGAGTTGGTCTACGGCGAACAGAGACAGGAGTTCCCACAATAAAAGAGTTTTATTTGAGTCGTGCTTGAAATGTGACACCACATGCCAGATTCATTTTTTGATGTTGTATTTGAGGAAAAGATGATGATACTCCAGATTTATCAAAGGTTTGCTGCACGATAAGTGAATATAAGATGTGCTAAAATTGAAGCAAACCCAGGTGCAGCTGAGGTTAGCGTCACTCGCAGGATAAGTAAATGCAGATTTTGCTCTGGTGATTCAATAAATTTGTAAAATGAGGTGTTTTCTTTAAAACTCGTAAAATTCAAGCTGTGGAAAATGCAAATGAAAGCACAGTGCGGCCGCTGTTTGATTTATCAGGACTACAGGAGCTAAAACTGCTGTAAATGTAGCTTTTAGTTGAAAAAGCAGGTGTTAAAATTTCGTTTGTGCACAAATTGGGCGTTGAAAATAAGATAAGTAGCATTAAAAGGGCTCATTTACAAAGATATATCAATAATGTTTTGAGCTGAAGGTGAAAAAAACACAAACAAAAAGACAGACTTTACCTGCAACATTTTTTCTTTTAGTTTCTCACGTATTCCACTGAACTGCAGCTGTCTTCAACACTGAGACTGAGGCGTCTTTAAACACAGCGTGTGCGTGATGACAGTGTCACAGAGTTGTTTATTTGTTTATTTAAGAATCCCCATAAGACTATTCTTCCTGGGGTCCGCTTTTAAAAATACATACAGTATTACAGAAAATTTAAACAAACATGACAATAAATAGCAAATTAATTTTATTCCAAGTTCCAAAAAGATTCAAAAGAGCAAAAGAGGCGTGACAAAAAGTGTATTAGAGTCTTTAGTTGGAACAAATGCATCAGTTATTTGATGAAATTTCTGGATTCTTAAGATTAGTTTTAAAACTACCATGATTATTTATTATTTTTTTTTATGGAGGCAGCATATTCCAGTATGAGCTGGCTCTGTGTATGTGCTGTGCTGTTTTTCATGTGCATTAGTTCTTGGCAAAGGTAAACGTAACATCAGAGGCTCTTCTTGTGTTAAAACCAGGTCTATTGCAGTGTAGTCCGTTTGTGTTCATCCTGTTGTCTCCCCAGTGTGCGTCCTGATGTAAGACAAGTCTATGAGGGGCCCCATGGGACATAATCCTGAATAAATATCCACACACTAAGTCCTCACTTCCTACTTCTTTTATTGACAAGGCACCATTATCAAGGCGTCTAAGTCTAATTCCCGTCCAATAATAGGACTTTTTTCAGTGTGAGAAATGCGAGGTGTGGCGTGTGAGCGAGGAGCCATATGCAGTTTGAATTGAACTCACCTGGAAACCTGATCCCATGATGAACACAGAACACTACACCCAAAAACAGCAAATGGTTTTGTGCAAAACTTTAATGAGTAGCTAAATGTCGGTGCTAACAGCTAGCCATTTTTAACACTCAAATAAAAGTCAATAAAAGTCTGCAATTCAATAATTATACCAAATAAACATCTGATATTTAAAAGTTAAAATATGAAACTAATGTAGCTTCCTGGCTTAGTGAATGGTTTAGTCCAGCCCTGTTACACTGTTGTCTCTCTCTCACACACACAAGTCAGTTATGCTAACACACACTAGCGACATCGGCTAAAGTAGTAAGTGAGAGTGAAGATGTTGTACATGAGACTTAAACCAGGTTCACACTGAATGCGTTGCGTGTGGGGCGCGTCTCCGGCCAGAGCCATCTGGGAGACCGCGACTGTTCTGCCTTTCAAGCATTTTAGTTCATTTTAGCGGAGGGACTCTTATTTTGACACACACGCTTTTATTTTGACAGTTGATGACTACAGTAGAAACAGAAGTGCAAGTAGAACGTAAAATACAAACACAGGCTGGTAAAGAGGGATGGAACACGGTCTCAAATAAAGATACTTAGTGTAACTCCTGAAGAAGCAACGCCTGTGTGTAGAATTATCTGTTAGTAGAGTAATTTCGTGTGTGTATGTACTTAAAACAATCTTATGAAGCTAAATAAGAGTTAATGCAGTAACGTTACCTTAGCTGCATTGTTGAAGCTAATCTAATTTAATGCACGTAGTCAGGACTATGTTGCCGCTCGTTAACGTTGACTCATGTTAAGCTAATATTTCATTCTGTTGCTGTTTACCAGTTAAAATATGCCACCTTTCAATGGTGATTTTATTACATGTTATTAACCTGGTGACTGTTACTCAGTATTAGCAGCTGTTCTAAGCTCCTAATTAAAGTATACATTTACTGTGATGTTACATATTAATAAGGAGAGATAGCTCATTTCAGGTTTTCTCTTTATTTTTGCAGTTTCACTCTGTATTCAAAGTGATGTCAAGGGGGTAAAATAAAGCCACAAACTAAACTGAGGACACGTCTTGCATCATTGAGTCAGTGTTAACTGTTTGTCCCACTTGTCCCAGGCGTGTTGTCCCAGGCCTATTGCTTCTACAGCTCACTGTCTAGTTGAAACTTCTACGTCTCAGCGAGGACAGTACAGCAACTTCACAGGAGAGGAGCGAGTTTATGCTGAAGTTCTGAGTTAACGCGATAATAACCATGTTTACAGAGAACTGCAGGGGAAAAGTATGGTAAAAAGCCATGTTTTCCTCTGACCACAGTCTCTTGTTCATTTAGAGATTATTTGGCGATTTAACCACAGTTGAAGCCCAAAAGTCACAGAAATATAAACTTCAACCCTGGGTAAAGACACTATGGGCCATATTTACTAAGTCGGGTGCTAAACTGCGAGTGCAGTGAGAAAATATGCGGCCGCTATTAATGTTCGTGTTGCGCATGAATTACTGAGACAAACTGCGTGGCGGTGACAGTGCAAACAGAGGGGGCGGAGCTATTTAAACTGCATCATTGCGTGTATTGTTTTGCGTCAAGGAAGGTGCGGAAGAGGAACACAAACGGAAGCAAAAATTTAACCAAGAATAGCTGAAAGTGCTGGTGAATAATTTTTTCATCCGTCACAGCAAATAGATCTGCAAACTCTAACCCTGCGTATTTGTTCATTTCTTCTCCTTCGTCTCACACGAATCACAGCAGCCATCTGTGCAAAAGATTAACACGTCCTTCTCCAACGTGCTAAATTTATTCGCTATTTTCGCACGCAAAGTCATGGTGAGCCTTGATAAATAATATTGCAGGCGGTAAATGAATGAATTTGCATTTTCTCCGCCTTCCATTTTGCGCACTCTGGGAAGAACGCCTCAGTTTACAGATTCATTAGGTCATAGGAGCAAAATCTGCATTGCGTTCGCTCTGCTCCTGTAAGACACGCAAATCTCAACTGCGTCTGGGTTTGCTCCAGTTTTAGCGTATCTTATTCAGTTAGCGTGCACGCAAACCTTTGATAAATCTGGCCCTATGTATATAAATACTTTAATTTTAGGTTTAATGCTGTCCGATGTCTTCTGTGACCCGTGTCCTCAGTTAAGACGTAATGTTTTCAGCGTTTTTTTACCGGACCCTCTTCACTGGACCCGGGTCTGACTTCCTGTCTGGCTCTGCTCTGTTCAACTTTATACCTGACGAATCCGGCATCCGGCAAAAATAGACTTGATCCGTATTTCTGACGCAGCACCGGACACAAAGATTTGCATTGCGTCTATTTCTTGCGCAACGGATTCAGTGTGAATTGGGCTTTAGTGCGTGAAAGCATAGAAGTAGTGAGAACATAGACTTCAGGATTATGTCCCATAGGGCACCCCATACAAGACTGGCCCACTTGAAACTGTGTTGTCCCACTTGTCTCAGGCCTATTGCTTCTACAGAAAACACAAGATGCTCTTTGTCCCTTTGTCCTCCCCTGGTGCGCGGGTCGCTGTTAAAACTGTGTTGTGTTTCTGTCGCTCACATCCGTCTCCTCCGAGCCGAGGTGATTGACGGGTCGCTGGGTCGCTCTCCGACACAAGCTAAACTCGCATTTACATATCAGATTGGCAGCAGCAGGGTTTTGTGAGTCACACACAATGCGCCCAACGTTATATTTCAACTGACAAAGCAAGTGACGAATTCAGTGCTTTTATACAGAAAGAAGCAAAAAAGAAACGGCAAAAGGCTCCTGTGAGGTGGAGCCAAAAAACACCAATTTGCACCACAAGTTGGAAAAATGGAGAGGGTTACGGCAGAAATCGGGCATCTGGCGTAAAAACCTCTGCCAAAAAGTACTTGAGTGAATGTCCGAAATGTTTCAGTAAATTGGTAAATCTGCTCTGCTCCTATAGCAAAGAGCGGTCCCGCCTCAGGCCCACAGCTGCTGGGACAGAACTCCACAGACCTGTCCTGTCCCAGCTCTGCTCTGCATAAAAAAATCTACTTGTAATAATTACTAATTATTTTATAATAATAATAATAATAATAATAATAATTATTATTATTATTATTATTATTATTATTATTATTATTATTATTATTATAAATAAATAAATAAATAAATAAATAAATAAATAAATAAATTCAAATTCAAATTCAAATTGAAAAATAGAAATTAGTAATTATTACATTTTATTTTATTTATTTAATTAATTTTTTTTTTTTGGTATTATATGCAGTAACACAGTGGTTCCCAAAGTGGGGTCCGGGGCTGTCTATTTTTCAATTTGAATTAATTAATTAATTAATTAATTAATTAATTAATTAATTAATTTATTATTATTATTATTATTATTATTATTATTATTATTATTATTATTATTATTATTATTATTTCAGACACACGTTTTGGTTCATAAAAACAAATAAAACATAAAATATATGTTTAAAAAATATAAAAAGTCAATAGAAATATTAAATACCTAAAAACATTAAGTACATAAAAAATATTTGAAATGAATTACAGTTGTATACTTGTTTTAAAATATTACTTTAAAACAACTTTTAGCCAATAATCAGTGTTTTTGTAATGTTTTTATAAAAGAAACATATGGAGAAAAACATGGAAAAGTCTTTTGAATAGAGGGAAGTTTTATTGTTGGGGGTCCGCGGGGGATTTTTTGAAATTTAAGGGGCCCACGACAGTCTTGACTTTGGGAAGGGCTACAGTAACACAACCACAAACTCTGGCTGACTTCTCTGTGTAAAACCAGAAGCTGATCCTGAGACTTCACCAGAGTCTTGTCCCGGGCCGACTGAGGTGAGAGTGGAGCCTGTGTGTGGCAGAGAGGACCGTCCCAACCCTTCATTTACATCAGACACAGCTCTTCATTTGTCCTAAATCTGTGTGTCACAGTCAGAGCAGCAGCAGAGCCCTGTCATCTTCACTTTCTGTGGCTTCTGTTGTTTGTAATTAACTACAATATTGACGGTTATAATATTTTGGAAACTATATATAACAGAATTACACAAGAGACCTTAACTTCAGATCACAAAATAACTTTACAACTGAATAAAACACTGTTACTACAAAGCAGTACAGGCAGCAGCAGTTTAACTGAGACAGGACACCCACCTTGTCTGTATGAACGTGTGAGTGTGACCACCTTGTCTGTATGAACGTGTGAGTGTGACCACCTTGTCTGTATGAACGTGTGAATCTGACCACCTTGTCTGTATGAACGTGTGAGTGTGACCGCCTTGTCTGTATGAACGTGTGAGTGTGACCGCCTTGTCTGTATGAACGTGTGAGTGTGACCGCCTTGTCTGTATGAACGTGTGAGTGTGACCGCCTTGTCTGTATGAACGTGTGAGTGTGACCGCCTTGTCTGTATGAACGTGTGAGTGTGACCGCCTTGTCTGTATGAACGTGTGAGTGTGACCGCCTTGTCTGTATGAACGTGTGAGTGTGACCGCCTTGTCTGTATGAACGTGTGAGTGTGACCGCCTTGTCTGTATGAACGTGTGAGTGTGACCGCCTTGTCTGTATGAACGTGTGAGTGTGACCGCCTTGTCTGTATGAACGTGTGAGTGTGACCGCCTTGTCTGTATGAACGTGTGAGTGTGACCGCCTTGTCTGTATGAACGTGTGAGTGTGACCGCCTTGTCTGTGTGAACGTGTGAGTGTGACCGCCTTGTCTGTATGAACGTGTGAGTGTGACCGCCTTGTCTGTATGAACGTGTGAGTGTAACCACCTTGTCTGTATGAACGTGTGAGTGTGACCACCTTGTCTGTGTGAACGTGTGAGTGTGACCGCCTTGTCTGTATGAACGTGTGAGTGTGACCGCCTTGTCTGTGTGAACGTGTGAGTGTGACCGCCTTGTCTGTATGAACGTGTGAGTGTGACCGCCTTGTCTGTATGAACGTGTGAGTGTAACCACCTTGTCTGTATGAACGTGTGAGTGTGACCACCTTGTCTGTATGAACGTGAGTGTGACCACCTTGTCTGTATGAACGTGTGAGTGTGACCGCCTTGTTTGTATGAACGTGTGAGTGTGACCACCTTGTCTGTATGAACGTGTGAGTGTGACCACCTCGTCTGTATGAACGTGAGTGTGACCGCCTTGTTTGTATGAACGTGAGTGTGACCACCTTGTCTGTATGAACGTGTGAGTGTAACCACCTTGTCTGTATGAACGTGTGAGTGTGACCACCTTGTCTGTGTGAACGTGTGAGTGTGACCACCTTGTCTGTATGAACGTGTGAGTGTGACCGCCTTGTCTGTATGAACGTGTGAGTGTGACCACCTTGTCTGTATGAACGTGAGTGTGACCACCTTGTCTGTATGAACGTGTGAGTGTGACCACCTCGTCTGTATGAACGTGAGTGTGACCGCCTTGTTTGTATGAACGTGAGTGTGACCACCTTGTCTGTATGAACGTGAGTGTGACCGCCTTGTCTGTATGAACGTGTGAGTGTGACCACCTTGTCTGTATGAACGTGTGAGTTTGACCGCCTTGTCTGTATGAACGTGTGAGTGTGACCACCTTGTCTGTATGAACGTGTGAGTTTGACCACCTTGTCTGTATGAACGTGTGAATGTGACCACCTTGCCTGTATGAACGTGTGAGTGTGACCACCTTGTCTGTGTGAACATGTGAGTGTGACCACCTTGTCTGTATGAACGTGTGAGTGTGACCACCTTGTCTGTATGAACGTGTGAATGTGACCACCTTGTCTGTATGAACGTGTGAGTGTGACCACCTTGCCTGTATTGTTTTGAAGTATTTAGATCCATTTTTCTTTTAATCCTGACTTAAAAACAGTGCTCATTTGTTACAAGAAAATGTCAGAAATGAACCTGACTTGGTTTTTACAGAAAACTTTTACAGAAAACCAAAAGTTGGTGTAAAGCGTGGGACTTAAATCCGCAGTGAACACAGTGCCCTCAGTCCTGGTCTGGGTTTGATCCTCCTGGTTTAGTTCCGTTTGCGTCCACAGTTTATCCAGACTCGATTAAAGTTTAATGCTGGCTTTTTCTGGCTTTGTTCTGGTTTAGTTCTATCCGGGTTTTATAGACGAGAGCTTAATTAATCCTGATTTACTGCTCTATAAAATGCAAGAGTAGTAATCCTCTTTTATTGAGCAGAAAATAATCTTTCTCCACCATAATATCCTGTTGTGTCATGAATATTCAAGTCTGTTGCAGTCTTTGTGCAATCTCGACGCATCCCGGGCCCTGGAGCGGTTTGGACCGGCGTCTCCCACAGGGGCCTCCAGTGAGGGGCCGCTCCGCCACAGCTCTCTGCCTGTGAGGGGCCCTCGACAGCGGGGTACGGGGGTCTGACCTTCCCCCTGTTCGCCGGAGCCCCAAGGCTCCCAGGGCGGGTGTTGTTTATTCATGCGGAGCGGTCCGGGGCGGCAGATGGAAGTTTGGCAAGGTCGGACAGACGTTCTGAATCTGAAACAGGACGACCACCGCCGAGTTTAGAGCTCAGAGGAAAGAAGTGTTGTTTAATATGAACAGTATCGTTTTCTAATACCATCTTCGTCTATTGTTTTGGATTACGATATTTCATATTTAGCAGCTTGGAACATCTACAACTTGTGCGGCGTCTGCGTGTCTCGTTAGCTTCTTGCTAGGGCTGCACGATATATCGCAAAATTATCGCAATATCAACACAATATCCGTAAATATATCGCAATAATGCTGTGGTCTTCCATCTGACAGAGATTTACACTGAAGAATCATTTTCCACCAGAGCTTAAAAGAACATGTGTTGTGACTAAATAAAAATGTTTAAAAAGTCCAGTTTTAGTGGTAATTTAATTAATTTAGTCACAGCTTAGCCTTGTTTTATTTCTGGTTTAGTCTGGGTTAAGTTTGGATTTTGTCGCTGTTTTGATTTGTAAATACAGGAACTTACATTTTTGTGAAATGTAGTGAATTTAACTTACTATGTTTGAAAAGTAGGCTCTATTTTCAAATATTGCAATAATATCGTTATCGCAATTTTCAACACAGTTATTGAATATCGCAGGTTTTCTCCATATCGTGCAGCCCTACTTCTTGCCACCTTCCAAAGTCTCCAACGGTCAACAAATGCTTTCAAGTTTTGAGAGCATTGGTGACCGCTAAATCAATTAATCGCTAAATCCTTTAAATTCTTCATCCTCGGTGTCGCTTCTGTTGCCTGGAAAATCCAGACTGATATGTCTCTGTATTATTCTATAGAGAAATCTCAGTCTGGTCATCGCCGTCCGCAGTGGTTTACTCAAATCCCAACCGTACCGTGCATTTTGATTCGCTTATTTAAGTCACGTGTTCTTCGCGAGCAGCGTCCGCAACAACAACAATCAAGGTGGCGCACTGAGGAGCCGAGTTTGTTTCATTCAGCGGTAAATTCCGTTTTAAATGACCAAAAACATATCGAGTCATTAAAACCACAGCAGCTTACAGCACTAGAAGCCTTTATTTAAAAAAAAAAAAAAAAGTTTTCGCGTTGCTTACTTTTTTGTCGCTTTGTTAACGTCACGTCCTCCATTTTCTGATTGGCTAACTCCGCTGCCCGTTTGCTCTGCGCTAGAAATCGAATTGATTCTATGTTGACCAGACTCATCACTGGTACAGCGGTGAGTCTGGAATTTCCAGGCAATCGCTTCTGAACAACTCCGCCAACTCCGGAGGTAGACGAAGCGCCGCTTCCTCCTCTGCGTGGCTGTCGTCAGACTCAGCATCAGTTCCATTTCCAATTATTCCGCTCTTTCTCAGTTGTCTTTATAGCCTAAGTTGTTAGTGGTAATGTTTACATTTTAAATTGTCAGTGGAAAGTCTGGAAAATAACGGTAATGTATTTCTATAGAATAGGAAAGAGTTGGTCAGGCAGGGATTTAAACAATGCTTTGTCCTTTTCTTCTCCTCCTGTGGGCTGTGGAGGTAACCACAGTAAATCATCTGCGCCTCCATCTAACCCTCTCCTCTGCATCCTCTTCCTTCCTTGCTCTCTTCAGCCAACACCAAAGCGTAGAGCGGCACAGCAAACCCCTTTTTTCATTTCAAATCCTTGAACAAATCAGAGTGTAGTGATGTGAGCTTAAGATGTACCTTTTCAATTTTACCACCGGCAGCTTTCATTTTATATGCCATCCATCATAAAGGTCTCATTTAACCAAACCGCTCTCCCGACTCAAATTCAAGGGCTGGAAATAGTTTTTACTCCGTCATTTTTTCTTTTCAAAACCTGCCTAAATTATTGGACGTGTTTTTTTTCCTCGTAAGGTGTTGAACAAGGCGTTTTATGCGTCCACTTTGCGCAGATAGCAGAGGCCTGGCTGTAGATAAACGTCTCTCCTTCTCTCAGCGGTGGAGAATTGTTGGCGTTTTGGCAGCGACTTTGATAATCTGCTCACAGCTGGACACACGTTCGGAGAGAGAGGAAAGAGCTGGGAAATACAGAGGCCGACTTTGTGATAATGACGACTGCTTTTACTTTTATTGAAATATCAGGTCGTGTTGTTTTGTGAGATGATGTCGTATTATGAGCCAGTCAGACTTTTTACTTCAGCTTTTTCTCTTCTAGGGTTGCCACATCTGCTCAGTGGTGGAATGTAACCAAGTAAAAGTACTTAGTTTAGCATTTTTATGTATGAAGTGTTAATTTTACTTTTACTTCACTACATTTTAGAGCAAGTATCTGTACTTTTACTCTGCTGCATTTCTGAGTTGGTTTGAAGTACAAAGTATTTTGATTTTTGCTTTAAAATCATGTGTTTTTGCTGTGCCCTCATTGTAGACACAGTACTTAAATATAACAAATGCAGTAAAGTTGTACTGCTTTAGAAACATCAGAATAATAAAGACAGAAGAGCTCAGCGACAGATTCAGTCTTGTTTGTTAATTTCATATGGAATCAGCACAAATTTTCAGCAAAATCCTTCACAACTAGGGTTGCAAATGGGCGAAAATTTTTCGGTAAATTATCTGAAATTTTCTGGAAACTTTCCATGGGAAGTTAAGCTTGGAAATTTTGGGAATTTTCAAATTTGGAAATCATATATAAATAAATAAAAAAAAGCATTAGAATCCAACAGATTTAAACAACTTTATTGAATATTTACAGAACAGATTTGTCATTGAACAATAAAACATTTGTTAAGTAGAATATTACTTCCCAAAGCCAAAAAAGTAAATTAAAACTCCTTTAAAAAAAACTGTACAGTTCAAGTGTAAAATAATAATACAAAAATTCTTTCAAGCTCTAGTGTCTCAACAGCTTCATCTTCAAACTATTGTTGCTAGTCCTGCCACCAGAACAGATGTAGCTCATTAATTATGCATGATGTTGTCACAAATGTATTGATATCTATAAAGAATTATGATGCTTAATATTGTGCCCCCAAAATATCACAAAATACCACAAAACACATTTTTACAACACTAATAACTGAGCTAAACATAAATATGGAGTCTGCAGTCTGGAGTTTGGTAGAGTTGTGGAGATCAGCTGTGAATGTGATAGGTTACTACATGTACCACATGTTACTACAGGTACCACATGTTACTACATGTACCGCAGGTTACTACATGTACCACAGGTTACTACATGTACCTCATGTTACTACATGTACCGCATGTTACTACATGTACCACAGGTTACTACATGTACCGTAGGTTACTACATGTACCACAGGTTACTACATGTACCTCATGTTACTACATGTACCGCATGTTACTACATGTACCACAGGTTACTACATGTACCGTAGGTTACTACATGTACCACAGGTTACTACATGTACCTCATGTTACTACATGTACCGCATGTTACTACATGTACCGCAGGTTACTACATGTACCACAGGTTACTACATGTACCTCATGTTACTACATGTACCGCATGTTACTACATGTACCACAGGTTACTACATGTACCGTAGGTTACTACATGTACCACAGGTTACTACATGTACCTCATGTTACTACATGTACCGCATGTTACTACATGTACCGCAGGTTACTACATGTACCACAGGTTACTACATGTACCTCATGTTACTACATGTACCGCATGTTACTACATGTACCACAGGTTACTACATGTACCGTAGGTTACTACATGTACCACAGGTTACTACATGTACCGTAGGTTACTACATGTACCGCAGGTTACCACATGTACATCATGTTACTACATGTACATCATGTTACTACATGTACCGCATGTTACTACATGTACCACATGTTACTACATGTACCACATGTTACTACATGTACCTCATGTTACTACATGTACCGCATGTTACTACATGTACCACATGTTACTACATGTACATCATGTTACTACATGTACCGCATGTTACTACATGTACCACATGTTACTACATGTACCTCATGTTACTACATGTACCGCAGGTTACTACATGTACCACAGGTTACTACATGTACCACATGTTACTACACGTACCGCAGGTTACTACACGTACCACAGGTTACTACACGTACCACAGGTTACTACATGTACCACATGTTACTACATGTACCGCAGGTTACTACATGTACCACAGGTTACTACATGTACCACATGTTACTACATGTACCTCATGTTACTACATGTACCGCAGGTTACTACATGTACCGCAGGTTACTACATGTACCACAGGTTACTACATGTACCACATGTTACTACATGTACCTCATGTTACTACATGTACCGCAGGTTACTACATGTACCACAGGTTACTACATGTACCACATGTTACTACATGTACCTCATGTTACTACATGTACCGCAGGTTACTACATGTACCGCAGGTTACTACATGTACCACAGGTTACTACATGTACCACATGTTACTATATGTACCAAATGTTACTACATGTACCTCATGTTACTACATGTACCACATGTTACTACATGTACCTCATGTTACTACATGTACCGCAGGTTACTACATGTACCACAGGTTACTACATGTACCACAGGTTACGACATGTACCGCAGGTTACTACATGTACCACAGGTTACTACATGTACCACATGTTACTATATGTACCAAATGTTACTACATGTACCACAGGTTACTACATGTACCACAGGTTACTACATGTACCACATGTTACTACATGTACCACATGTTACTACATGTACCTCATGTTACTACATGTACCGCATGTTACTACATGTACCACATGTTACTACATGTACCTCATGTTACTACATGTACCGCAGGTTACTACATGTACCACAGGTTACTACATGTACCACATGTTACTATATGTACCAAATGTTACTACATGTACCACAGGTTACTACATGTACCACAGGTTACTACATGTACCTCATGTTACTACATGTACCACAGGTTACTACATGTACCACATGTTACTACATGTACCACATGTGACTGAGGAATAACACAGATATTGAAGTGTGTTTGTGTTTTTTATGCTATAGTATATTTGTCCCATGACATAATTGTGTACGTTCCCAATTTATTCCCATAAATTCCCATTTATTCCCATGGAAAATTTCCAACTTTGAAAATTCCTGGAATTTTGCAACCCTACTCACAACACATTGAGTTGTCAAGCCTGTGCGAAATACTTTCATTTTTTACTTGTAAGTACATTTAAAAGTATGTATGTTTATACTTTTACTTAAGTAGAAATTTTAAGGTGATACTTTTACTTAAATAAATATTTGCTCATTTATCTATATTTTTACTTAAAAAAATGGAGTACTTCTACCACCTCTGCATGTACCTGTTAGTGTCAGAGCACAAAACCCTCTCCATTTACCTGGGCTTGGGACTGGCACAAAAACTATACTGACCCCCTCTGGTTTGATTTGATCACTAATTCTTTTATATTATTTTGTATTTTTTGAACAAGAATAGTTCGGTCTCCATTGATTTGAGTTGCCTCAGTATAATTTTTTTTTTTTTTTGGCATATTATTGCATCGTTTAGGCTTTCCAGGGTTAATTTGCCTTCACCGAGTCACATACTTAAAGCCACATTCATTGGTCTTATTCCCTCTGAGTTGTTTGGTCGGTAGAAACTCTGTGTACCTTTACGCTGCCAAAAAAAAAAAGTCTTCAAGGGAAAAAGCAGAAATGATAAAGTGCAACAATAAAAGGTGTGAGGCTGCGGAGGGGATGCTGTGGCTCTTTGTGCAGCTCTGAGCTAATTCCTTCTGTCACACAAACGGAGACGAGTCTGAGGCAGAAGGAGAGGCAAAACTGTCATTTTCTATTAACCTCTGAGTCACGCGCCTTTACTGCAAACAAGAAACACATGATTAGAGCCGCTGCGGGTTTGTACGGCACCCGACAGAGGGGCAGGTGTGACGGGACAGGAGCGGAGACGTGAATTAGGACAGACAGGCAGATCTGAATACAGCTGGACAAGAGTGGGACTGGAACTTTTATTCATTAATTCCCAAAGTGTCTGGGTATTAAAATGCTTACTTTTAAATGTACTTGTGAGTAAAGAAGTAAAAGTATTTAGCACAGACTTGACAGCTCATGAATGAGTTAAATGTGAGGGATTTTGCTGATTCCAGATGAAATGAACAAACTGCTGCAGTAGAAGAGACTGAATCTGTCGCTGAGGTGTTCTGTCTTTATTATTCTGATGTTACTACTTTACTGCATCTGTTATATTTAAGTACTGCGTGTCTACAACAAGGGTACAACAAAAACACATGAATATAAACCAAACTCAAGATATGTTGTACTTCAAACCAACTCAGAAATGTAGTAAATGGAATAAAAAGTACAGATACTTGCTCTAAAATGTAGTGAAGGTAAAAGAAGTAAACTACAGATACATAAAAACTACACTTAAGTAAAGTAACTGAGTACTTTTATTTTGTTACATTCCACCTCTGTTATTAATGAATGCAAAAGGCTGTCATTGAATCTGGGGCTAGAATTCAATTATAAGAACTTGACAGATAGCGAAAGAACATGATAATGGCAGGAAATTAAATTAAGATTTATAATTTATAAAGAGTAACGAGTTGAGGCTGGGGGTCACAAGTTTAATTATACGACTTGAATATGACAGAAATATGATACTGCATAAGGATTTAAGCAAACGACAGTCCATGCTTGTGGTCTGGAAAGTAATCTGTTGGTTTTCTTAAACAGCGTCAGAGCCCCACAAGCTGTGTCCAACACAAACAAGCCCCCAGTCCCAACTCCTGTCCCAACTCCTGTCCCAACCACAGTCCTAACTCCTGTCCTAACTCCTGTCCCAACTCCTGTCCCAACTCCTGTCCCAACTCCTGTCCCAACTCCTGTCGCAACTCCTGTCCCAACTCCTGTCCCAACTCCTGTCCCAACTCCTGTCCCAACTCCTGTCGCAACCACAGTCCCAACTCCTGTCCCAACTCCTGTCCCAACTCCTGTCCCAACTCCTGTCCCAACTCCTGTCCCAACTCCTGTCGCAACCACAGTCCCAACTCCTGTCCCAACTCCTGTCCCAACCACAGTCCCAACTCCTGTCCCAACTCCTGTCCCAACTCCTGTCCCAACCACAGTCCCAACTCCTGTCCCAACTCCTGTCCCAACTCCTGTCCCAACTCCTGTCCCAACCACAGTCCCAACTCCTGTCCCAACTCCTGTCCCAACTGCTGTCCCAACTCCTGTCCCAACCACAGTCCCAACTCCTGTCCCAACTCCTGTCCCAACTCCAGCTCCAACCACAGTCCCAACTCCTGTCCCAACTCCTGTCCCAACTCCAGCTCCAACCACAGTCCCAACTCCTGTCCCAGCTCCTGTCCCAACTCCTGTCCCAACTTCTGTCCCAACCACAGTCCCAACTCCTGTCCCAATCACTGTCCCAACTCCTGTCCCAACCACAGTCCCAACTCCTGTCCCAACCACAGTCCCAACTCCTGTCCCAACCACAGTCCCAACTTCTGTCCCTACCACAGTCCCAACTCCTGTCCCAACTCCTGTCCCAACTCCTGTCCCAACCACAGTCCCAACTCCTGTCCCAACTCCTGTCCCAACTCCTGTCCCAACTCCTGTCCCAACTCCTGTCCCAACCACAGTCCCAACTCCTGTCCCAACTCCTGTCCCAACTGCTGTCCCAACTCCTGTCCCAACCACAGTCCCAACTCCTGTCCCAACTCCTGTCCCAACTCCAGCTCCAACCACAGTCCCAACTCCTGTCCCAACTCCTGTCCCAACTCCAGCTCCAACCACAGTCCCAACTCCTGTCCCAGCTCCTGTCCCAACTCCTGTCCCAACTTCTGTCCCAACCACAGTCCCAACTCCTGTCCCAATCACTGTCCCAACTCCTGTCCCAACCACAGTCCCAACTCCTGTCCCAACCACAGTCCCAACTCCTGTCCCAACCACAGTCCCAACTTCTGTCCCTACCACAGTCCCAACTCCTGTCCCAACTCCTGTCCCAACTCCTGTCCCAACCACAGTCCCAACTCCTGTCCCAACCACAGTCCCAACTTCTGTCCCTACCACAGTCCCAACTCCTGTCCCAACCACTGTCCCAACCACTGTCCCAACTCCTGTCCCAACTCCTGTCCCAACTTCTGTCCCAACTCCTGTCCCAACTCCAGCTCCAACCACAGTCCCAACTCCTGTCCCAACTCCTGTCCCAACTCCAGCTCCAACCACAGTCCCAACTCCTGTCCCAGCTCCTGTCCCAACTCCTGTCCCAACTTCTGTCCCAACCACAGTCCCAACTCCTGTCCCAATCACTGTCCCAACTCCTGTCCCAACCACAGTCCCAACTCCTGTCCCAACCACAGTCCCAACTCCTGTCCCAACCACAGTCCCAACTTCTGTCCCTACCACAGTCCCAACTCCTGTCCCAACTCCTGTCCCAACTCCTGTCCCAACCACAGTCCCAACTCCTGTCCCAACCACAGTCCCAACTTCTGTCCCTACCACAGTCCCAACTCCTGTCCCAACCACTGTCCCAACCACTGTCCCAACTCCTGTCCCAACTCCTGTCCCAACTTCTGTCCCTACCACAGTCCCAACTCCTTCTCACACAAAGTCATCAGAAAAATAGTGTTTCATGGCCAGAGCTGGTGGGAGCTGCACAGAGACAGCTCCAGGGTCCTCCAAGACTCTGTCCTCCAAGACTCTGTCCTCCAAGACTCTGTCCTCCAAGACTCTGTCCTCCAAGACTCTGTCCTCCAAGACTCTGTCCTCCAAGACTCTGTACTCCATGACTCTGTCCTCCAAGACTCTGTCCTCCAAGACTCTGTCCTGAGGCTCTGTCCTCCAAGACTCTGTCCTCCAAGACTCTGTCCTGAGACTCTGTCCTCCATGACTCTGTCCTCTAAGACTCTGTCCTGAGAGACCTGGTGAACGCAGGCACCAGTTGGTTCCATGAATCAGTGAGTGATAGTGGGCGTGGTTTCAACCCTGACTAGAACTTAGAGAGTGATGCATTAGATTTACAGAGTTACAAAAAGTCTGGCCAAACTTAATTTGTTATCTTCACTTTAGTATCAAGCTCCCATTGGTTGAGCTACACCACATTTGAAATAGGGGCAGCCAAAAATGTCTAATTCAGTACTGTATGTGGTAAATGGTTACATTTATACAGCGCTTTTCTACCTCCATGGGTACTCAAAGTGCTTTACATCAAGGAACGATTCACCCATTCACACAATGCCAGTATGTGACGGTAGAAACAGGGTTTGAACCAACAACCTACTTGTTAGTGGACAAGCAGCTCTACCAACTGAGCTACTGCCACTGTGTAGATATACAGATACACAAAAGGAAACTTATTAAAAAAGAAACCAATGTGAAATAAGCATAAATATTGCCATAATAAGGATCTCATTGGTCTAACACAGTCCTTCTCAAATAGTGGGGCGGGCCCCCCTTGGGGGGCGCAATGCAATGCCAGGGGGGGTGCCTATGACCTCGGGGAACAGGCTGTGCTTTTGCTGTGTAAAGTATAATTGCACAGCCACGAATATTAAATTAATATTAATAATGAATATTAAATATAATAGTAAAAAATAGTGAATATTAAAAAGGATACAATTTTAGGTATACTTATACAATTTTTATAGATAATGATCTTATTTATAGTCACCGCAGCAAGTGGGGGGCGCGAAATATTTTCTCTTTCCTTGGGGGGGCTTTGCAAAAAATAATTGAGAAGCACTGGTCTAACACTAAACCCAAATCTAGAAGTTTAAGGTCCGCTCTAAACTTCAGTATGATGTAATTTTGTTGTTATGGGGGGACTTTTAACTCATCCACACTTTTTATTTTGCTAACCACATCTGATCCAGTTCTGTCCATTTTAATCCCAGGTCTGAATGAGGCCCCAGTCGCCCCTTTTTCCTTGATTCCAATCCTGTGCCTCTCCGGTGAATTAGTCCCAGGACGGACTTAAAGCGCTCTTCCTCCCACTGCTCAAATGGATCAGTTTCAGGCCTGACGCTCCGAGACCATCCGCCTCCGCCGCTGATGAGCTGCAGTTACTACTCACTGCGGGGGCAATTAAAACCACTCTTCTTTACCAAAAAAGGTCAAAGAAGAGACAACTGGAAGACGGGACGACAGAGATACAAAAGAAAAAGATGGTCCAATTTAACTTCAGCAGTTCATTTAGAGGAATAAAAGCTTTAATGAACGTGGAGCAATAGGCGTACAGCGCGTTTGAGTACTGTGAAATGATGTTATAGCCAAAGACGCTAATTACATCTGACAGCGAGTGAGCTAACTTCCTGAATCCAGCGCTGGGGGGATGACTAATAAAAAGCATTGTCCCTAATGGGAGAATTAGCATGCTGCAAGGCGTCCATAATTAGCCGACGTGGGGAGCAGAAACGGCGAAATGACTAACAATAGGTGGCACCGCGTTCGGCTCGGAGATATTTGGATATAGGAGTGGAAATATTTACATGTCGCCCCACTGTTTATGGAGGGTTTTAATCAAGGATCGCTCCGGAGAATGACAATGAGGCGAGAGCTGGAGACTGCGGAGACGTTCAGGCAGATGTTTGGAGATAATGTGATGCGAATAAGAAGTTTTCTTGGTGTTGAATAGGTTTGTAAAGATATGAAGTGTACACTAGAGCGGCCATTCCCAAAGTCAGGAGTCACAGCCGCCTTAAATTTACCAAAATCCTACACAGACCCCCAACAATACAACTTCCCTCGATCCCAAATTTTATTTTCATGTTTTTCTCCATATATTTCTATAAAAACATTACAAAAGACACTGACTATTGGCTAAAAAGTGTTTTAAAGTTATATTTTTAAACAAATACACTGTAAAACTCAACAACTCAAGGCAAAGGATTCCTCAAGATTTTTGGGGCCAACTCAAAATCTCAAGTTTTCCACACTTTCACTTAATTTGATGTTCATACGTCTAAAAACTTTTCTAATTTTTAAGTTTTTCTCTCTATCATTATTTTTTTACTCATCTTACAGCCAACTTACAGAGTTCAGAAAAAGTTATTCTTTTGTTAAATGTAGTATATTTAGTTTTTATTATTATCAATAATACTTTTTCTGAACAGTGGAGTCAGTTGGCGTAAGATGAGCTGGAAAAAATAAAGATAGTGAGTAAAACTTAAAATTTCAAGTTTTTAGATGTATGAACGTTAAATGTGGTGAGTAAAAAAATATTAGTTGTTGAAAACTTGAGATTTTGAGTTGATCACCAAAACTCAAAAATCTTGAGGGATCCTGTTGCTTTGAGTTTCTGCAGCATTGTTTTTTACAGTGCATTTCAAACTCAATTTCTTTTTATGTACTTAATATAGACAGCCTCTGGGGGCCCCCCTGCACTACCTTCGCGGACCCCACTTTGGGAAGCGCTGCACTAGAGGATAATAGGATTAGGAAGAGATCAATACATTGATATAGTAACTGTATCACATGTTTACTGAAGTAGAAAGTAGTTAAATGTACTGTACTTCATTAAACAACGTGAGTAAAAGTATCAGTTTACCTGCCACCTCTGTTTATAGGAACTTAACAAATCATTTAGATCCCAAAGGAAATACAGGAAGACAAACTGCGTCTCTCTCATTTTCTCTCCTCTCTGGCTCCTCCCGCTGCGTTCTCACCTTCACCTCATCACTGAACCATATCATCATTAGCGTTTTTTGAGCTGAAATCAGGCCGCTCTTGTTCTGCGGTCGGCTTCGTCGATGATGATGCTTCGGTCTCTCTTACACAAAAGAGCTCATCACAGATCAACTGATTAGAGACGAACTTTTAAAGGTAAAACGGACGTCGTCTCATCAGTAAAACCTGCAGACTGTGGCCCGATGCGAGGCTCAGCTCTGAGACGGGACCACAGCAGAGAAATGAAACAAGCAGGAGGTCTAGTTTTATTATTTAGATGACTTTAACCCACTGCTTACAAGAGAATGTATTTTAAAAAGCCTCAATCTTTGTGTGTCTGTTCGATTTTTTTTTACGCATCTCAGTATGTTTTCAAAATAATAAGCACTGGTTACAGCAGAAAATAGACGGAGAAGGCCTGATAAATAAGTACAGTTTTAATCTATATAGTTGGCTTTTTGATGGAGCCTAAAGAAAAACTAAATCAGAGTCAGAATTTCTTCATTTTCTGGATTGGTCTTGCAGTAGAAACTTTGATTTTAAGGCTCTGAGTAACAGTATTATTTAAAAAAAAGAAACACTGACATGGTAATTGGGATTTTAAGCAGTGATATTTAGTAAAAGCTTTAAAGGGGGCTATATTCTGCTTTTATTCATATTTTTAAACCAGTCTTGGTTTCCTCTAGAACAGCAGCAGGTTTTACAGCCTTTAAAAATATTCTATGACTAAAGGAAAACAGCAGCAGAGTGAAGAGTGTTGTAGCAATTTGAACATAATCAAAGAAAAAGAGCACATCACTTCCTCAAACTCTTTGCCTGATGCCGTTTTACTCCAAAAGTAAAAATGTCTAATGGCTAAATGAATGAGAGCAGATTGGATGTAGAGGGCTTGTTGATTGTTCACTGCTTCCTGAAGCGGAAATGAGCGTTTTGAGGCCTCAGAAACTTAGCGCCAGAAAATACAGGATTACATAAACAGGCGTGAATGAAGCAAAACACTGTTTTTGATGAGGGAACAACATTATAACTTCGGAGAAAGAGAGGAAGGCAGCTCCTTTAAGTGAAATCTATGAGAAAAACAAAGCAGAATAAAAAGTGCAGTGCTGTTTGAATCTGTCCATAACTAAAGTGAGCTAATACAGAGTGAACTGCTGTAGCCTGCGGTAAAAAAAGAAAATATAAGTGTGTATACTGGCGTCAGCTCCTGTCCACTTTCAGCCCGAGTCCGATCGATGAGAACTCAGGCCCATTCTTTACCTTCCTACTGTTGGAAACTTTATTTTCTGAACGCTGAACTCGTCTTGAACTTTGTGCGTTCCTCTAATGGAAGCAGTCAGCAGACCCAGAGTAAGGCGTCATAAACAATTAGAGCGCTGCGTTTGAGTTCAGCTCACGAGAGGAAATCCGCAGAAAAGTTAGAGAGAAAAGATACAGTCAGCGATTTTTTGTCAAGTTTGTCTTTATTACAATGAGCAGTGAACGCGGCGCACGTAGAAATCACTGCCGAGGTGGAAATATCTGTGAGGGTAAAGGGAGACAGACTCAATTATTCACTAACTGCAAAGACTCTTCTCTCTGCAACTGGAATCTAAAGAATATTCTCCAATTTAGGCTCTGATGCAAAAACAGGAAAATTTCACTCAGTATCACTTTTGAACCTTCTACCTTAGACCTGGCTCAAACCTGGTTCAGTCCAGATATAGTCTTGGATTGATTCTGGTTTTATCTTTGTTTAATTTAGACCTGGTTTAGCCTCAGTTAATACATTTAGGGCCATATTTACTGAGACTGGTGCTAAATTGCGAGTGCGGCTTAAAAAATTGGGTTTGCTTTTTGTGGGCATGTTGCGTGTGATACACTCGGAGAAACTACGCAAGTAATTGCTGCTGCAGATCTGATATGTCAGCCATTCCCAAAGTCAGGAGTCAGGGCCCTCCTTAAATTTACCAAAATCCCACACAGACCCCAACAATACAACTTCCCTCAATCCCAAATTTTATTTTAATGTTTTTCGCCATATATTTCTATAAAAACATTACAAAAGACACTGACTATTGGCTAAAAAGTGTTTTAAAGTTATATTTTTAAACAAATACACTGTAAAACTCAATAACTCAAGGCAAAGGATCCCTCAAGATTTTTGGGGCCAACTCAAAATCTCAAGTTTTCCACACTTTCACTTAATTTGATGTTCATACGTCTAAAAACTTTTCTAATTGTAAAGTTTTTCTCTCTATCATTATTTTTTTACTCATCTTACAGCCAACTTACAGAGTTCAGAAAAAGTTATTCTTTTGTTAAATGTAGTATATTTAGTTTTTATTATTATCAATAATACTTTTTCTGAACAGTGGAGTCAGTTGGCGTAAGATGAGCTGGAAAAAATAAAGATAGTGAGTAAAACTTAAAATTCAAAACTCAAAAATCTTGAAGGATCCTGTTGCCTTGAGTTTTTGCAGCATTGTTTTTTACAGTGCATTTCAAACTCAATTTCTTTTTATGTACTTAATATAGACAGCCTCTGGGGGCCCCCCTGCAGTACCTTCGCGGACCCCACTTTGGGAAGCGCTGTGATATGTAAATGAGAGTTTTGCATGAGTAGAAGAGCAATAATGGGAGGAACAATGTCCTCCGCTCGATCCACAGTCAAATCCACGCAGCACAGCCCTGAGCCACATAGAGCCAGCTGTCAGTCAAGCGTCACAGTGAGATTTGTGAGGCAATGGGATAAACACAGTGAGACTGGCTTCATGAAGCATTTAAAGACTCCTCAGTCTTCAACGTAAAGATTTAAAAGGACCTGGAACAGACTGAAAGTACTTTTAACACCAAACCTGAGCTGGACTAAAAACACTACCTTTACAGTAAAAAAAGCTCAGCAGCGCCTGTATCCGTCTTTTACAGAGGGCTGGACTAAACCATCGTCCTCTTACCCAGGCCTACAGGGGACTGGTGGAGAGCGTCCTGACGAACGGCATCACTGTGTGGTTCGGAAATGCCTCACAGGAAGAGAGGAAAGCTCTCCAAAGACTGCAGAGAGAACTGTAGGGACTGAACTCCCATCCATGACCACACTCGACACAGCGCTGCAAGAAGAAAGCCCAGTCCGTGCTCAAAGACATTCAGCAGCAGCTCACTCACTGCTCAGGCCTAAACACAAACCCTACAGCCTGAGACACGAGAGAGCGGACAGCGTCATCACACACACAACACGCTTTTAGAACAGTTTTTATCCAGCGACAGTGAGACTCTTGGCCAGTACATAAAAAATGATGTACATAATTAGATATTTTTGTTTTATTATTGACTCAATGGGTTTTTGCAATGAAATTCCTATGTATGTGTACAACTTGTGCTCTACATATGGCGAATTAAACTTTTGAACCTTGAAACTTTGAAAGCCCAGAGACAGGAGCTGTAAAAGGCTGCAGTTCAGTGGAATACGAACAAAAAACAAGGTAAAAGTGTTGCAGGTTAAAGGTATTAGGGAGGATTTTTTTGACTGCTGAGAAACCAGCGACTGTTTGTCCTTTTTTGAATAATGCGCATGCGTCAGGCCCCGCCCTTCACTGTTCCTTTCCAAGGAACTCCTCCACAGCGACTGCACGAGCGATGGAACACGAGTGTTTGTTTACAGCCGGCATCAGCAGAGATTCGCCTAAACCTAGATCTGCATTGTTTGTTTGCGCGACCTTTGACCTAGTTCCCCACACAGACCCAGTCACATGCACAGTCCCTAAATGTGAGCACAAATATCTGTCCTCCTGCTGTTGGTAGCATTAGCAAACTGACTGCTGTGCAGTTGAAAAGGTTCAACAGATAAAGAAAAAAGGCATTTTTTTCAAACGATAAGATAAACGTTACCTGTCCAGCAGAAACTTGGCGACCAATGCATCGTCTGAAGCCCTTTCTGTTCCTACAGCGCACGCCGTCCTTTGAAGGAATCGCCAATAACTACACAGGTTTTATTCTGCTCTTCTACAGTTTTTCTCCTCCTCCTCTGGTTCACTTCAAAAACAGTTTTCCTTTTGTGACCTCCCGGTTCACGGTTTTCCTCAGCCACTGTGCTCTTCGAAGTCAGGCTGTCCCCGCTGCGATGTTAACGCGGCTAACGCGACGCTAATGCGGCGCTAACGCGGCGCTAATGCTGGGCTACATAAACATAGTGTATACACATGCGCAAGCACAAGAACGCGCACTATCGCCGAAACCAGGAAGATGAACGAATGAATGGCGAGTCCATGGAACAATGGTTAACGTACTCATGACGAAAACGATTGGATGAGGTTTTTTAAGTCCCACAGAGTCCACAGTTTATTAATATTATTATTATATTTTCTAATACACCAATTTATAAGCCTTATACAGGGCAATGAAGGTAGATTTAATAAATATTGCAAAAAATGAATTTATAAAGATCCTCCCTAATACCTTTAAGTCTGTCTCTTTGTTTCCTCCGCCTTCAAATCAACACTTTACTGTTGTATCTTTGTAAATGAGCCCTGTTTAAAGCATTAGAACTTATTTTCAACACCACATCTGTGCAATAAAAGCTGCTCTCATTCCTCCACAAAACTTTTGCACCTGCTTCTCCAATGAGATCAGTTTACAGCACTTTTAGCTCCCGTACGTGTGAGGAAGCAAATAACGACTGCATTTTCTCCGCGTTGAATTTTGCGCATTCTAGAGAGAACGCCTTGTTTTACAGATTCATTGAGCAGAATCTGTGCTGGGCTCATTTAGCTCCTGTGAGAGACTCAAATCTCAGCTGCGCCTGTGTTTGTTCCACTTTTAGCTCATCTTATTCATTCAGCGTGCATGCAAACCTTTGATAAAACTGGCCCATAATCTTGTTTGTTTGATATTGGTTCAGTTGAAGCCAGGTTTAGTCCTGGTTTTGTTCTGTTGTAGCCCAGGTCTAGTTGTGTTTTAGTCTCGGTGTTTATTTACTTCGGGATAATACTTGGTGTAATCCTTTGGTACAACATTGTTTTAGTTGGGGTTTAGACCTGGTTTAGTCTCACTTTTTGGACTAGTTTGGAACTGGTTTAGTGTGGTCTTAGTTTTGGTTAAGCCCTGGTTCAATAATTAATTGGTCTTTTGTATTTCTTTGGTATTCTTTGGTTCAGTACCAGTTTTATTTCTGATGTAGTGTCTTTGTTTTATGCACTGCTCCTTCCATGCGCTGTATAAAACAACTCCTTCATGTTTTTTGTGATGTTTTTTGATGCCGTGTTTTTAATGAGGCGTCAGGTGGCGCCGACCTGAACTCACCCTGACCTCAGAAACAAACCTGAATCTACTCCGACCAGAACTTCCATCTCAGCCCGACTCCGTTAGACAGAAGCTGATTGTTTATTGGTCCCATTAGCCCGAGTTTGTGTGTTTTAAATACTGTATTGATAAATGATCAGAGAAACAAGGGCACATCGACGTCGGTGAGGAGGCTTCGACAAACCACCAGCTGCTTGGTCTCTTCACTTCTGCAGGTTTCTATTAGTCAGGAGTTCGGCTGTAAAGACGTTTGGAACAATACAATATTGACACAAAAACAAGAGGCACTCCGTTCTGTTTACATCATTATAAAGTCAGCTCTGAATGTCTAGAGATCTCAGTGTTGTTCATGTGAAGGTTTCCATGAGGGCAAAGTGCATGCTGTTGTTGTGTCCCTGAGCAAGACTTCACCTACATTGCCTATACCAGTGGCTGGCTGTAACAGGAAGGGCATCGGGCGTAGCCAATTTACTGTGAGTGGTTTGCTGTGGCAACCCCGGATAAGAAAAGAAGCAGCGTAAAGATTTTAAAAAGATTTGCAAGTCCAATGAAAAGTGTGGATAAAAAACCTTAAAAGTTTATTTGTCTCCTATTCTGCAAAATCGACTTTTCCTCTCTTCTAAGAATAAGAATAAGAATAAGAATAAGAATAAGAATAAGAAAACCTTTATTAGTCCCTCAGTGGGGAAATTGCATTGTTGCAACAGCGTAAGTACAGTTAGCATTAGCACACAGTGGTATCACACAAGAGCACAAAGTGTATCAGAGAGCAGTCTGGCCAAAGATAATTAACTAAAAAACTAAACTACAAGCAGAGCTAAATAAACTAAATTAGAATATAAGCAATTAAATACACTATAATAAAAATGTACACTGTAAAAAATATCTGTAGATTTCAGGGTAAAAATCTGTAAAATCTCAACAGTAAAAGACCGTAGTTGATATATCGGTAAGATGCTGTTTTGGTTACGGTAATTAACTGTAATATTAAAAATAAGGCAAAATTGTATTTTTTAGTTTTGTTTTTTGTAATGTATACAGTATAGCACTGTTAAAAAAATCCGAGTCCTGTGTTTATTACAGTTTAACACCTTTTCAAAAGATAATAACTTTAAATTTTACAGTAAATGTTGATTAAAACGTAAGTCACAAACTAAAATATACATTAACCTATTTTTTTTTAAAGATAATAACTTTATTTTGCAGTAAATAATAATAAAAACTCAAGTCAAAAACTGTAAAAACAACATTTGTGATAAAATTATACTGTAAAATGAAATACAGGCCTCTTGTAGTTTTTACGGTAGAATTCTGGCAACCACAGCTGCCAATTTTTTACCGTAAAATTTACAGATTTTTTTTTACAGTGTACAGTATATAGTCTCACAGAGTATGGTATAAAGTACCATAAGTAAAGAGTGTGCATTGTGAATAGGTGCTTCAAGTAAAATAAAATAATTACGGCACATAATAATATAAATATTGCACAGGTTTCCAGAAGGTGCTGACAGTTAAACCAATATTAAAACAATATTGCACAGGTGAATGGTTTACAGTCAGGAGTGTTCATTGTAGAGTCTGACAGTCTAACCATGTTCTAATGTCGTCTCCTCCTCAAAAACAGACCTGGAGAAGTACAAACTATTTAGTCCCACCCCTTATAACCATTCAACATAAATTACATTCTGTTTACCTCCCATTTCCTGAGTAAATGTCGTATTCTTCTGAACTATCCAACATGCCCTGCATTATTTACAATATACCCATAATTATAAGCTTTTATCAGTACCCATAAACAATATTATTTCATATATTTTACATTTTTCAACACAGTCACATCCTTTGAAATTGTTCCTCTTTATATTCCACAGACAAACTGTTCCATAGTCTGATTCCACTGAGACACAAGTTATGGATATGATAATAAACAGCAAGAGAAGTAAATCTTGCGGTGGTCCAAACGAGTGAATGAGAACACTGAAGGTTATCTGAAAGCTTATTATGTTGTGTGTCATTGCTCGGTGCAACGAATGCATAAAACATAAGCCCCACTGTACTTTGCTATAGGCTCAGAGTCGTGTTGTTATGAACTGCCTGTTAGAAATGACATTGTAACAAAGTCAGAGTTAATAAGGTGGCATCAGCGCCGGGAGCTCGTGTTCGTTAAAGAGGAATCAACGTATGGACGGAGAGAGGCCTCGGGTGCTGTGCAACATGAAACCATTACATTTACATAAATATCATATTCAGACGTTCACCTGTTTATGTGTGAGCTTTGGCCTCAGGAGGTGGAGACAGAGAGAGTTGAATAAAGCTCTGGTTAATACTGTCTTTGTAATAGATAAGACTTTTGCAGTGTGGATTTACATTAAAAGTCCCATATTATGCTTTATTCAGGTTTTTAGAAAGTGTTGCATTAGTGTTTCAGATTTTAGAACTTAAGATAATCTTCTTTTGGGAAGCTGTTACTTTTAGGGCTGCACGATATGGAGAAAACATGCGATATTCGATAACTATGTTGAAATTGCAATGATATTATTGCGATATTTGAAAATAGAGCCTACTTTTGGAACATAGTAAGTTAAATTCACTACATTTCACAAAAATGTAAGTTCCTGTATTTACAAGTCAAAAGCGACTGCTGTGGGGTAAATGAGGCATCCTACAGCGCCCCCTGGTGTCTCCGGGCAGAAGACGACACTTGCAAGTCTGAGTATCACTAGAGATGGCTTTGTTTCTCGATTTTTGTCATGGCAGAGCAACTAAAAGGCAGAAAAACAAACTTTGTACAGATGAAAGGAAGAGAAAACAACACAGGAGTTAACTGAGCTGAGTATTTACGATAGTGCTTTACTCCGAACTGTAGGGGGAGCTCTAGAGAGGAACATGAGTCAGAAACAGCAAAGAAACAAGAAAAGTTACTGCTCACAGATGTGTGGATAAGAAAAAGCTTTATCTGAAATTACAGCTGCACGATATGGAGAAAACATGCGATATTCAATAACTATGTTGAAAACTGCGATAACGATATTATTGCGATATTTGAAAATAGAGCCTACTTTTGGAACATAGTAAGTTAAATTCACTACATTTCACAAAAATGTAAGTTCCTGTATTTACTTTTTAAACATTTTTATTTAGTCACAACACATGTTCTTTTAAGGCTCTGGTGGAAAATGATTCTTCAGTGTAAATCTCTGTCAGATGAAGACCACAGCGTTATTGCGATATATTTAGATTCTTGCGATATGGAAATTGTGTTTGCTGATATTGCGATAACGATAATTTTGCGATATATTGAGCAGCCCTAGTTATTTTTACCTTTGCAGAGAACGCTTGGATTAGGAGTCTGTCGCCCCCTGCTACACTGGGGACTGGACAGAGCATAAACTGGCTAATTAGCCCAGCTGTTAGCGGCATGATGCTAACAGAAAGATTTGTGAGCTGATGCTTCGTAGTGACGGAGGTTTAAGGCTGGAGTGATCGGTGACGGTGTCTGGGCTTTAGAAACGCGCAGGAGCACTTCCTTGTTTCTACGTAGAGCTGTGAGACCGAGCGTTTTCAGCTCTGGAGAAGGGCAGCGCCTCAGCATACAGGATTACTCAAACAGAATACTACTGCAGGTCTGTTTTTGAGGCGGAGACTACATTAGAACATGGATAGAATGGACTCAAGGCCATCAGAATTAGTTTGTGGATATAGTTTCAAAAGCTGGAGACCGTGCCACCAGAGTTTCATCACAAATACAAGCTTTAAAAAGAAGTCACCCGTGTTCTTTTAAAACCTTTTGTTTGTTATTCAGTTGTCGTGGATGAATGAGAGTCTTCAGCCATAGTTTTGTTTCCATCAAGATCGTTTATCTTCAGCATCAGGCACAGCTGCTGTTTACTGTAACGATGCATCTTCACAGTGCTGCGTATGTTGTTTTTTTTTATTCTCCGTCCCTTCGTTCGACTCCCCAAAACAAAAACTCTAGGCACAATCTCATCCTTGTGTCAGTTCCAAGCTTGGATAAATGTAGTCGGTTGTGTAAAGAAAAGCATTTGGTGTAAAAACCTGTGCGCAGTTAAACGTGTATGGTCGTAAAGTTGAGTGAAGCCTTCTGCAAAAAAAAACATGAACGTGCTTCCTCTCCATCTTTGCTCAGTTTGTCCTCTTTGGACATCTGTAGAAACAAGAACTAATGGCTTCTTTTATTGCCTTTTATGGAGATTTAAATGCCATTTTCATGACTAAAATCTGCTTTTTTGACAGGAAAACAAGCTTCAACTTGTCACAATTAACTATTTTACTCAATGCATCTTGAAAGTTCTTGTTTCCTCTTTTTAAAGTTGACATTTCTTGCCATAAGCAGATGTTGTACAAGCTCTACAAACCTGGTTCTGCTTCCTTCTTGCACTAATTGCCTCCCATCATCATTAACTTCATTTACTTCTTACACCTGAGCGTCAGTGAAGCAGCTCCTGTTTAAACCTCCACATAATGACAACGGTTTCATTGTGTTTCCTTCGCAAATGTAAAGAAATGAGTTCGACACAGCGCCTCTGAGTTCTAAACACTTCACTTCGACTCAAAAAGAAAGGACGACCCCTGCGTGACCTTCGGAGAGGCTGCCATTAAAACTATAAAGCTTAAGTTTGAGAGGCCCGGAGACGCAGAAGACAAGAGGCTCGAGAGTGGGGGGGGCAAAAAAAAAGTGAAATAATAATAAAAAATATGCAGATAGATGAAAAACAGAAGGTCAGAGTCTCAGAGGAGCCGCTCTGTTCAGACGCCGACTTCAATTAATATTTAAAATGTGAGTAAATGGGAAGCGAGCATCAGGGAATACAGTGTTTGTCTGGCATTCAAAACAAAACAGGTTACAACGAGAGGGAGGAGGTTTAGGTGAGGATAAAACATGATTCAAATAAAGTTGTGTTCATTTAAGTGCTCCTTTGCAGTAAGGCTGATACCTGTTAATAAAAGTATCCATCCAAGTATTTTTGGAGCCAATATCATCGAAACCAAAACCAATTACTTTGCTGATAATGAGCTCTTATTCACTGTTGTTGTTATGTGGTTATTACAATAATACAGCGGTGCCCAAAGTGGGGTCCGGGGCCCCCTGGAGGTCCGTGAAGGTACTGCAGGGGGCCCCCCAGAGGCTGCCTATATTAAGTACATAAAAGAAATTGAGTTTGAAATGCGCTGTAAAAAACAATGCCGAAAAAACTCAAGGCAACAGGATCCCTCAAGATTTTTGAGTTTTGGTGATCAACTCAAAATCTCAAGTTTTCAACAACTAATATTTTTTACTCACCAAATTTAATGTTCATACATCTAAACACTTAAAAGTTTAAGTTTTACTTAAGTTTTTAAGGTGAGTTTTCAAGGTGTAGGAGATTCTCTGATTGTGTCCAGATTTTACAGCCTCTGACTGAAAGGACTGACTGTGCAAAGGTGGTTCTGTAAGGAACCTCACAATCACCTCTAGGTGTCGCTCTAGTGGTTCTGCCAGTAGTAAGTGTTTTGTTTAATGCAGCGGTGCCCAAAGTGGGGTCTGGGGCCCCTGGAGGTCCGCGAAGGTACTGCCCCCCAGAGGCTGTCTATATTAAGCACATAAAAAGAATTTGAGTTTGAAATGCACTGTAAAAAACAATGCTGCAAAAACTCAAGGCAACAGGATCAAGATTTTTCAGTTTTGGTGATCAACTCAAAATCTCAAGTTTTTAACAACTAATATTTTTTTACTCACCACATTAACGTTCATACGTCTAAAAACTTAAAATTTTAAGTTTTCCTCACTATCTTTATTTTTTCCAGCTCATCTTACGCCAACTGACTCCACTGTTCAGAAAAAGTATTATTGATAATAATAAAAACTAAATATACTACATTTAACAAAAGAATAACTTTTTCTGAACTCTGTAAGTTGGCTGTAAGATGAGTAAAAAATAATGATAGAGAGAAAAACTTAAAAACTAGAAAGGTTTTTAGACGTATGAACATCAAATTAAGTGAAAGTGTGGAAAACTTTTGAGTGAATTTTGAGTTGGCTCCAAAAATCTTTAGGGATCCTTTGCCTTGAGTTGTTGAGTTTTACAGTGTATTTGTTTAAAAATATAACTTTAAAACACATTTTAGCCAATAGTCAGTGTCTTTTGTAAAGTTTTTATAGAAATATATGGAAAAAACATGGAAATAAAATTTGGGATTGAGGGAAGTTGTATTGTTGGGGTCTGCGTGGGATTTTGGTAAATTTAGGGGGGCCCTGACTCCTGACTTTGGGAATGGCTGGTTTAATGTATTTGCTTAATGGTGGTGGTGAAGGGTTTTGTATATTGTACAGGCAGATTTAAAGTGTTTAAAATGTTTCAAAACTCAAAAAATGATAAGTTTCAAGAATTTGGCAGTGGTGATATGAAATTGGTTTAATAGCAAAGATTTTGGGCCCTCTTTTTTACAGTGATTCTGTTTGAGTGTGGCGTCGTTGGTAAGGGGCCAATTAGTGAAGCAGTATTTGATGTGAAAAGATCAAAGCATGCAGAAACGTTCTTGCTGCCTTTATTGTCAGTGACGGTCTGATATGCCTGAAGTTGTGGAGATTAAATTTGATTGTTTTAGAAATTTTTTTAACGTGCTTTCTGAAGGTGAGAGAGGATACATAACATATATAAACAGAATATAAACAGAACAACATATTAACGATGTTTCCCGGCCAACACCGCGTCAGAAACGTTAGCTTGGGAAGAAGTGGGCTTTCCAAAATAAATTAAAACATAATCATATTATTTCGGTTTAAATAACTCAGCCCTTCCCAAAGTCAAGACTGTCGTGGGCCCCTTAAATTTCCAAAAATCCCTCGCAGACCCCCAACAATAAAACTTCCCTCTATTCAAAAGACTTTTCCATGTTTTTCTCCATATATTTCTTTTATAAAAACATTACAAAAACACTGATTATTGACTAAAAGTTGTTTTAAAGTAATATTTTAAAACAAGTATACAACTGTAATTCATTTCAAATGTTTTTTATGTACTTAATGTTTTAGGTATTTAATATTTCTATTGACTTTTTATATTTTTTAAACATATATTTTATGTTTTATTTGTTTTTATGAACCAAAACGTGTGTCTGAAATAATAATAATAATAATAATAATAATAATAATAATAATATTAAATAAATAAATAAATTCAAATTCAAATTGAAAAATAGACAGCCTCTGGGGGCCCCCTGTAGTACCTTCGCGGACCCCCAGGGGGCCCCGGACCCCACTTTGGGAACCACTGAAATAACTAAAGCACAAATCCAATGTTAGCACATATAATAGTGAGAACAAATGAGATAAAGTTTTGGGGTGTTATGATTGATGACAATTTGTCATGGAAATCACATGTAGATTATGTACAAATAAAAATTGCCAAAACTGTAGCTGTTTTACATAAGGTTAAAGAATCTTTAAACCAAAATGCTTTGTATATTTTGTATAATTCACTGATTGTTCCATTTCTGACCTATTGTACTGAAGCATGGGGAAGTGCTTGGAAAACTTATATCAATCCAGTTTTCCTCCTGCAGAAGAGAGCAGTAAGGATCATAAATGGGAGTGGATACAATGATCCTACAAACCCTATATTTATACAGTTAAACTTACTGAAATTTAATGAATTAGTAGTATTAGTAGTAGTAGTAGGCTCACCAGAAAGCCTCACCAACCAACCTTCAAAACAGATTTTTAAAAAGAGAAAGTGTTTAAAAGGAACTGAGGTTTTTAAAACACCCAGATTCAGAACAGTGACAATGGGAAGATGTTTTTCAATCAAAGGTCCGTTTATGGAACAGTGTTGACAGTGAAATCAAGTAATCTAGATCCATGAATGTATTTAAAAAAAGTGTCAAATTTTGTTTGGTGAAAATGTCTGAGCCTGCAGAGTAGTAGCTTCTGTTACATTATATTAGGTGTTACCGTATTTTCCGCACTATAAGGCGCATCGGATTATAAGGCGCACCTTCAATGAATGGCCTATTTTAAAACTGTTTTCATATATAGGGCGCACCGCATTATAAGGCGCATCCACTAGATGGCGCTGTGCTAAAGGGAATGTCAATAAAACAGTCAGATAAGTCAGTCAGTCAAACTTTATTAATAGAATACAAACCAGCTTCTTACAACTCCCTCGTTGAAAACAATGTATTTCCATCTCCATTTGTCGCAGTTCAAAGCTACATGAACAGCGTTCGAGCGCTCAGTTTTCTGTCCCCTCAATGTCGCAACTCTTCTACTGAGATGGAGCAAAGGCCACGCCTCCTTGTTCTTTTGCGGCAGGATCCATAAACACGCCTATGGCACACATGAACAGCTGGGACTGGAATTCCCTTTTACCGTTTTTACCGCTGTCACTTCGGCGACGCCCCCTGAATACGGTAGCCATAATTAACCAACATTGATCCATATATAAGGCGCATCGGATTATAAGGCGCACTGTCGGTTTTTGAGAAAATTAAAGGCTTTTAGGTGCGCCTTATACGTAATGAAATAGAAAAGTGGCAGCTTTTATGATTTGATCAGAAATATTAAATTTAGTTCATACTTCTTTCTGCTCCTTTTCGTTCATGATATTTAAATTGAATGTTAAACTGTTATAATTGTTTTTAATGAATGAAATAAACAACATATAAATCTGTGGTTTTAGTTTATTGGTTTGGTATTCTGTTCCTAAAATAACCCTGGTCCGTGTCTGGCTGCAGTCCCGTCTCGGTCGTGGTGTTGTTGGTCAGTGTCTGTCCCGCCGAGAGGATCGATGCGAGCTTTGACTGATCCTGTCCAGCGTCAGAGCCTTTTGTGTGCAGCTCACAGTGGGACGTCCCGCACAAAGACGTCCTCCCCGGGGGGTCCTGTCTGTGACTAACTGTCCCTCTCCCGGGCTCAGACGCATGAATTACTGCTGGTAAAGGAAATGCTGCAGTGATGAAAGCAGCGCTCGGTCACAGTGAGAGGCTTTTGTGGCGTTCAGAAGAAGGAACTACGGTGGGCCTTTTTGTCAACTAGAACAGCGCTTTCCAAAGTGGGGTTCGGGGCCCCCTGGGGGTCCGCGAAGGTACTGCAGGGGGGGCCCCAGAGGCGGTCTATATTAAGTACATAAAAAGAAATTGAGTTTGAAATGCACTGTAAAAAACAATGCTGCAAAAACTCAAGGTAACAGGATCCCTCAAGATTTTTTAGTTTTGGTGATCAACTCAAAATCTCAAGTTTTCAACAACTAATATTTTTTACTCACCAAATTTAACGTTCATACATCTAAAAACTTTTTTAAATTTTAAGTTTTACTCACTATCTTTATTTTTTCCAGCTCATCTTACGCCAACTGACTCCACTGTTCAGAAAAAGTAATATTGATAATAATAAAAACTAAATATACTACATTTAACAAAAGAATAACTTTTTCTGAACTCTGTAAGTTGGCTGTAAGATGAGTAAAAAAATAATGATAGAGAGAAAAACTTTACAATTAGAAAAGTTTTTAGACGTATGAACATCAAATTAAGTGAAAGTGTGGAAAACTTGAGATTTTGAGTTGGCCCCAAAAATCTTGAGGGATCCTTTGCCTTGAGTTGTTGAGTTTTACAGTGTATTTGTTTAAAAATATAACTTTAAAACACTTTTCAGCCAATAGTCAGTGTCTTTTGTAATGTTTTTATAGAAATATATGGAGAAAAACATGAAAATAAAATTTGGGATTGAGGGAAGCTGTATTGTTGGGGTCTGTGTGGGATTTTGGTAAATTTAGGGGGGCCCTGACTCCTGACTTTGGGAATGGCTGAACTAGAAAAATAAAAGCAGAGGTAGATTTTTGTTTTTTTAAACCTTGCCTTAAAAAGAAAACTACCCCTCAAATTAAAAAAAACAAAAGTATAAAAGAAAAACTAAAACAAAAGAATTTGCCAGGGGTATGAATAATTTCGAGCTTCACTGTAGATATATATAAAACCAGAACAAACCAGGTCTAAACCAGGTCTAAACCAGGTCTAAACCAGGACTAAACCAGGTCTAAACCAGGACTAAACCAGGACTAAACCAGGTCTAAACCAGGTCTAAACCAGGACTAAACCAGGACTAAACCAGGTCTAAACCAGGACTAAACCAGGACTAAACCAGGACTAAACCAGGTCTAAACCAGGACTAAACCAGGTCTAAACCAGGACTAAACCAGGTCTAAACCAGGACTAAACCAGGACTAAACCAGGACTAAACCAGGTCTAAACCAGGACTAAACCAGGTCTAAACCAGGACTAAACCAGGACTAAACCAGGTCTAAACCAGGACTAAACCAGGACTAAACCAGGACTAAACCAGGACTAAACCAGGTCTAAACCAGGTCTAAACCAGGTCTAAACCAGGGATCTCCAGCCTGTAGCTCAGGAGCTTACAGCAGCTCTCAGCCACTTTCCATGCAGCTCCCCAAAGGCTTTATGATTCCTACATAAACTTAATTTGTCAAACTTGATTTATCACTTGGCAAACTGACTTGTGATTGTATTCAATCAAATTTAAAGGTGCATGGCCCCCTTTTGTACAAAAGTATTAGGCTGTTATTCGCCCATTAGTTGTCAGTCAAACAGTTGCTTGATAAGTCAGTGGTGATAGCTCGACTACAGTATTTTCAGATTAGGACTAGAGTTTGTGTTCACAAATGTAATAAGTGTGTATCAGTCACTGCACACAGACACAAAATCCACATGCAGTGAACTAAATATTTCTTGTTTTAATTTAAAACCTAAGTTGTGTACAACAACATATTGTAAATATTCAGGGAAAACAAAATACACTTCTTTGGGTGGAAAATGTTAGCTCTGCAACAAACTGGCCTCTGTCCAGTGTGCACCTCGCCTTAGGCCCATAGTTACTGAGATAGACTCCAGTAACGAAATAAATGTTAGAAAGCACGAGTAGCTTTTTGCCATTTTTCATTTGTAAAAGTCGCTCTCAGAGGAAAAAAGGTTCGAGACACCTGGTCTAAACCAAGTCTAAACCAGGTTAAACCAGGACTAAAACCAGAAGTAAACTAAGACTAAATCTGGACTAAACCAGCAAAAAAACAGGTTTAAACTAGAACTAGGTCTAAACCAGGTCAAACCAAGACTAAACCAAGACTAAACCAGGACTAAGCCAGATCCAAACCAAGACTAAATCAGGTCCTGGGGGTACACAGAACCACTGTCCTACACAGGGTGCAATGTGTCACATGATCTCCCTGAGTGGAGTCTGCAAGTCCTCCCACCTTTGTCCAAAACACCTGCATGAACAGGTGAACTGGTGACTCTAAACGTCCCATAGTGAATGAATGAATGTGAGAGTGAATGGTTGTCAGTGTGTGCATCTCTAAGTGTCAGCCCTGCGACCACCTAAGGCCCTTTAGTTCCTGAAAAAAAGGCTCCAGCCACCCAGGAAGATGAACGGATTAAAAGGCGAAGATATTTAAGTCGGACTCGGAAGTGGAGCCTTTGTGAGTCTTTGAAAATGTCAGCTGCTCCCTTCTCCGTCTGTGGCCTGTGCTGCATTTATTCACAAGTTGTTTTTCAGAAAAGGTCCATAAGGTAGAGATCAGAAGGCAGGGGTTAGATAAAGCTGACAACTTCCAGCCTCGGCGCACCGCTCCTCCCCGAAAACGGAGATAAACGCACTCACAATTCACCACACTGCGCTCTAAACCAGGAACTGCTCCGTCAGACAGATTTCCCAGCCTTTTTCTGTGTATAAAAGCCTCGGTTTAGAATGTGAAATTGGATAACGGCGCCGCCACATGCCGCCTGCGACATAAATGAATATATATGAAAGGCTAAAGAAGTGGACGGATTGGAAATTTCTGTGAATATGAGGTGAAAAATGGCTGCGGACTCTTCCTGGAATCCCCCGCGGGACGTTGAATGAAGGCGATAAGAGAGCCGGATAAAACCCAAGTCAAATCTTTAGATCTCTCTTTGGGTCCTTCCCATTAACCTTTATTCAAACACAAAGCTGGGAGTCTGTGGCTGTAATGTGTTTTTATGCAGAGACTCCACTCCCCCGGACCACTTCAGACCCGAGCCAAGAACTGCAAACCGCAACGAGACGCATAAAGGAATTGAATGGATATAGTGGAAAAGGTCATTTTTAAACTGTGATTGGGTGTCTGGTTCAAAATATAAAGCAAGAATGAGCTGGTATTTTGAGAAAAGGGAGGAGTTTGCTTCTCTCACCACTGCTATGGACTATTTCCCTCATTAATCCTTCATAAACTGAGCAGGTAAAAGGTCTGGACTTGGCTGCAGGTGTTACATTTGTATTGTACAGTTTCTCAATGAAAGTGAACCAGAACATCCTTAGGCTGGAGAGAAAAATGGTGAAAAACCCCTTCACAACATCCACCTTAGAGTAGAAAACTCTCCAGGAAGTAGGTCTATCAGAGTCTAGGTCCAACAGAACCAGAAGACTTCATGAAAGAAAATACAGCGTTCACCACAAGCTGCAGACTTCATCAGCCTCAACAACAGAAAGGACACATTAGACTTGGCCAAAAACTCCTAAAGAAACCAGACTCAGACAGAAGCAGAGGAGGAGTTCTGAAGTGTACAGGGATAAACTTACTGTTCAGATTCAGACAAAAGCCATGAAGTTGAATGAAGGTGCTTCACAACACAGATGGACAGTGGCCTAAAACACACTGCAAAAGTAACCCAGTGTTTTTTTTAAGCCAAATAAGTGGATTATTCTGCAATGGCAGGGGTCAGTCAACAGATCTCAGCTCAGTCAAGCATGAATTTCTTTCATCTAAGACCCACAAGTAACATAAAATAGGAAACCCAGTGTTTGGTGATGTCTGAGCTCCAGACATCAGGCAGTCATTGCCTGCAAAGCATTTTCACCAAAGTATTAAAAAATGAATATTTTATTCATAGTAATGTTCATCTGTCCAATAATTTTGAGCCCCTTAAAAAGAGACCTGTACACTTTAAAGAGCTGTAATTCCTAAACCTTTGGTCTGACATGAATGCTCTCAAATTAGAGCTGAGAGTCTGACCTTTGAGCACATATGAATTATATAACTCTATCTTGGTTTTGGTGAACAGCTAAAATAACAAAACTTGTGTCAGTGTCCAAATACTTATGGACCTAACTGTAAGTGGTAGGATTAGCAGAGATGTAACAATAACGATGATATGCATCAATGCATCGATATAATTACCCCTGATTGCTTTGTATTGATGCTAAATGTAAACATGAATAAATATTGTGCATTCTTACTGTAATATACAAGCCATACTTTTATTTTAAAATGTGCTTTATTTTCTCTACTTCTGCTGCCTAACTTTACAGAGCGGAAACAAACAGCAGTAAAGTAATTTGTGAGGGAGACCTCTGTAAAAACTTGTTTTCTTTTGTTTTTGAGTTTAGAGCAACATGGTTCAGAGTTAATTCATCTGCTGTGAGGAGATCTGGACTGTTTCAGGATAAACTACTCACAAACTAAACGACAGCACAGGGCTGCAGCGGTGACTGCTTCAGTCTGAGGACGTTACAGACGACAAATGACAGCTTTTGTGGATGTTTCCTGATTAAAGCGAGGACTAAACCTGAACAATTTACAAATTTATAAACATAAATATACTTCACAGCAGTTTCTTTAAATGTTTACTTATTTCTAATTGAATCTGAACCATTCAAAGCATTAAAACACTAATAAAAATGATTACAATTTTAGGTTTTCCTCTAATAAATAAAGCTTTTTATTAAGTCTAGATATTTGGTTAAATAAGCAGATAACATTGATGTCTCAATCGTGTAACCCTAACTCTACAACGTCGTATCCTGATGGAAGCTGCAATTTACACCAATATTAAATTAGCTCTCGCTCTCTTCGTCTTCGTTTATCTGCAGACTCCAATGCCTTGAAGTGGAGGCCGTCCAATCAGAGCAGCCCTGGGACTCGAGCGTCATAAATCCATCACGATAGACCGGACTTTATCGAAGAGTAGAGCCTTGAGCATAGACCGCAGATGAAGATTTCGGTCGATGACTTGTACGACCTGATCATGAGGTTCTCTTTGTTCATGACAAGGATGGACAGGATCAGAAATGAGGCGAAAAAAAGATTTTATATTACCTTTATTTTACCAGGAAGACAAACAAATACAATTATACGACCGTCAACCTTATAAAATCATTTAAATCCGGCTCAAGAATAACAACTACATTCTTCAGTGAGACAATTTTTCACTCAGGATTTGAATGGACCCAGGGGAATGAGATGCGGAAGCTGCAATGAGTTTTGAATGTTGTTCCATGACCATGGTGCAGCGTAAGAGAAAGCAGTTCTGCCAAGTTCTGTGTTGACTCTGGGAACTTCAAAAAGGAGCTGACGTGATGAACGGGAGTTATATCCACTGTTCGCTGGAGATGGATTCATGGACGCAGTGAAAGTGGCAATGGCGTAACTTTTCGTCCTCTCGCATGTTTGTGGCTCGGACGTGACTGTGACAGTGACCGAAGCTCAATCTTCTCTCTCTGCCTTCAGCTCCAAGACTCAGGAAAACAATAAGCGCTCGTAATGAGGTCCCGGTAATGACTCGATCATCAGCGGATAATTGGAGCACTTTAAACCCTGTCATCGGTCTGTCACAGCTCGGAGTTAGGCCTCTCAGAGTTAGTGGTGGGTGTTGTCCCAGTTTGAAGGTGAAACGAGTTGTGTTGCTGTACCACAGTTTTACAAAAATGAGATGTAGGCGTAAGAAGAGATGATGGGCCACATCTGAAGCTTTGTGGAAAGTCTTTGTGTCATTCCATAAAAGTTACAGGATCTATTACTTAATGGTAATGAAGTCAAGACCAGCGTGAACCATGAACTATGACACTACAGAACCAGAGCAGGACCTGGGGGACTTCAGACCAGATTCTTCTAAATATTTGTACTTTAAAGAACAGTTTTCTGCCTCAGAGCCCAGAGAGAGGCCCCCAGGATCCTCCCTGCTGTGTGTGGGCAGCGGGCTCCTGGGGGCCTTAGTAAACCTGGACAAACATGACAGACCCTAACCTCTGTGTGTGGTTCATCGAATGTGAGTATTTTGTAAAAGAAAAACAAATTAAAATGATAAAAATATTAAAAACAGAGGAAAGTTTGTTTTGACCAAGGCCCTTTGTTTATAAAAAACTCAAATTACATCAGAAACAAAAAAACTGTAGACAACACGGAGACAAATAAAGTCACGCTGGGTTTACTCAGACTCTGCTCGAGACCTAATCCCGAGCTAATGGATAATAATCTGAGCTAATGGACTTAATTTAACACTCCTAGACACATTTATAGCTTGTCCATCCTGGGAGAGAATCTCTTCCTCAGTGTGGTTTCCATAAGGTTTCTTCTTTTTTCCCCATAGTTGGTGTCAAGTGAAGTAGTTTGCTCTACTGATGGGCAGTCCGGCTCTTTTCAAAGATCCGATTCTTTTGGCTCGGCTCCTGTGGAAGAGCTGGCTAAATGGCTCTGTATTTAGTATCACTTGGAGCATTTAATTTAGGTCTAGTTTAACAATTATGTATGGTTTGTGGTTGGTGAATTCATTTTAATCAGGGTTTTTATTTTTATGCGGTTTACAAGCACAAACTACAATTGCAAAATTCTGAACTCATTTTTGCTGTCTCCAGTAGAATCTAAATCACTCTTAGAGCCCACCTTACTTCTTTCACATAATGATATGATCCTAGTCTCTCCTCACAATGGATTGGCTGCAGGTTGTGCTCATCCCCAAAAAAAATCCACTCAGCTTTTGTGGATTTTTAGCAGAGCTGAGCAGGAGCAGCTGAAGATTCAGCTCTAATCGACAAAAGTTTGCTCTTCCGATTCACTCCAAAGAATTGGTTCTTATCGGTTATCGGTTCTTATCGGTTATCGGTTATTATCGGTTCTCATTTACAAACGACCCATCACTAGATTGCCCAGCTCTTGCCCAAACTTGAAAAACCGCCTGCTCAATACTGAAGGACGCCAGGGACAACTCAAATCTTTTCTTCTTCTTTTATTTAGGAGCAGTTTGGTATTAGTAGGATAAGTAGGTTGATAACCTTTAAAGAAACAATACAAACATTCAATTATTGAATAAATATTTTTAAATTGCAATTAAACTTAACAATTTTCAAAGACAACAACTCAAATTTGGATTAGAAATTAGAAATTTGTAAGAACAATTGTCAAAACAATTAGAAAACTGGAAACAGCTAAATTAGAAAATTGCACTTCAAGTATATTAATATTTTATTAAAGCTTAAATTTAAACAGCTTAAACAATACAATTTAAATTAAATTCATTGGATGCAAACATGAACCCAACCCTTAAGGCAGGGGTGTCCAAACTTTTTTCTAAGAGGGCCATACTTGAAGATGTGAAAATCTTCAAGGGCCGACAGTCCCTCCTGATGTTGCCAAGTTACTGAACACACACAGTATAAATTTAATACACTGTTTTATAAGTATTTTGTTTTCAAAAGCTAAATAAGTATAAATTATCTTCTTTAACAACACAAGATGTCCCAACAAATTAACATCTTTGAACATAAAAACTGCAACTGTAATTATTTTTCCACCAATGAATTTGAAAATACACAGCACAGAGTCGTAGATGAGATGCACAAACGTACAAACAAAACTAGGGAAACACTGTACAAAAGTGCTGATGAACTAAAAGTAATGATTTTTGTTATAGAAGCTGAGGGCCATATGAAATTTCAAGCTGTGCCACAAATGGCCCCGGGCCACACTTTGGACATGTCTGCCTTAAGGTCTCTCAGTCCAATGATTGAGCCATGACAGTGTAACATAATATATTAAGTACCAAACAAAACATTGAAGTTATTTGGCTCCATGTAATGAAATAAGCAATTGGGCTGTCTACCAATCATGACTAAACAATCAAACTCTTCAATAACAATTCAACTTTTCAATTTACATTTATGTTCCAAAATCCACCGCTTGCGTCTTCAGTCCTTTTGTGTTTTAGTTGTTTGGTCAAAATGCCAGTATAATTCCCTTGGTGCCTGCTGCTCGTTTGATTCCTTTGTTCGCAAACTTATTTCATGCAGGTGTGCAGGTCTTGAGGCAGGAAGTGGTCCACTAACAACCAGTTCTCTGCCCCCTGCAGGTTTGGAGGCTGAATGCATGTCTGAGTGAATGTTTGAGTTCGAGTGGTTCAGTGTGGTTTGGGATTTTACACGACAGTTGTTTTTTTTAGGAGTTTTTCCTAGAGAGAAGGAGGGTCTGATGCCTGGTTCACACGGCAAGATCTTAAAATTGTCGAAAGATTTTTAAAACCTGAGAAACCCCACACATGGCGATAAAAAATCAAAGCTATCACGGGTTTGGTGCTAGAGTGTGTGGCAAAGACAACACACCACACACCAACAGGTTTCACTCACCAACATTCCCAGGTCAGACGGGAAATCTCGCAAAACCTCACGAGATTAAATGTGACTTCGGCGTACACAAACATGACGTACACAAACATTACGTACACAAACATGGCAATTGCTATAGTTTGTGGACTATTTCTAACAGAGAAAAAAACAATACAAAAAGAAAAGACGTTGGTTAAAGGACTTTTCGGCCTTTCTGGCGCACCCTGACAGTTGTTTGGATTTTGGATTCCCCTCCGTGCTTCCGTCACCTCGCTTTCTGATTGGCTACACGTCACATTCAGCAGGGCGCGCGCTCGTTTGTCCTCGGGACGCACAACACGCGCTGTGATATCAGACCAAGACAATCCAACGTGGAATATCCCCGATTTGAGATCAGAGTGGTCCTGACGTGGTTCGGAGCAGACCAGAGCTCTCTGAACTCACCACACACAGCAGGAAGATCTGCTCAGATTATCTTCAGTGCCATTACGATAATCAGGCGTCCTTAAGATTGGTCAGAAGAGGAGAATCAGGTCAAAAAGCGGCAGAATTATCTTGCCGTGTGAACCAGACTTAAGTAATGAGTCTGTTTAGTTTAGTGTAGTTATTGTTTATGTTTATGTATGATTGTCTGAATAATTGTTTGTAGAACCCTTTCTTTGAGGCAACTGCTGTTGTGGGCTGCATAAATTAATACTGAATTGAAATTGAATGGAACCAAGGCCGAGGAAAGGCCAACACTCTCAGGGTTTAAGATCAAGTTGAAACCAGGGTTTTTAAGGACTGAGCATATTTAGGCCGAGACAAACTGAGACCAAATTAACTCTGGCAACCAGAGAAAGATCCATGGTTCAGATACAGTACATTAATGATGATTTTAATGAACTAATGCAACAGACTCCACAGACAGAGACAAAGCCTTTCCTGGATCTAATGCTTTTTGTTAAAATTATGAGTAAATCTCAGAAACCATCCCACTGAAACTGAGACGAGACTGAATAAATTTGGATTCAAGACCAAGTCAGAGTAAAAGTGCAGCCAAGACCAAAACCAGGTCGCAAAAAAGTGGTCTCAGTACCTCTCTGGTCTCTACAACGCTACATTATGGAGCATGACCAAGGAAATTATGGCTGTATACACCAATCAGCCTAAACATTATGACCACTGACAGGCGAAGGGAATAACACAGATTATCTCTCTGTCATGGCTTCTGTGAGTGGGCAGCAAGAGAACATTTCATGGGCGTAAGGAAGTGTGACAGACTGGTTCAGACTGTTAATGCTAACGTTAATGCTGGTTCTGATAGAAGGTTTTGCATATTAGGCAGGTCATAATGTCAATAATGCCTCATACTTTTCTTACAACCTACACTTTTGGTCGTCCATTAATGTAAAAAAAGTAATTGTCCTTGCTGGAAACGGGGGGTGAAAGTAAGCTGCTATGGGAAACATGTTACATTTGTTATTCCCAGCCTCTTCTGGTTTTCAGACTCATTACTTGTCTGTATTTGATCCAGGCGATAGTCTTGTCCCGTTGATGGATGACGCAGAGCAGCTCCTCGAAGAACCTGCTCCACTCTGAGGAGCGCAATCTCACAGCCAATTTCTCTGATAGCCATCTGTGTCTGAAGGAGCTAACTCTGGGGCGCCACACCTCAGAGATACTGGCCCCTCCAACAACACCCCTCGTCCCGGGACACACCTGAGAACTTCCGCACCTAACCACACTGTTGTTATCAAACAGATGAATGTGGAAATGTGTTTGCTTAGAGCTGGAGGAGCAGAGGAGGTTTGACAAGACTGAGTTTTTGAGTGAGGTTTGAAGTGCTGCAGGTGAAAAGATGGCTCAGGTCCATATATTCTGCTTTTATTAATATTTTTAAACCAGTCTTGGTCTCCTCTAGAACAGCAGCCCATCTTACAGCCTTTAAAAATGTTATGTGACTAAAAGAGAACGTTTTTAATAAGTGCTAACTGGTTCCATAAAGAAACATTTGAAGAGACCAGCAGAGGGCAGCAGAGAGTTGCACAGTGGTGTAAGAAGAAAGCAATTTCTTTACTGAAGTAAAAACAGAGAGATAGGCAAATATTTACTCAACTAAAAGTAAAATATTACCTTAAAATATCTAAAGTAAAAGTATAAAACTAAGACTCAGCTCATGAATGAGTTAAATGTGAGGGATTTTGCTGATTCCAGATGAAATGAACAAACTGTTGCAGTAAGAAGAGACTGAATCTGTCGCTGAACTCTTCTGTCTTTATTATTCTGATGTTTCTAAAGCAGTACTACTTTACTGCATCTGTTATCTTTATGTACTGAGTGTCTACAACAAGGGTACGACAAAAACACGATTTTTAACCAAAACTTTGTACTTCAAACCAACTCATAAATGTAGCAGAGTAAAAAGTACTTTACACTTACTTTTACTTTTATTTCACTGCATTTTGAAGTATCACTTTTTTTTACTCAAGCAAAGTACAGATAAAAAATATGTATTTTAATAAAGTAACTAAGGACTTTTACTTTGTTACATTCCACCACTGGTGTTGCAGTCTTTTGAACATAATCAGTGAAAAAAAGTACTTCACTTCCTTAAACTTTCTCTTTGAGGCCATTTTACGACAAATTAAAAAAATGTCTGTGAGGAATCATTGGAAACAGAGCTGTAATGTATTTTTGATAAATAAACGAGAGCAGACTGGATGTAGAGGGCTTGTGGACTATGGAAAAGAGCATTTACCCTTGAACTCGAAGATCTATGAGTTTGAGTCCAGGTCTGGGTGCTATATCTTTAGCATTGCGAGATAGGACTAGAGCCTTTGCGCAGTATAGCATATGTACTGTATGTTTCTCTGGGTGAGCGCCTTTAGTCCAACATGAAAATCGTCACTTTTTCTGTATTTTTGGAAGTCATTAATTCAATATTGGAAGTATTGTAGACCACAGTAATTCTCAAAGTGGGACCCATGTCTTTCTGTCATCGTTTTGTTAAGATCCACTACAAATTTTGCATATTTTAATATCAAAACTGCTTTTTCTTCTCTCCAAAGGCTGCTAAGAACATGCCCTTAACCACCTTTGATATGTCTGTCGCCTTTGGGTAATTTCTCATGCGTATTTCTGTGACCTACATTCACTTTTTCATGTAAATCTAAAATTTTTGTATTGGCGGCAAAGCAATCTCCGGTTTGTTTCAGGACAATGGTAATTTTTGGATCACAACACCATTCTGTCTGTGGGAAGCTCCTCGATGCAGATGAAGAGGTAACGGGGGATGGTGCCACCTGTGAGTCCTTAACCCGGGACATTTACAGCGGCAGAGAAACCAAAATAACCCTGGTTGTTCTCCTACAAACAGCTGCACAATACAACACTGTGTTTATATGATGACAATGAAAGAGGACCAGGTAAACTTCAGAGGAAAACCAGGGCTAATTTCAAGCAAAAACTCTCTTAGGTTGGAGTCAGAGCGGGGTTTCCATCGCACATTTTGAAGTATTGCACTAGAAACGAGTGATGTTTTTTTCGACTTGTGCAAAAGTGGAATTGCTTTGTCAAATAAAATCTGATGTAGTGAACTAAAAACCCTCTTGACAAAAGAGGAAAACCAAAAATTGTCCCATTACAGCCAAAAGTTTTTAGTAAAATGTCCACTACGATCTCCCAAAAATCCATCAGCCGCTTGAGAAAAGATTGATCTCACATTTGGATGGAAACACAGCAAGTTTTTAGCATTTGCAAGATAGAGATTTAAACACAGATAAACGAGGAGCAACAAAATGTATTGAAAGAATAAATGAGGACGATACAGTTCCTACACCAATTTATCAGTTTTTTATACTGTGATACAACTTTATTGATACGAATCACTTTGTATCAAACCGTATCGTTTTCTTGGTAGTGTAAACCCATTTACATGAAAAAAAATATAATATTGCAAATACCTACATTTTAAATTTGCATGTGAAAATAAAGCAAGATACGTCTTTTCGGGATTTAAGTTATATTAATCATCAACTTTTCTTCACTCTCTGAATGCTTGGATGAAAACAAACCTGGCCATGATGCTAAATTTGAGAGTATATGTTTATGATTTTTGGCAAAAAGTGGCTGTATCAATATGAAGGTGCTGAATCGTATCGAATCGTATCGTTCTAAATGAGCCAATATCGTTCTTGAATCAGATCAAAGCAATTTAAATCAATATGTATCGTTGCAAAAATGCATCGTTACATCCCTAAAGAATAAACTTTGGAGAGATGCCAGTGATGAAGAAGGCAGAGTTTGATAGATTAGTTTTGAAAAAATAAACTCCCCTTGGAGCCTAGACACCGGTGGTGAAGTGAAGGAGAGGCTGAGGAGGCTGACGGTTCTGCTGCTGCGGTGGAGTTGGGAGTAAAGAAGTGTGACCACCTCAAACAGTACAAAAAGCAGGACAAGTTGTGCGATTTGGTGGGACAAGGAGGGACAACTCGAGAAATAAATGTTTTGATATAAAAATCCAACTTACAAACTTACTGAGATACAAGTTGCTACAGTTGAATACATTTGATGCGCTGTTTTTCTAAAGCTGGGGACACACTACACGATTTTTTTGCCCGATTTTATAACGATTCACAGTTGCGCCGAGTCTTTACCAGTCAACACTAGTTGCAGGGAATCGTAATCAGCAGTCGGCTCTGAAATCCGTTAGTGTGTGATGTTCAAAGACTCGAATCGTTAAGTTTGTGCGCCGCAAAAACCCAGCCTGACGTCAGTCGCAAGCAATCAAACACCGACTCTGGACCATACTCCTGTAGTGTGGGCCGTTTACATCCAACTGGGAATTCATGGAGTCCAGCGGCCGATGAAAAACAGTTGATGGGACACAGGAAATAGCGTCAGGACGCAGACAAAGAAACAGGAAGCGGCAGGAAAATATAAGCGGAAATTTGAAGAAGAAGAAAACATAAACAACCATGGCAAACACCGAAGAAAGTTGAGCGCTACCCAAGTGAAACTAGATACATAGCCGTTTTTTCTTTCCCTTTTTTCCAAACAGATAACTGCGCACACAATGGCAACAGCGACCCAGGTAGCTCCATGTTTGTTTACCATTTAGTTCTCGGGAGTTCCCCGTCAGAGTTTGCTGCGTTTGTTTGGCGTCAGTTGCAGTTACAGATCTTGTAGTGTGTGAGGAGCAGTCTTTCAGTCATCAGAACTAAATCTGCTGAAACCAGTCGTTAGTGTGAGCTCCTGGTCTTTTCAGAATCTGTAACGACTGAGAAAATCCTGTAGTGTGTCCCCAGCTTTAGTAATGTCTTTACTGAGATTCTATTTATTGGAATAAAGAAAATGGGACAGAAAAAAAATCAAAGCTCCAGGAGAGGTCTTTCCTTAAACACAAGGACAGCAACACAACAACCCAGCAAGAAAGAACATCCACAAATATTTATTCTACATTTTAGACAAATATTACTTACCTAACCTTGTTGTTCTTAATTTGAATCTCACTTTTTATACGATCCATTGAGCACCAATTAAAAAAGATAAGTGGGACAGATGTCTGAATGGCTGTGCAGCACAACCAAAAGTGGAACAGGTGCTCACCCAAACAGGAGTATGACTGAGGAGAGAGGGCATATATATATTTGAATGGCTTGAGAGGTGATTGGTTAAGAGGCAAAGGTGGCAGCAACAGCGAAGTGAAAAAGAAGTCGCAGTGGTTGAATTGTCGCATACAGTTTCATTTTTCACTGCTTTAAATAAAAACCTTTGTCCAGTCCACAGCTGCGGCTCTAATCCAGTGAGTTTCCACATCATCAGTGTGAACGTCAGATTAATCCGTTCGACCGTGACTCTGACTCAGATCCAGTCAGAAACACTGGGACTATCTTAATGTGGCAGTACAGATTAGCCCCATTTACATTCGCTCTGTGTAAATCCTTACCTGGAGCTGGTTTAAACTTTGAAGCCACAGAGCTGACCTGCATTTAAATTAAAAAAAAAAGTAAAAAATGCAAGCAAGCAAAGAATTCTCAACCCTCGCCTCTATATCTATCAGTGTTTGTTTTTCACATTATTTAGACATTTTCTTTTCATGGTCGTTATGTTGATTCACAGTAATATTCAGACCAGAATGTTTTTAAAAGATATTTTTAAGGCTTTATTTGACAGAACAGTAAAAGATCTGACAGGAAATCATGGTGAAAAAAAGAAGAGAGAGACATTTGAAACAGCTGTGGCTCGGTGGGTTTCCTCTGGGTTCTTCAGTTTCCCGCATCAACCTCAAAACATGCACAATGGAGCTTTTAGTAGTAGTTACTTGTCACATTCTCCCATATCCAGTTAGGCAAGGCGTGTTTATTTATATAGCACAATTTATGCACAGAGTAATTCAAAGTGCTTTACAGAAAAAAGATGAGTGAAATGTACATAGAGAAGAATTACTAATAAAATAGTAAAATCAAATTTAAAAATTTATAATTAAGCATCAATTTAAAAGTAAATTAAAAGAGAAGAGTGCAGATAAGTGGTTAGCGCTTGTCTAAGGCAAAATGGGCCGAGTATTTTTTTTAACTTGTCTGTTAAATTTCACATTTGCAGACATAGAGACAGTTACAGAGGCAAAAACACCCACAAATAAGCCAAAGGCTACAAATTCTTTCATGAAGATTATCCAGGAAAGTAAAGAAAAAAGCTGAAATGTTATCAACAATAGCGGTTATGCGCTAACTACTTCTGCATTCGGCTAAATGGAATGATCCACTTCCGGTCAGAGTTTGTAAGCGAGCAGCCGGACAAGGGCAGCTTCAAAAAACATATTTATGTCGTACACATCGCCAAATAGAATCACATTTAGCATAGCATTTGTGTGTTAAATATTTAACTAATCGCTGAGCCCAGAGGCGAGATATTGTTGTGTCAGTTCACTAAAGCCGTCACCCGGATGCATGTACATTTTGAGTTCACACTTGCCATTTCTTATTTTGGTTTATTTAAGCGGTGCAGGGTTCAAACTGCAGCATGCGCCCTAGCCCTGTGTTTAATAGCTCCTTTTAAAACCCTTGTTTGAAGATAAAACTGCATTAGTCCATAGCAGCATTAGTTTGGTGATTTTATTTTGTGATGTGTACGACATAAATATGTTTTTTGAAGCTGCCCTTGTCCGGCTGCTCGCTTACAAGCTGTGACCAGAAGTGGATCATTCTGTTTAGCCGAATGTGGAAGTAGTTAGCGCATAACCGCTATTAGCATTAGCTCACTACTGATGACAGCAGATAAACAGAGCGGTGTTCAGGTCTGTGACACTGAAAATGTCTCAGATGAATTCTAACAACGCAGAGCTGTAGTTTATTTATTTACAGCTGAGACTGATGCTGATGTTTTGTTCATGAAAACATGCTCATCTGTGTCAACAGAGAGAATCTAATTTCAGTAATATTATGTAATAAACTGTCTCTTTTCTCTCTGCATCTATGTAGGATCAAATGTAGTTGTCAGAGGAAAAACATTTTTATTTTTGGGCTCAGCTGTTTTACGCTACTTACAACTGCAGCCAGAAGTATTACGACACAACTTCCGGATGAAAACACAAAAATGTGAAAAAGGTCAGTAAGCTAATCCTAAAGCTCCTGACCAGGATCCTGGCTCAGATCTGGAGAAGAGTCTGGTCAGGTTTAACCCCAGCAGCACTGAAGGGCGGGCAGTGTTGGGTTAGTTACCAAAAAAAAGTGACTAGTTACAGATTATTAGTTACTCTTTTCTAAAGTAATATAAAGCATTGTTATGTTAAAGCATTGTCTCTGGGGGCAGCGCGGGCTCGTGTTGTTTTTGTGTTTGAAAAGATTTGATGTGGCGTTTGCAGCAGTAGACAGTTGTTTATGGCCCAGGCGTAGCTTACACTCAACACTCATATTCTTTTTTTTTTTTTTGGAATATTTTGTTTTTGCTTTCAAGTTTCATAAAAGAACAAGACAAAGAACAAACAACAAAAGACAAACATTTCCCCCTTAACAAAACAAAACAAAAATAATAATAATAATAAAGTAAAGTAAAAAGGGGATGCTCCATTATTATTATAAGCAGGTACAGACAGAATACATCTACATGATCTAGAGAGGGCTGCCACATTTTCACAAAGGTGTTGTATCTCTTTCTAAGGCTGTATGTTATCTTTTCTAAAGGTACACAGCTGTTCATTTCTAAAAAAAACATTTTGTTATAAGCAGAGGGGAATCAGACTTCCATGTGACAGCAATACACTTTCTGGCCACTGCCAAGGCTATTTCCAAAAATTTTATCTGAAATTTGCTTTGTGGTTTATCAATTTTCATGAAATTTCCTAGCAAGCAAAATTCTGGATCGTAATTTTAGATTTAGATTTAGAACGTCACAGAAATCAAACCAGAATTTTCTCAACTTCACATCAACACTCATATTCTTCATATTCTTGTCCTTTCGCGCAACAAAACCAAAATAGTGAGGATGGTCCAGCTGTGGAACGACGCCTCATGCACCTCTGCCATGTTCTGTGTTTACTACGCACGCAGCGTGAACACGTAAACATGTACTGCAGAGGAAGTGTTGTTGCTCCTGGATAAGCTGCCACTGAAAAATGCCTGACCGTAACGAGAGTAACTAACTATTCTCTGGTAGTAACTGTAATATAGTTACAGGTATTTTCATTAAAACGCTGCGTTACAGGAAATTGTAATCAACTACAGTAACGCGTGACTTTTAGTTAGTCTTTATTTGTTTCGAGCAACTGAAGACAAATATACAGTACATACAGAATCATAATTACATTGAAAACTGTTTCTTTTAAAGCTCGAAAAGGAGTTGGAGGAAGAAAACTTATTTAATCCCACCTCTATATTACATAGAACAAATCAAAACAACTTATTTTTAGCTTCCTGCTCGTACAGGAATAATAACAAATCATATTTACATTTCCAGAAATATAAATAACAAAAAATAGTAAGTAATGTAACTTTTAAACAACACTGAAATGTGGAGAACATCATACTGCAGGGGACAATAAAGTCTACCTAACCTGTGCTAAAGAGTGTACTGTCCCTTTAATAAGCTTCAAACGTAACATTTTTTAGCCCAAACACTACACTAGTTTTTAGATCTGGGTTTTTCTTTTATATTTACTGTTAATCCATGTATTTCCTGTTGCTTTGACCATTTCATCTTCAAACATCACAACACATTTTATGCATTTAAACCTCATTAAACCTACATTAAGCGGATCCACTTGTGCCACTTGTGTCTTCTTTTCTCACTTTGCTTTCTCGTTCAATCTATTTACACTTCACAGCCATAAAAGAAACAAAAAAAAAAAAAAACTCTCGCTGATATATGTCCCTCTATAGAGCCACACGTCTATATTTACCCAGGACTGATGCTTATCGACGCAGATGATCGATAACGTGTCGGGGAGCTCTGTCTTTTTTATCGACGGCAGACTCTCCAGTGTGTAGAGCTGATGATAGAAGCACACGTGATGGAGACTGATACAGAAAACCAAGTCGTATATCACCAAGAAACTGGCCAAGACAAACAAGATGGCCGCCCCTCGAGACGTCAGCTCAGAGAGAGACCTGTGCCGTGAGTGATGGTCGCGTTTTACCGCAGATTTATGGTCCGGCTTCCACCTCACACGAACGGGGAACACGTAAAGGACAGGTTTATGTTCTACAGAGCATGAAGCTATAAAAGGACTGAAGGCTGAGGCAGGACTGGACCGGACTCATGGACTAAGATGAGTCAAAATCAGGACAAATCCAGGTCTCAACCAAGGAAAGTAAAATGTATTACTAAATAAGGACTAAACTGTGCCTAAAGCAGGTCTGAACCAGGTCTAAACCAGGTCTAAACCAGGTCTAAACCAGGCCTAATCAGGACCAACCTAATTTCTAACCAGGATTAATGAGGAAAAATGTGTTACTACTCTGCCTAAACTGGATCTAAACCAGGACCAAACCAGGACCAAACCAGGTCTAAACCAGGTCTATGCCAGGCCTAAACCAGGTCTAAACCTGGACCAAACCAGGTCTAAACCAGGTCTATGCCAGGCCTAAACCAGGTCTAAACCTGGACCAAACCAGGTCTAAACCAGGCCTGAACCAGGACCAAACCATGCCTAAACCAGGTCTAAACCTGGACCAAACCAAGTCTAAAACCTGGACTAATTTAACCAGGACCAGACCAGGTCTAATCCAGGCCTAAACCAGGACCAAACAAGATCTAAACCAGGTCTGAACCAGGTCTAAACCAGGACCAAAGCATGCCTAAACCAGGTCTAAATTAGGCTTAAATCAGGACCAAACAAGATCTAAACCAGGTCTGAACCAGGTCTAAACCAGGACCAAAGCATGCCTAAACCAGGTCTAAATTAGGCTTAAATCAGGACCAAACCAAGTCTAAACCAGGTCTAAACCAAGACCAAATCAAGGCTAAACTTGGACCAAACCAGGTCTAAAACCAGGACTAAATTAACCAGGGCCAGACCAGGTCTAAACCAGGCCTAAACCAGGACCAAACCAGGTCTAAACCAGGTCTAAACCAGGCCTAAAACAGGACCAAACCATGCCTAAACCAGGTCTAAACTAGGCCTAAACCAGGACCAAACAAGGTCTAAACTAGGCCTAAACCAGGACCAAACCAAGCCTAAACCAGGTCTAAATTAGGCCTAAACCAGGACCAAATCAGGGCTCAACTTGGACCAAACCAGGTCTAAAACAAGGCTAAACTAGATCTAAACCAAGACTACATTAGGGCTTCACTTGGATTTAACTGTGCCCAACCCAGGACTAAGCATGGTCTACACTACAGTGCTAAACCAGGTCTAAACCAAGTCTGAACCAGGTCTAAACCAAGACTATACAAGGGTTTAAACAAGTACTAAACCAGGTCTATACCAGAGCTAAACCAGACTTATCTTTTATCTTTAATATGTTCCTCCAAACCTCTTCATCATGTCGTCAGTCTTGACATGGGACCCAAAAAAAGAAAAAAGAAAATCACGCTGGAACACATCCCCTTCCACTAAATGTGTCCATCACATTAGTGGCTCCAGCTGACTGAGAAATTCAATTCACTTTTAATTCGGGACTCCGCTCACGCCTTTGCACTCTCCTCCTCCGCCTTCCCGCTCTGTTCTACCTGCTCTAAATCTTCTGCTCTCTTCTCATTCACCCAGATGCATTCGGGCGTTCGCTCATGAATTATTTAAAAACCCCGGCGGGCGTCCTCCTGCGCGCGTACCCCTGTCCCGTTCGCATCCCCATAAGCCTCACACTGTCCATACACGCGCTTCTCTTTTGCAGCCTCTTTCTTTTACACCTCTCGACTTTTTTTTTCCGACACAGTTGAACTCGAAAGCCCCGACTCAAAGGCTGTGAAATGTGAAAGAGAGATGTTGGGGGCAGAAAGACAGATTGCAGAGAAAAGGCTCGGAGCTGGAGTTCACCTCAACAGTGCTTAATATTTAAAATATTTCACTTTTACTTCAGAGTGACGTTATTCAGATCACACCAGGTTTTAGGGCTTAGTAACCGGAGTAATTATAACACGGTAAAAAAATCTTAGTAGGAAATTAGTTTGCACGCATGTTAACAATTTAAGCACTCGTTTTATCGTGTGTTTTAACCTCTTGCTGGTTTGGGAATGCAACGGAAGCTCAGGAAAACGAGGAAGCTTGGTTTCTAAATGGTTGGGCATCACTACTCAGAGACAACTCTATGTGAGGCCAAACTCATTCTCTCTGACCGAACTCATCCTGGCTTCTCCTCATGTGAACCTCTCCTCTCCGGTCGCCGTTTCCGTCCTCCATTATTTAAGAAAAACAGATCTAAGTTCTCATTCATTCCACATTAAATACTCAGTCGTTACCTCCAGTAAGCCATGCCGTGTGAAATGTGCTGCAAACCAATTTTCCCAAGGAGACAAAAAAAAGTATTCTGTTCTATTTTTCTATGTCAAAAGTTGTAAGGCTAAAAATAAGGTTTAAAATATAAACTAAGCACAAAATGTAAGGAAACAGGCAGTGGCAGCTTCCTCACTGGAAAAATGAGGCTTGTCATCATTGGAGGCAATCTCAATGCAGAGAGATACTGAGATGAAATAATGCAGCAGCAGCAGTTCCATATCTCCACAGCCTGGGACCAAACTCTCTCCTCAAAGATTCTCAAAATGTGGTTCAAAGATAATGTCATAAAGAAATTAGATTTATATCAGTCTTAAATGACTCCTGCATGATTCCTTAAGCCAGCGCTTCCCAAAGTGGGGTCCAGGGCCCCCTGGGGGTCCGCGAAGGTACTGCAGGGGGCCCCCCAGAGGCTGTCTATATTAAGTACATAAAAAGAATTTGAGTTTGAAATGCACTGTAAAAAACAATGCTGCAAAAACTCAAGGCATCCCAAGATTTTTGAGTTTTGGTGATCAACTCAAAATCTCAAATTTTCAACGACTAATATTTTTTTACTCACCAAATTTAACGTTCATTCATTTAAAAACTTGAAATTTTAAGTTTTACTCACTATCTTTATTTTTTCCAGCTCATCTTACGCCAACTGACTCCACTGTTCAGAAAAAGTATTATTGATAATAATAAAAACTAAATATACTACATTTAACAAAAGAATAACTTTTTCTGAACTCTGTAAGTTGGCTGTAAGATGAGTAAAAAAATAATGACAGAGAGAAAAACTTAAAAATTAGAAAAGTTTTTAGACGTATGAACATCAAATTAAGTGAAAGTGTGGAAAACTTGAGATTTTGAGTTGGCCCCAAAAATCTTGAGGGATCCTTTGCCTTGAGTTATTGAGTTTTACAGTGTATTTGTTTAAAAATATAACTTTAAAACTCTTTTTAGCCAATAGTCAGTGTCTTTTGTAATGTTTTTATAGAAATATATGGAGAAAAACATGAAAATAAAATTTGGGATTGAGGGAAGTTGTATTGTTGGGGTCCGTGTGGGATTTTAGTCAATTTAAGGCGGCCGTGACTCCTGACTTTGGGAATGGCTGCCTTAACCAAATGTTTATGTGTTTATTTATTAGGAGCCCCATTCGCTGAAAGCACGTGCTATCAGCTAGTCTTCCTGGGCTCCATTTTAAAAATAACATTTCATCACATCACTTTACATAACATCGCAAAATATCACAATTATGTTTAAAACACAATACAATACATCCACATACAGCCCCAATGCCAGGTTTGCTGGGGCCTACATTACATACATTTTAAACACGTGACCTTCAAGTAAATCCAAATCCACTTTATTTGTGTAACACATTTTACAAACAAAACAGTGTCCAAAGTGCTGCACATAGAACACTAAATAACAATAAATTACTCCATTCAGCTCCACCAGTTCCCATTAAATAATAAGATAAGAACCAGTAAAACCAAATAAAAGTAATACAATAAAATAACAATAAATAAATGCCAAGAATTAAATAATAAAAACAAAACAATAAAACACAATAAAAGACAACAAAGGACCACACAATTCACGTCGAGTTAAAAGCCAGAGAATAAAAATGAGTCTTAAGACGAGATAATCATTTTCATTTCAAAACATGACTCCTCAAATTATTTTTGAATGAAAACTTATTCCTGAGCTGACGAGTTTCAATGGGGACGTTATTCCAGATGACTACCTCTGTACAGAACAGTTTTCGTCATAAAATTGGTTTTAGGGAGTTGTGCTAAGAAAATGACAATTAGCTGCTATTCTGGAACTATAATTGTGCAAAGAATTGCAATAAACTCTTTGATTTAATTGAAAAACTGGCATTTTCAGAATCAGTTATGTATGAAGACGCCCAGTGTAATGAATTTCCTTTGGTTTAGATTGAGCCAGGAAAGATTAAGGCTGTGTCCGTTCGTCCTCCCTAATCCCTCTGCAGTGCACTACAGTGGTCACGCCATTTTGTAGTGGTGTCTGAATGTCTAATGGATAAAAAATAGTGCACTCAAAGTTTCCCACAATGCATTTTGAAAAGTAGTGGACAGCCATGGCCACTAGAGGTCAGTATAGAGCAGAATGCTTTGTGAGTTTCGGAGGAGAACAGCGGGACAGCGACAGGACTTTAAACTGAACCCAAAATGTCTGAATAAAACCAGTTAAAAACGCCTTTTTTTTACTTCTGTCACGTCGTAATCAGAAATAAAAAGCTCTTAAATAAACCGTTGCAGTGTAAAATTGCTAACGTTAGCTTAGCCAGCGTTCAGCCTCCCCACGTAAGGCACAGAGCTGCAATAATCCACTCTGTTTTATTCATTACAGCCATAATTCATGTTCAATATCACACGTATGACTATTATTTATCTATAAATACTAAAACATCTGAGTCTGGTCGGGCTTTATCACAGAAGAACATTATCAGCAGAGTTTCGCACAACTTTTTTTTACACAGACACCAGAGTCACATGATCACCGGTGAGAGAAAAATAGTGTGCGAGTCTGAATCATTCACAAAATGAGTGCACTGTAGTTTGCTGTATAGTGCTGGACTACTGTATGTTCGGACGCAGCCTAAAATACCGTACATCAGAACTGAACTTTTTAAAACTTGTCTTGCTGCTTTGTTTTGGACAATTTCAATTTTTGCCTTTTGGGATGCAGAAGACCACACTTAGGAGCAGTGTGACAGATGGCATAGAATTAATGACTTAGCGAGCACTTCTAAAGTGTCGTGAGTACACATAATGTTTTTAAATAAAAGCGAGTCATTGGGACAGTTGCCTTTTGTCTAACATTACATAAGTGGTGCGTCGTGTTAGTGCCAGAGCTGGTTTGCAATTTTACTTTTTATGATAAATTGGTTCTTGGGATTTGATTTGAGAGTCAACAGCAAAAGAAGCTGTTTGGCATTGGCAGAGAACATTTGGCAAATCTTTAATGGGCACAACCCACACAATCAGCTCTAGTGCTCATCCACAAACGCATGTTCCTTACAAATGTGGCACCATTTGAAAAGAAAATAAACTTGCTTTTCAACAGTATAAGACTTATTGTCAAGAAGAATCGTTACAACAAAGAAAATAATTTACCAAACACAAATTTCCTTCAATATGCACTGCTGTAAATAAATAAACAATTTTGATGTTTAGTGATGAGAGATTGAAAGCATAACAGTGCACTATGTGGTAGTTAAAGGTCCCATATTCTGCTAAATCAACTCTTTTATATGAGTTTTATAATGTTTCCACCTCAACGACATATCTGGAGTATTATTTTGTTGCATTCTTACTTTGTTTGCTAAACCCGTCCACAAAGAAAGCCAACCTAACCATTCCATGCGAACTGAAATGTGACTATTGCACGTAAAAAGCATTCTCCCATTACAAAAACAAATACTAAAGTGCAATGTGTACACTTCCTCACTGCCCAGGCTCTCAGTCAGGCGTTCCAGCTGCAGCAGTAGTGGAGGTGGAGACGGGATCAGTCCGGATCTTGTTGCAGCAAACGACTGCGACTCAGACACATTCAAAGAGATTCAGTGGAAAGAGGAGGATTAAAATGAGAGGAGGGCGAGCTGTGAGCTGAATTACAAACCCTCAGAGCTTCAAACAGGAAATTAACAACAAGAACCACTCGGGGACGGCTGCAGCGGCACGATACGGCCGCCATGGAGGTCTGCACGGCGCTCAAATATGGATTCTTTAAAATAGATTTGTATGAAGTATGTTGGATAGTTCTTCAGCATTTCACCTGTTCATGCTACTAACCATAGATTAGCTACCTTTGAATGTAATTGGATAGAACTGGGAACACCCCACAAGAGCTACAGTTTTGGAGACACCGATTTGTCTCGAGCTGACACAATTTGACCCTTGTTAAACTTAAATATGTGCTCATTTTTCTTTCTTCTAAAACGTTTACTTTGAAGACAAAATGCTCACTTGCTGCCTAAAGCCGGGTTTACACCGCACGATTTTGTTCGTTTCAGATTAAAAATTTCTAATCATGGGAAAAATCAGTTGCCGTATCTCAAAAAAGGTTGCCAAACCTACGATCTCTGTCAGACGTGTGACCAAACCTACGATCTCTGTCAGACGTGTGACCAAACCTACGATCTCTGTCATACGTGTGACCAAACCTACGATCTCTGTCATACGTGTGACCAAACCTACGATCTCTGTCATACGTGTGACCAAACCTACGATCTCTGTCATACGTGTGACCAAACCTACGATCTCTGTCAGACGTGTGACCAAACCTACGATCTCTGTCAGACGTGTTACCTACGATCTCTGTCAGACGTGTGACCAAACCTACGATCTCTGTCAGACATGAGACCAAACCTACGATCTCTGTCAGACGTGAGACCAAACCTACGATCTCTGTCAGACGTGTGACCAAACCTACGATCTCTGTCAGACGTGTTATCTACGATCTCTGTCAGACGTGTTACCTACGATCTCTGTCAGACGTGTTACCTACGATCTCTGTCAGACGTGTTACCTACGATCTCTGTCAGACGTGTGACCAAACCTACGATCTCTGTCAGACGCATGAACCTACGATCTCTGTCAGACGTGTTACCTACGATCTCTGTCAGACGTGTTACCTACGATCTCTGTCAGACGCATGAACCTACGATCTCTGTCAGACGTGTTACCTACGATCTCTGTCAGACGTGTTACCTACGATCTCTGTCAGACGTGTTACCTACGATCTCTGTCAGACGTGTGACCAAACCTACGATCTCTGTCAGACGCATGAACCTACGATCTCTGTCAGACGTGTTACCTACGATCTCTGTCAGACGTGTTACCTACGATCTCTGTCAGACGTGTTACCTACGATCTCTGTCAGACGTGTGACCAAACCTACGATCTCTGTCAGACGCATGAACCTACGATCTCTGTCAGACGTGTTACCTACGATCTCTGGCATACGTGTGACCAAACCTACGATCTCTGTCATACGTGTGACCAAACCTACGATCTCTGTCAGACGTGTGACCAATAGAAAAAAAAACTCCTAGTAACAGCAGCTACGCTACGCAGTGTGACTTCCATAAATCTTTTAAGCCAAAGATATCGCAGTGTATCCCAGGCTCTAGACAGCATCCCACCCACTAACAGGTGCCATGAAGAAGAGATAATCTTTATTATTTCACCTGTCAGCCGTGTGACCTTCACCTGGTCTACAAGTTGTTGACTGGTATTATAATTGCATGCAGTAACTTGTACTTACATCAAACTTCTCTGTTTATTTGAGTCTTAATTCCACTTTAAGCTGTGTTTGTGAGGAAAGATCTCTCAGGATAAATGCAGTTTGTCTCAGCGGAGCCCCGTTTAACACACTATAATTCTTTTGCTGTAACTTGTAATTTCAGCGAGTTATTTTGAGGTGGCAGCCAACGGAGAGACTAATTACACCAAAGTGGGAGAAGAAATGAAAGTTATAAAGCCATTACTGTCGAGCGTGCAGCGCTGATCCAAACATACACAAAACAACTTTTTGAATGAATAAAAAAAACTACAGCCAAAGGGGATGGATGAGTTAACAAGAAATCTAAAATAGCAGTGATAAGTTCTGCTCCTGTTAAATGAAATGTAGGCAGACAGTTAAATGGATTAAAATTGACAAGATAAGGTCTGTAAGACGTTGACAGTATCTAAATCAGTTTAAAGGTCCCATATTACCGTATTTTCCGGACTATAAGTCACACTTTTTTTCATAGTCTCACTGGTCCTGCGACTTATAGTCAGGTACGACTTATATATCAAATTTAACATGAATCAATGAGTAAACATTACCTTCTACAGCCGCGAGAGGGCGCTCTAGGCTTCTGACAACTACTGTCAGTGTTCAGTGCTGTAGAATGAGATGGAGAGCTTGGTGAACTTCCTTACAGGTAACTTTCTTCAGACTCGCTGGTTTGTTGTATTAATTTATCCTCTTCAGCCTCCCAGGTTTGTTCTTTATGCTGTTGTGTAGCTGAGTAACTGCTAATGTGTTACGTTACCACACCGACACATATTCACCTGTTGTTCTGTGTGCTGTTGTGTAGTTAGTAGAATAACTTGTTTTTCCAGATTAAACGTCTGTTCTTGGTCTTGGATTTTGTGAAATACATTCTTAAATAAATGCGACTTATACTCCAGTGCAACCTATATGTTTTTTTCCTCTTCATGAAACATTTTTTGACCGATGCGACTTATACTCCGGAAGATACAGTATGCTTTTTTATTCTTTCTGTAATAGTGTTGGACACCTTTGCATTTGTATTACATGTTTTATAACTTATAATAATGTACGGTATGTATGAAAAACAGCTTATTTTGGGGAGCTGTCACTTTGACTTTGCGCAGAACGCTTGGATTGGACAGAGCATAAAATGGCTATTAAGCACAGCTAGCAGCATGAGACTAAAATATGGATTTCTGAGCTGATGCTTGGTAGTGACGGAGGTTTAAGGCTGAAATGATCAGAACGAGTCCGGTGACGGTGTCTGGGCTTTAGAAACGCGCAGGAGCACTTCCTGGTTTCACATGTTTTGAACACAATCAAAGAAAAAGAGCACTTCACTTCCTTAAATTTTGTGTATGATTCCATTTGACTGTAAACTGAAAAAAAATGTCTGTGAGGAATCGGTGGAAACAGAGCTGTCCGCCATTGTTTTGGATAAATGATTGAGAGCAGACTGGATGTAGAGGGTTTGTTTTTGGTCAAGGCTTCCCATGAGGTTTGTAGAACCAAGCGTTCTGAGGCCTCAGAAACTCAGCGCCAGAGAATACAGGATTACTAACAATAAAAAAAAAGTCCAGGTATGTTTTTGATGAGGGAGAAAGTTTAGAAAAGTCGATTTCACCTTTGATGAAACCCTCAATTTGGCCTCTTTTCTTGTGTTAAAGATACATATCCCCAGTTTTGTTGTCTGCCCCAACAACTAACCACATTTATTTTATAAAATACAACACTACACATGTCCTCCTATCTCCATCTGCACACTGTAACTACACAGTGAGAATTGACTGAATGCACAGCAAACAAGTATTAGTTCCAGTCACAGTCATAAATGATCAAAACACAAACTACAGCAGCCTGAGAGGGTCAAACCTAAATTACCATTTCACATTTTCCAAGATCTCCAGGTTACTTTCATGACTCCTGCCTCCATCTTCAAATTAACCAGGACCTTTACATTAACCCTACATTTGTTTCTGAGACTGAATTGAATCCTGAAATGGTTTTTATGTTGAAACAAATCAAAACAATGAGCGACTGCAGTGACTTTGTGGAAATGTGCCCTCAAAAAAAAAGAGTCTATTGTCTCTTTGAAACATCCCGAACAGAGGATATTAGTCTGCGATGATGAGACCAGATTGGCCCCAGACTTTGATTCGAGCCGTCTGACCTCGAACTTTCTCTATATTATATCATTCTCGGCCTGTTTCAAAGATAACACGAATGAAAGCTATCAGTCCATGTGATCTGTTCTTTTTTTTCCTTTCCCTCTTCTGTCAGCGCTTGATCCCGGAGGTTTTGACAAGCAAATAGGGATCGGGACCTCCTGAAATCCCGAAGTAGGTGCTGCGTTGCAAGTGTGGATCCTCTTCGCTTGTAATCCTTCCCCCTGTGGAGACGGAGATGTTAAGATTCAGGGCGCTTTGCCGTTTGGACGTGACGGGAAGGAGAATTATCCCCAGGTGGGAGCTGCAGACCTCATTTCAACTGCGTTTCCGTCACTTTGAGGCTGCAGCGAGGAGTAAAGCAGAGGCCGGTGGTGTGTTCTGACTTTTACAGACTAGAGACCAGACCAAGACCGAGCGGAGGGTGCGAGTCAATAGATACTAGGAATATTCTGGTAAATGAGAGGAAAGTGGAATGAAGCTAAAAGACGTTTATTGGATGTTTTATGAATGTCTTTGGGAGTTTAGAGGAAGTCAGATATCAATGTTTTGAAGGATATCTGTGTTGAGGCTTAGTTGGTGTTAATAACAGCGGAGTTTTATGAACTGGATAAGGCGCTGCGCTACCTACCCACTGTCGCCGATTCCATCTGAATTTATTTATTTGACAGGGACATGCACAACAATACATTGACCTCAAAAGGGATATGTTTTGTGCCAGGTTTTAGCAGAACTGCTAATTTCCACCTGTAGTCCCTGGACAGGTAGATGTTACAGTATATATATATATATATATATATATATATATATATATATATATATATTTTTTTTTTATTTATATATATTTTTTTAACACAAATAGGACAACAATAACAGAACACAACAAAAACAACCAAGATAAATAATAATAATAATAATAATAATAATAATAATAATAATAATAATAATAATAATAATAAAGAAAAATAAAAATAAATTATATGCAAACAAAACAAAACTTACAAGTACTGTAAAGTCTATTAACTGTAGTTGTATATGGAAAAAAAGCATTTTTGTGAAACTTTTTTTAAAAAGTTTATTTATTTTATTTTATTTTATTTTTTATTTTATTTTATTTTATTTTATTTTTTGGCATTTGAGACTTATATTTAGGTAAAGGCACTTTTTAAAAACCACAATAAATAACATTTAAATTTATTAAAAAAACTTTTTTTGCCACTTTTTTTATTTTCCCCCCTCTTTTTTTTTTTTTTTTACAGATGCATTCCTGGCATTATGAGAGCAGGTGCTCTGTTGTCAGCTCTCAGTGTTAAATAAAGTTATATAAAGTTATCAGATGCATGACACTGCCACAAACATTAGCTTTAGCCTGTTGGTGCTGCACTGGGCTCTGTTGTCCTGCTGGGGGCGCTGCCTGTGGTTTTCCTCCTCATCCTCCCCAGGTTCTTTCCCAGTTTTTGTCGTCCTCTTTGTTTGAAAAGTTGAGTCCAGTCTGGTCCAGGACTTCCTCATCCTTTTGGGAGCGGACATATTTTCGGTTCACTAACTCAGGCTAAGACCACTCGAGCACCCACGGCAGAAAAACACAAATCTCTACGCCTATGACTTCACCCAAAGCCAGGTTCTGCCGAGGTTTCTACCTTAAAACACTTTTTTTATTGTCACTCTCACCAACTGCATGCCCATGAGGAAATGTTGGTATTCTACTGCTACTACTACCAGTATTTGTACTATTTCTACCACTAAAAGTACTACTACTAATTTAGCCACAAGAGATCTTCGGCTGTTTCTAAGCCCACACATTAATTACGCAAATCACTAATCACGTAATTTGTTGTGGCGACTCTGGAGGAACCCCAGGGAAAAACTGAAAGGAGTGAATACTACTACTACTACAAAAACACTCCTCCTCCATTGTCCTGACCCATGTTTCTGTGAATGTTGCTTAGCCCCACAGTATTGGGAGATAGTGTTGGTTTCTCAGACTCAGATCGGTATCAGAGCCGCGTTCGGTCGCTGTTGGAGCCTCTTCATATCTTCATACCCCGATAATCGCTGAGGAGGCACTGTACAAGCCGCTTCTAATGGATTCAGACGCTATCTCTGCTTCTCCGTTTCACACACATTTTACACAACAGCTTTCTCTGTCCAGTCATCGCACTTCTGCAGAAATTACTCTTATTTGGACTTTATAGAGGCTACTTCAGTATTCAATCGGAAAATGAGTCATGTTTGGAGCGCTGCTGAAGTAGTTTGGCAAAAACATGTTTTTGTCTGTCCAAGAAGAGTACTGTCTTTCCTCATTTATTTTTTGGACTCCCTTTAATGTTGAATTTTATTGGAAATCTTGTGTTTTATTTACTGACCCTTTTGCTAATTAATGACAAATTATGAATTGCTTTCCTGTAGTCGATCAGGTCCTGCTGTAATCTGCAGCCTAACGATTATTTATTTTCTTCTTTTCTTCCAGGACGGCATGGGGAACCTGAGAATAACAGAGAAAGGCCTGAAGCTGGAGGGAGACTCTGAGTTCCTGGAGCCGCTTTATGCCAAAGAAATCCAGTCCAAACCAGTGAGTACAAATGCATTTGTTTAGAAAGCGTGTGCAGAGCAAACACGACTAATACAATGCGATAAACATAATTTAGTTGCTGTTATAATGCTGGGGCGACCGCTGCATGCGCGTCTGCTCAGCTGCACTGCGCCACGCACTCCGCAGCAAATCTGATCTCGCTGTAGTGAATGAGAGCTCAGTTCTGCACCGGAGACACACACAAACCGAAAACTGAACGTGTTTAACAAATGGACTTTGAAAGCAACATCACAGTGTACAAACATTTTTGATAAGAATATTTATGTTTAATCATTCTTTCTCAGATTATTGTCATTCTTAGTGGGATATTTACTTTTTACACAATAAAACATTTCTTGTTTTTTACCGGGGGCTTTTATGGAACAAAGGCGTACTTCTCGCAGCTGCTCAGGGCTCCGCAGGGTCTCCCACTAACCCCTAGGTTAGGGGTTTGATTTCTGCTTGACCCAGTGCCTCTTGTGTCCTAAGGCAAGGCACTTCATCCACACTGCCTGCTCCAGTCACATTGTGTGGCTGGTTATGACTAGGGTTGCAAAATTTCCAGAAATTTTCTGGGAACTTTCCGTGGGAAGTTAAGCTTGGAAATTTTGGGAATTTTCAAATTTGGAAACCATATATAAATAAATAAAAAAAAAAAACATTATAATCCAACAGATTTAAACAACTTTATTAAACATTTACAGAACAGATTTGTCTTTGGACAATAAAACATTTGTTAAGTAAAATATTACTTCCCAAAGTCAAAAATAAATGAAAACTGTACAGTTCAAGTGTAAAATAATAATACAAAAATTCTTTCAAGCTCTAGTGTCTCAACAGCTTCATCTTCAAACTATTGTTGCTAGTCCTGCCACCAGAACAGATGCAGCTCATTAATTATGCATGATGTTGTCACAAATGTATTGATATCTATAAAGAATTATGATGCTTAATATTGTGCCCCCAAAATATCACAAAATACCACAAAACACATTTTTACAACACGCGAACCACAAATATGGAGTCTGCAGTCTGGAGTTTGGTAGAGTTGTGGAGATCAGCTGTGAATGTGATAGGTTACTACATGTACCACATGTTACTACATGTACCACAGGTTACTACATGTACCACATGTTACTACATGTACCACAGGTTACTACATGTACCACAGGTTACTACATGTACCACATGTTACTACATGTACCACAGGTTACTACATGTACTGCAGGTTACTACATGTACCACAGGTTACTACATGTACCACAGGTTACTACATGTACCTCATGTTACTACATGTACCACAGGTTACTACATGTACCTCATGTTACTACATGTACCACATGTTACTACATGTACCACATGTTACTACATGTACCGCAGGTTACTACATGTACCACAGGTTACTACATGTACCACAGGTTACTACATGTACCACATGTTACTACATGTACCGCAGGTTACTACATGTACCGCAGGTTACTACATGTACCACATGTTACTACATGTACCACAGGTTACTACATGTACCACATGTTACTACATGTACCGCAGGTTACTACATGTACCACATGTTACTACATGTACCACATGTTACTACATGTACCACAGGTTACTACATGTACCACATGTTACTACATGTACCTCATGTTACTACATGTACTGCAGGTTACTACATGTACCGCAGGTTACTACATGTACCACATGTTACAACATGTACCTCATGTTACTACATGTACCACAGGTTACTACATGTACCACATGTTACTACATGTACCACAGGTTACTACATGTACCACATGTTACTACATGTACCTCATGTTACTACATGTACCACAGGTTACTACATGTACCACATGTTACTACATGTACCTCATGTTACTACATGTACCACAGGTTACTACATGTACCACATGTTACTACATGTACCGCAGGTTACTACATGTACCGCAGGTTACTACATGTACCACATGTTACTACATGTACCACAGGTTACTACATGTACCACATGTTACTACATGTACCACAGGTTACTACATGTACCTCATGTGACTGAGGAATAACACAGATATTGAAGTGTGTTTGTGTTTTTTATGCTACAGTATATTGCCCCATCATGGGACAGCTTTGAATTGTGTAAGTTCCCAGTTTATTCCCATAAATTCCCATAAATTCCCATTTATTCCCATGGAAAATTTCCAACTTTGAAAATTCCTGGAATTTTGCAACCCTAGTTATGACAGGAAGGGCGTCCGGCGTAAAAACTTTCCAAATCACCACGCCATTGATTTGCTGTGGTGACCTGGTCAGGGAACAGCTGGAAGTTGTAAAAATGATGCACTAGAAAGAAATTATTCATAGCAAGATAAACACAATTGACAGATTTGACTTTTCAAAATGTTTTGCCTTGACCAAGATTGATTTAACAAACATTAAAGGACCAGGGACAGAATTGAGGCCCATTTAAAAATTGCTCTGCTATCAATAAACGATAACCGATTATTCCCAAGGAGCTCACGTGGCTGTGTTATTCCAGGTTCCAGGCGTAAGGATACGTCTTGTCTTGAATACATGTTGTCAGTATAAATCTATCTTAAACATTGCGTCAGCCAGCCCCAGGTCTTCTTCCTGAAGCAGAGCTGAGTGCTGAGGTTGGGATGTGTCTGTGAATGCTAATCCCACATGAGCGTACCAGGGGGAGCTGCCATCCCTCTGTCTGACTGAACCGCTGCAGAAAACTAATGCAGGACCGGAAAGACAGGCGACTCATCTCAGCGTGGAGTCTGGCCTTCCTGGATACAAAAAAAACAACAACTTTGAAAACAGCTGCAGGAATTCTATTTGTCCATTTCAGCTCATTCTAATGATCCATCCTTTTACTTCATTTAACCGATGCCAGCCTTAGTCACAAAGCAAAGACAAGAGTTCTTTTTACTGATGTTTCATGAGTTCTTCACCACACAGGAAACACCGTAGAACTAACACAAAACAAAATACAATATACACCACATTTACCACGTTACAAAACATAATATAGAGAGTAGAGAGGTAACGCACGTCATAAAAATCTTGTCTGAGGCGCAGATGTTGGAAAACAATTCAAAAACTCAGAAACTGCATTGCACGCTCTGCCATTCCATGTGCCAAAGATATTTATTTGACTACGTTTTGGCTAGGGCTGCACAATATATCGCAAAATTATCGTTATCGCAATATCAGCAAACGCAATATCTGTATCGCAGGAATCTAAATATATCGCAATAACGCTAAAAGAACATGTTGTGACTAAATAAAAATGTTTAAAAAGTCCAGTTTTAGTGGTAATTTAATTAATTTAGTCACAGCTTAGCCTTGTTTTATTCCTGGTTTAGTCTGTGTTAAGTTTTGATTTTGTCGCTGTTTTGACTTGTAAATACAGGAACTTACATTTTTGTGAAATGTAGTGAATTTAACTTACTATGTTCTAAAAGTAGGCTATTTTGAAGTATCGCAATAATATCGTTATCGCAATTTTCAACATAGTTATTGAATATCGCATGTTTTCTCCGACAACAGTGCCTAAAGAGACCGGCGCAGGTGGCTCTGATCCCATCCAACGAGTGGGAGGGGCCCAACCAACCTGCAGGCCACACCCAGTAAAGAGCCACGCCCACTACTCTGATGACAGTCTTATGAATACGAGCTCAGAGGAAAACATTGACTACAAAAGCATCATAAATACTTTAACACAATGTATTTAATAAAAATGTTACCCGATGATAGCATTTTAAGTCATAGTCTTTATTGAATTCATGCGGAGTAATAATAATGCGTTAGTCCAGTGGTTCCCAAAGTGGGGTCTGGGGCCCCGCTGTCTATATTAAGTACATAAAAAGAAACTGAGTTTGAAATGCACTGTAAAAAACAATGCTGCAGAAACTCAAGGCAACAGGATCCCACAAGATTTTTGAGTTTTGGTGATCAACTCAAAATCTCAAGTTTTCAACAACTAATATTTTTTTACTCACCGCATTTAACGTTCATACATCTAAAAACTTGAAATTTTAAGTTTTACTCACTATCTTTATTTTTTCCAGCTCATCTTACAGCAACTGACTCCACTGTTCAGAAAAAGTATTAATGATAATAATAAAAACTAAATATACTACATTTACCAAAAGAATAACTTTTTCTGAACTCTGTAAGTTGGCTGTAAGATGAGTAAAAAAATAATGATAGAGAGAAAAACTTAAAAATTAGAAAAGTTTTTAGTAAAAACATCAAATTAAATGAAAGTGTGGAAAACTTGAAATTTTGAGTTGGCCCCAAAAATCTTGAGGGATCCTTTGCCTTGAGTTGTTGAGTTTTACAGTGTATTTGTTTAAAAATATAACTTTAAAACACTTTTTAGCCAATAGTCAGTGTCTTTTGTAATATTTTTATAGAAATATATGGAGAAGAACATGAAAATAAAATTTGGGATCGAGGGAAGTTGTATTGTTGGGGTCCATGTGGGATTTTGGTAAATTTAAGGCACTCCTGACTTTGGGAATGGCTGGTTTAGTCTTATATAGAGCTTTTCCAGACACTCAGCGTCGCTTTACAATTTGGTGAATTATTCATTCATTCATTCTTCACACTCAGTGGTCGTAGCATGGCTGCCATCTGTAAGTAAATGAGAGTAAGAGTCTTCAGGTGATGGATCCAGTAATGTTCCCTCCTAGAAAGAAGAACATCCGATTATTGAGGATCATTTTTTATTAAATACATTGTGTCAAAGTATTTAAGATGTGTTTGTAGTTGATGTTTTACTTTATTCATATTTTTAAACAAATCTTGGTCTCCTCTACAACAGCAGCAGGTTTTACACGCTTTAAAAACATTATGTGACTAAAAGAGAACGTTTTTAATAAGTGCTAACTGGTGCCATAAAGAAACAGACCAGCAGAGGGCAGCTCTTTTGCACTCTTTACAACCAAAACAGAGGGGAAAAAAAGCTTTTACTTCCTTAAACTTCCTTTATAAGATGATATTTTACTCCAAAATTCGAAATGTCTGTGAGGAATTAGTGAAAACAGAGCTGTACACCGTTTTTCTGGATAAATGAATGAGAGCAGACTGGATGCAGAGGACTTGTTGTTGATCGGTCAGTGCTTCCTGGGGTGGGCACAGGTTTGTGGTGGAACCCAGCGTTCTGAGGCCTCAGAAACTCAGTACCAGAGAATACAGGATTACTCAAACAGGCGTGAATGAAACAGAACACAACTCCAGGTCTGTTTTTGATGATTGAACATTATAACATGGGAGTAAGCTTAAAATATAACACCTTTAAACTGTTTTTGTAGACTTTTTTGTTTACTTGACATAATGTCTTGATTCCACCATGATAAAAATGATAGACTATTGTAAAAAAATATCATCAAAATTGAAACCTGAATTAGGAAAAGGGGCCCATTTGTCAATCCTAGACCAGAAATACCTTCACTGTTAGTTGAAGGTGAATATATTTTCCTATTGTTATCATAAATCCTGAGTTTCTCTAAGGCTAGAATAATAATACTAGAATAAAAGAATGTCATTTTATTTCTATCCAAGCTTTAAAGCGTCTGTATTTTTAGGATCAGCTGAATGTACCATTAGTCCTCCATTTGCTCAAAAGTACATCTGAGTCCCAAGATGAAGGAAAAGTAAGACGAAGATGCCACAAGAGCTTTTGTGACAGACCCAAGTATGCAAGCGCTTCCGAAATATCCAATAAAGTTTCATAAATGAGGCGCTCTTTGGGAACGGAGCACTAGAGAAAACTCCAAACATTTCCTAACTGGATAAAAAAATTTATGGTGAGGGATCGCTGTCTGCGGCCGGACATCCTGACATCTGAAGAGTCTTCTGTACAAAGAATTGGTCTGGACTTGGAGTTGTGTTTCCAGAGAAGAACAATTGGACACAGATTAAACTAAGTCTGACACGCAACCAGAATTCAGAGCAGCGCCGACAAAAACACAGAACTGCTTCAGAACCAACCGCGTCTGAACAAAGATACAACCAACCAGAGACACAGAGCTGAGCATAATCCCCGCCCCATTAAAATGTTCTCAGTCATCCAGGAAAATCAAAAAAAGGCTAAAAAAGAAGGTCATCCCTACAAGGTTTGTTTTTAGATTCTAAAAAGTCTCAACCTGGTCTCAGTTTGCCTTGGTCTCGGTCTCGACTCGAAAATTTTCAGCCTTGAACCCTGAAACTCTGGGCCTTGACTTGGTCTCAGTTCACTTTGGACTCACACTGGTCTTGGTCTTAATTAGTATGGTCTTGCAGTTCAAAACATTTTTACTTTTTTAGCTTGTAAAAACAAAGATTGTCCAGGTCTACTCCAGTATTTCTGCTAAAGGCTCATTTACACTCTTATGTATGCAAATATAGCTCTGTTAGTTCCAAGAGTTGTTATCGTCACTGCGTTTATACTTCCAAACATTTTCTATGTGAAATTACCAGTAGGGGGCGATCAGCAACAGTCAGAGATTTTACCAAAACACAAGAAAAAAACAACAACAAACATGGCTGCACTGGAGGAGCTTTTTAAACTAATTTGTCAAAAGAGAGGCAAGAAAATTAGGCAAAAATTTTCTACAGTTCCGCAATTACTTCAGCTCCAGAACTACACACATGCTTCAGATCCAAGGGGCTTGAGGGCTCTTTATTGCTGCTGTGTGGTAGCACCCAAGACCGGTCTTAGTCTTGGGGTCAGTCTTGAGACCATCTTTTCACAGTCCTGGTCCCGTCTCTGTCTCAGCTGCAGTTTTACTCGTCTTGGTCTCGAATCCAGTTTTGTCTAAGTCTTGAATGTGGCAGTCTCTGAGATTTTAGTTACCAAACATTATAAGAAAATGCTATTCTTCATAATTCGTAATTTGTTTTCTGCATCAGAAGAACCAAGAACATGATCAGTCATTATTCGTTGCATTAAATCCACTTTCTTTTTACTTTTCACCTTTTGTTAGTTCACAAGGTTTGGTCTCCATTTGCCTCAACTCAATCTAAGTCTTGTTAACTTTTTTTTATGGCTACAGAGTGAGAGTGAAAGGTGGGGCCCATTTAGAGACTCTTACAGTCTCTTCTGTCATTCCAAACTCTTCCCTCAGTGGGCCCCCTTCAGTTTTGGGGCCCCAACCAGTTGCCTGCCTGGCCTGTTGGCAAGCAGCGCCCCGTTGGTTTGTGTCTGCACCCTCAGGCTCTGGGGAAACCGACCAACGCAGACAGACATAATCAACGCAGAATGCCCCATCGTTATTTGAATGCGTTTTTAACATAGAGCAGTGGTTCCTGAACTTCTCTCAGTCAGTGTCTGTATAAACACAGCATACAAAGCACAATAACATTTCTTGCAGTAAATTATTTCTCACCACATTTAACTTTTTATTAATAAATTACAAGTGTACTGCCCTGCAAAGCAAGAATATTAAGTTTTGAGTTTTGTGTTTTATGTCCACTTAGACTTACCGTAGTTCACGCATTGCTTCTGCTCCATGCTCTCAGTTCAGCGACTTACCACAGTGTTTAAGCTCCTCTCAGTTGTTATTTGGTCCCTAATGAACATCTGTCTGTAAGTAATATTATGTGACAAGTTGTTAGCTTACCTTGGATACTCACATGAGACGTTTTAAGTTGTTTAAACCCTAAATTTGCATAAGAATAAAAGACGCTAATAGCGCTAGCATGTCTATGGGATTTTCAATGCATTTTAGCATCATGCTAATCGCTAGCTTTTACATGTTTACTTGTATTTGTAGCTAACTTGTGGTTAATGTTGTGCATATTTTACATATATTAAGGCTACAACTGCATTGTTTTGTGTAGCTGTACATATTCTGTACTCTTGAGAATCAGAAACATAATTGTAATTTGCGTTTGTTTTTGTATGTTACAGTTTTACAAAAATATACTGACTTCAGTAAATGTCCAAAACAGCAAGAGGCTTCCTGGGTGTTTATTGGAGCAACTGTTAGCTATCTGTAAAGCTAGTTCCCAAACACTAGCGAAGGCAGAATAACAAGTATTTTTAGTGAGCAACACCAGTTCATTTCAGAGCAGAACTCAGTAACTTTTTTTTTTACCTTAAATAAACAGTTATGGAGTCCTTGTGAGGGTTAAATGAGTTGTTTCCAGGTAAATGGTGTCTCTGGGCTAAAAGTGACGCTTGCAACAGTGAGCGGCGTCGACCCGGAGTCACAGAAGTCCCGGGTCTCGTGAGAAAGCAGCACATCCCGGTTAGCAAAACAACAAGCTAGCGGTGGCTTTATTTCTCGATTTTCTTAGTTGCAGAGCGGCCAAATGTAAGAAAAACCAAAAAACAAAAGTAAAGACGAGCAAGAGGTCACACAGGAGTCAACTGGACTTGTGAGTATTTACGATAGTGCTTTACTCCGAACTGCAGGGGGTGCTCTATAGAGGAAAATAAGGCAAAAAGAGCGAAGGAATGAGAAATGAGTTACTGAGTTCCGCTTTAAAGGGGCTATGCTTTTACGTATATTTATTTTTAAACCCGGGAACTGTGCGTTTTGAGCCCACAGAATGGCCGTGCCAGAGAATACAGGATTACTTGAGTGAAACAATACATGACAGATATGTTTTTGATCACCTTTATAGCATGGTAGACAGCTCAGAAAAGTTGAGTTTGCATAATATAGCCCCTTTAAAAAAAGAAAGAACTCAACCAAACATTTAGCCTACAGAATGAACAGAGAACAGAGCATTAGCAAACATTTCTGGAATGAATCAGACATTAATTTGCTGGACACTAGATGGTGTATTTGTGTATTTTGTGTGATGTGTATTTTTTTGCCAATGTGTGAAGGACTGTATCAGAATCAGAAGATTTTTATTGCCATTGTCATTGAAAAACACAATTCACAGACTAGGAACTTGTTTCGGTGCTAATGTGCAACATATAACACTAATAATAATAATAATAAAAAATATCACTATGATAAAAAAGAAACTTTAAAAATATAAAATACAAAGTATAAGGGCATGCAAAGGAATAAGTTTACTAATTTAAAGTTACTGTGTAACTTTTCTCCTAAATATGTGGGGCATACTGACTTGTTTTTGTGATTTTTTGAGCGATTATAAGGCCTGAGGTGGATCTGTTGCTCCGAGCGGGGCTTCTGTTCTGAGAAACCGCCCTCGCAACTTGGCCGGGAGCGCTCCGCTGTTCAGGAAGAGTCACGTGACAGGGAACGACTTGAGGCGCAGTATAACCAGGAAGCTACTTTTAGCGTTGTTATTTTCGCCAGTTCGTCAGGGCCGAAGGACACAAGAAGATGAAGACAATGTCGGACGAGGCAAGAAAAAGAAAATGTGAAAGGGACCGCACCAGATCGCAGACAAGAGTCAACATCGGACAGACTTTTGCTCGCTGGCGTCAGATGAGAGACAGAGAAGGCTGCAAATCAGATCACGTTTTTGTTTCTTTATTGTTGGGCAGGTAAATTAGCCTCTTTATTTTTTCTTTAGAACGTGCTTTTTCATACAGTTATTAGTTGTTTTTACTGCGACCATTGCGCGATATTTGTTGATAAGCTAACGCTAGCGCTAACGCTATAGAAGATCCAGTCCAAACTTCCAAAGGTAGCAGCAGGTCAACTAAAGTTGAAACAATGATGGAAATAGACGCACGCTCGCACAGTTTCAGAAGGAGGAGGGGCCCTAGTGTTTACGTTTTGCGACGGTGCAGTGGCACCTGTGGCCTCTAGAGGCGCAAGACCAGGAATCTTACACAGTGTAACTTTAAATAGCCAGATAAAATTATGCGATAACAACAGAACAATAATGCAATCTGTCAGTGCAGATAAATAAGATAATATTAACATGATTAACATGTTAATAAAGTGACAACAATAATAATAATAAATAATAATAATAAATGCTGAAGTACCTGTACCACAATTGGGAACCACTGACATAGAAAATAAATGAGCCTTAACACTTTAAAGGGAAAGCCCAGAACAAAACTTAAAGTTATGGCCTATTAATAACTCTAAAGTGGACATCATTCTGCAGATACATTTGGGAGGATTTAAGCAGCAGTTTTATTTTTGCAGAAACATAAACAGATAGAGTGGGCTATTTTAAGCAAAGCAAACAGAAGGAGACGACCAAAAAAATCCAGCCAAACGATATTGAAACACGCTTAAAATATCTTATAAAGCAGCTCAAATGAATTGGCAGTGAGATCTGTCTCTAATAGCGAGATCCCGTTTTGATTCGTCATATTTTTAGCTGAGAGCTGTGGAGTGTTTCCCCAGAGCGGGAGAACTGAGGTAAAGCCTGAAAACTGACCCACAAACAGGAGCGAGGAGAGCAGGAGGAGGAGGAAGTGGGACGGAGAATACAAAAAGAGGCTAAAAATAGACGAGAGGAAGGACACGAGAGAGAGAGAGAGACAGAGAGAGGAGGGCTCTGGCAGGAACCAAATGTGGAGGAAGATGGAAAATAACTGGTCAACAACAAGCCAACATGTAAAAACACTTCAATATTTAATACATAAACTGGTTCTCGCAAAGTCTGTGTGAGAATTTTTGTATTTATGTAAGAAACCAGTCCAAAAATAAACACTGGAATGAGGAATAATGACATTATTATTGTCTTATTCATTGATGATAATAAATTAGCATGTGTGGACTAAATTTACTAACGGTGACGTCAGAAACTACTACAGAGTGAGGCCACCATTTAGGATTTATTATAGGATTTAGGCGAAGTTATCCAAAATGTACAAAATATAGCTGCCTTGACAAAAAAAAAGGCAGTAAAAACTAAGAAGGCAACATTAAAACCCTGCAGCTTTAACTTTTTAGTCTCACTTTTCGCCCTAAGCACAAAAAAATGCACCAAAAAAAATTCTAATAGGCAATAATTCCTTTTTTTTTTTCATGGTTACAATGATTAACTTCAGTCCTCATCACACACAGCAAAACTTCATTCTGTTTATGAAAGTTAAGCCTTAAATTCCAGTTTGTGTGGTGCAGACACATCCAGCACAAACCTCTGCCTCTGCTCAGTCTGGGACCTTTTTCTACTTTGCCCTGATGTGCACATCTCTGTAAGAACTACATTTTGGATTTGTGCTCACGCAAACACAAACAAACTCATTTCTCAACAAACACTTTCACACCAATTTATGACAAAAACACACCCAAATCATTTTAGTTCAAACATGTTTTTATTTGCCTTGTAGGCTTGATCATTTATACAAACACTAATGTGGCCATCTCCACATTTATACCTCTGTCTACCATATATGGGGAAAATTTATTTATTTATTTATTTCATTATATAAAAGAGAAAAAAAAGCAGAAATGTTTACATGACAACATCAAGTTTGAATGAAAAGGAGCAGAGAGAAGAAAAAAATCTTATATTTTCTGCCCCTTTTTAACAACAAAAATTATTTATATTTATTTTAACATTTCACATTTAATTTTCATTTTATCATCTCAACATAAATGGCGCCACCTAGTGAAAAACAATAAAAGCTAAAATTCCAATCCCTCACTGTCATGAATCCATGAAATACTTGATAAAAATGTGAAATTATATTGCAGTGACAGTGTAGAATAAAATTGTCATTTGAATGGGAGTCAATTACACAAAAAATGTCTTAGGGGTAAAGGTGGGACTATTTTTTTAGACACCTTTTTAAGAGGATTTTTCAACAAAAAAAAAAAATCCTGAAATCTGAAAATTCATCCAAAAATCCACACCTGAGGCAAAATCTATGCCATTTGAATCAACACAGCAAAAGTTATCCACAAAAAAACAGCTGCAGAACATCAAAAACTGTCTTAGGGCTGAAGCAGGGATAGTTCAAAACTGAATTCACCACAAAAAACCTATAAATAAATATAACAATATAAATAAAATGATAAATATACTGTTTAGAGCGAGAGACTCATAAAGTGCTTTTTCTTATGAGATATTTTTGCAGTTGTCAAACAAAAAGAGCTTGTTCATTTCTGCCTCTGTTCTCATCATTCAAGAAGAGTCGTTCAAAGGATTGGGTTTGTTTATGTTTGTCACATCTCTAGTGAGGAGAGAGATTACGAAAATATGCTAATTTTGATGAGAAATGGAATTTTCAAATGTGGAAAAGGCAGAATGAACAAATCTAAATTTCCCCACTTGTTCATTTCTGTAAAACAAGTTTTTGTTTAGTCAAGCAGGCCTCCCACTTTGCCAGTGAGAGGTACAATGCAGTACATTTTGGTAACACTTTATCATTATTTAACTCATCTCACAGCCAACTTACTGCATTGTTCAGAAAAAGTTTTATTATTGATAATAATAAAAACTAAAAAAAAAAAAAAAAAAAAACTTTTTCTGAACAATGGATAGTAATTTGGCTCGAAGATGGGTTAAAAAATCTTACAGTGAGTAAAACTTAAAATTAACATTTTTTAGACATTTTTGAACATTAAATTAGTTGAACTTGAAATATGTTGTTGAAAACTTAAGATTTTGAGTTGGCCCCAAAACTCAAAAAATCTTGAGGGATTCTGTTGCCTTTTTTTAAATAAGTAACAAAATACTGCTTTTTCAACTCTCCTATTTTGTTTAAACATTAACAGTAGATATAATACATTAAACCAGACATTCCCAAAGTCAGGAGTCATGGCCCTCCTTAAATTTACCAAAATCCCACGCAGACCCCAACAATACAACTTCCCTCCATCCCAAATTTTATTTCCATGTTTTTCTCCATATATTTCTATAAAAACATTACAAAAGACACTGACTATTGGCTAAAAAGTGTTTTAAAGTTATATTTTTAAACAAATACACTGTAAAACTCAACAACTCAAGGCAAAGGATCCCTCAAGATTTTTGGGGCCAACTCAAAATCTCAAGTTTTCCACACTTTCACTTAATTTGATGTTCATACGTCTAAAAACTTTTCTAATTTTTAAGTTTTTCTCTCTATCATTATTTTTTTACTCATCTTACAGCCAACTTACAGAGTTCAGAAAAAGTGATTCTTTTGTTAAATGTAGTATATTTAGTTTTTATTATTATCAATAATACTTTTTCTGAACAGTGGAGTCAGTTGGCGTAAGATGAGCTGGAAAAAATAAAGATAGTGAGTAAAACTTAAAATTTCAAGTTTTTAGATGTATGAACGTTAAATGTGGTGAATAAAAAATATTAGTTGTTGAAAACTTGAGATTTTGAGTTGATCACCAAAACTCAAAAATCTTGATGGATCCTGTTGCCTTGAGTTTTTGCAGCATTGTTTTTTACAGTGCATTTCAACTCAATTTCTTTTTATGTACTTCATATAGACAGCCTCTGGGGGCCCCGGACCCCACTTTGGGACCCACAGTATTAAACCATTTGCCGTTACCCATGATCCTCCTTGCCGTCCTGTGATTCTTTCATTCCAGCTCCATTTGTTGGTTTTTAATTCGTCCGAGAGCTGTGTGCGTCTCCAGAACCCGTTCCTCTAACCAGGTTTTTTATTTCTCTCTTTTTGTCTTTCCGTCTTCTCAATTTTACCGCGAGATGCGTCCTGCTGGGAGGAATCCGGCCGCAGCGTTAGCCATGAATCCAGAGACACAAACATAAACACAAACAAACAAACAAACAAACAAACAAACAAACAAACACACCTGAGGAGCTTTACATTTACTGTAAACATAAATACACAGCTGAAAATATACAGCATGTAATGTTCGAGGTGGAGTAAATAAACAGCAGGCTTTGAGATATGAAGATAAACAGAAGGTTGGCAGTTCAATTCCCACTCTCCCCAGTTCGTGTGGTTGTCCTTGGGCAACACACTTTAACCATGTTTCCTGTGTGACTGTGTTTGTCTGAGTGCAGCGGTGTAACGTTAAAAGCAGATTAAAGGTCAGTTTTAAAGACTCGCGTAAATGTTTTACTAAAGAACAACAGTTTAATGTTTTTTTGTTTATTTATTTTTTGTTTATGTGTAATTTTATGTTTGCTCTCCTCTTCCCTTTCCTTTCAAGAGTTCTCAGCACTTTCAGGTCAACGTGTAAATAAGAATTTGTTCTTAATGTTCTACCTGGTGAAATAAAGGTTAAATAAAAAAAAATTAAAAAATAAAAGTAACTCTGTACACAGTAAAATAGACAATATTTAAAGAGTTAGTTTCAACACTGTCTGTAACTGGAAATTCTGATATAACCAACTCTTTATAGCGTAATTTAAAGAAGACTCAGTAACTTTTTACCTTATATAAACAGTTTCGGAGTCCGTGTGATGGTTAAATGAGTTGTTGCGGGGTAAATGAAGCGTGCTGCAGCGCCCCCTGGTGTCTCTGAGCTGAAAGAAGACTCGGGTCTTAGCAAAACAACAAGCTAGCGGTGACTTTATTTCTTGTTTTTTTGTCGTTTCAGAGCTGACAAATGGGAAAAAAAAATTGTACGGTGAGTGTTTACGATAGTGCTTTACTCCGAACTGTAGGGGGCGCTCTATAGAGGAAAATAAGGCAAAAAGAGCAAAGAAATGAGCAGAGTTACTGAGTTCAGCTTTAAGTGTTAATCAATAATAACTGAATTTATAGCTTAAACGATATATTCATAAATTACTTCCAAAAATACATCTAAAACTATTGCAGGGGAAATAAGACACAATATACCAATGTTCTCATATTTCTTTATTTAAAGTAAAATATTTGGTATATATATATATATATATATATAAAACATTAAAAAAAACATAACATAACATGAATTATGATCTTAATAAGATTTTTGTGGTACTTTTCCCTAATAATGCTCCAAAAAGCTTAATAAGATCATAATTTATGTCCAACAACTTCCTTACTTCCTACTCATGAGCAGTAATTATGAGTTTATTAAGGGGGAAATGTGAGTTAGTTGCTAATTAGCTGTAGATCACACAGAATAAGGGATTAATAAATGCTTTATAATTACCAATTAACAGCTAATTAACCACTAATTAGCTCCACTATTAACCATTAACTAAGTGTTAGTTAATGGTTAATAGGTGGACCTTAAAATAAAGTGTTACCATAATAATAATATAAACTTATATTACATTTACTTTACCACAAAAAAATTAAAAGTCATAATAAATTGACAAGAAAATTCATGAAAAATAATCATTTACATAACTCTCCTTTGAAACAAGTTTTATAATCTGCCTATTCAAATAATATTTATAGTAGTTTAATATTATTTTAATCCTTTTTTAATCAATCGTCAATGAGACACTTGAGCTTATCTTTCACAAGTTTCAGTAGTTTAATAAGAAAAGATGGTAAGTATTTTCTGACTAAAGGATGAAATATTTCTCCCTGTAAAGTGCTCGCGTCAGTGTTTTTAGTCGGGATAAACAATGTCTGTAATTTACTCGATTTTACGAACTTTCCAGATATGACGCATTGCAAAATGACACAGATTTATAATAAAAATCCCAGATTTCGTTTATGTTTCTAGCTCTACTTAATCCTAAACTACGATCTTTTATGTTGCTTTCCTGTCCTGACAAAAAACAAACTTTACCTCAGGCTGCGACGCAGCTCATCCATTATCTGTGGACATTTCTCTCTTTATTCATCCATTCACTGTGATTCATCTCTGGATCTAACTTTAGCACTGAAAGCATCAGAACTTTCCAAAACAGCCCCATGTTGCTCCAAAAACTAACGTTGTAAAAAATAAAGAAAAAACCAAGGCACTCTTCACACACCTGAACTTTAAAAAGCCTTTATTTCATGTGGTTATGTTTTTAAAATCATAGCATGCTGGGTTTGACTGAAATAAAGGCTTTTTAAACTTCAGGCGTATGAAGAGTGCCTTGGTTTTTTCTTTATTTTTTGCAAGTTCTTTGTTCCCAAACACCAAAGAGCACCTTCAGTACAGAATAACTAATTGATCAAAACTTCCTGAGCACTTTGGATCCTTTCTTTTTTGTGGATCACTCTACGGAGGTGTGCTTCTGGGTCACATCTTCAACGTAGTTTGTTTTTTTTACTTTTTACTCTTAGAATAAAGTAATTGTTTTGAGTAAGACCAAAAGAGACATGTTATTATTATTAAGATAGATTAAATCCAGAGGTAAAATGGAGCGTTAGACATTTTGGATCACTGTTACGAACAATCTGTCGACAAAATCAGCCTGAATCACAGACCTGGGGGATTCACACGGGACCGGTATTATCGGTAATTTTCAGGGGAATTTTTACAGACATGGATGATTCACACAGGATAAAAATCACAGACGACATCGGCGATTATTACAAATTACTGGCAGTCCCTGGGTAACACTGATCCCATGTGAATAGGGCACAATTGCGTCACCCTTGTCTGCTTCTCCAAACTTTTTTCTGACCCACCTTTCTGCCTTAATGGGACGACTCTCTGGGCTAACTCGCCTCCGCTCTCCTCCTTTATCCGCCGCTGTTTAGAGACGTCACTTATTTGTCCGTCCGGGCCGATATCTCCCCGCTCCTCTAATAACTCCCGGCGTGGCGCGTCTCCTTCTCCGAAAGTGCGGCGGGACCTCGTTTCAGTTCAGTTCGGGCGGCGGTCATAATGTTATCAGCGACGCGCACACACGCCTCCGCTGCCAGAGAGGCCACAATGCGCTCCCGACGTTATCGCTAATTAAGAAGTTGACTGAGGCGTGAAGATTAGAAAGGAGCGCCGTCCGGACGTGATCTGCATGAGACATCGCCGCGCGGCATTGTGGGTAACGGGGGCTGCTGTTTGTTCACGTCCTTTTGTGCTTCTGAGACCGGAAAGGCGTTGTAAATGAAGAGAGCGCGGTCAATGGAGGAGCTGCTAATCGGGTCAGAGAGGCCAGAGCGAGGGATACAGAGCGGAGAGACGCTGAGGCGGGACGTCCGGTCAACCTTTGAAATGTTCAGAGTTGCCAACTTAGCGATTGTCTGACCCCCTTAGCAACTATTTTCTAAAAAAAAGTGACAAATTTAGCAACAATCTGGGTGATGCTTAAAGTTTTCAAAATGACTTGGCTACTTGAGTCTGAAGATTACAAAATTTTTACCCAGGTGCTCTTCATGTTGGGCTGAGATGATGAGATTTCAAAAAATATTTAAAAAGCCTTTATTTCATGGGCAGTCTTTAGTTTCAGCCTCTCAGGGCCTTCCTTATTGTTAAAAGAAACAAAATGGCTGCCAAAGAGTAAATCCATAACAAGATAATCACACCACGTTATTGCAGAAACCACAATTAAGAAAAGTTAATTCATTTCAATTTACCGTATTCTCCGGACGATAAGCCGCTACTTTTTCCCATGAACCATGCGGCTTATACAGAGATGCGGCTTTTCTATGGATTTTTCTTCAGCCGCCAGGGGGCGCTCTAGCAGGAAGTGCAAAAACAAGACAGACAGGGGAAGTCAGTGCAAAGAAGAACAAGTGTTTTTATTTATCACATGCAACACAACACGCACGAAGATGATTAAAGTGACTTGTGGTTTCAGGAGGAAGATGAATAAAGCCATCAATTACTTTTTTGTTTTGTTTGAGCCGCGCTTTTACTGCCACTGTTCAGAAACAATCAGTTCAGGGATATAAATAAACATTTACAGTACAAAATCTTTCTGTATCTGGTAAATATCTCATTTCTCAACCTGGATATCGGTGGCTTATATATGTACATTTTAATTTTCTTTAAAAAACTTAGTGGATGCAGCTTATAGACCGGAAAATATGGTAAACAGAGAATAATCACAAAAACATAACGCATGACTATAGAATCACAAAAAAGGAGAGTTCTTCATTTAGGCCTGGATATTGTGTTGCTTTTACATGATTCTCTTTGAAGAAGTCGCTTTAGTCTATCACCACCCCTTGTTGACATTTGACTGTGTTTTCAAAAGTTCTGGGAGAGCGTGAAGCGTCGTTTCCTTCTCTCTCCGCAGACGTCCCGCTCTGTTTCTGTCCCGTTCAGCGACAGAGGAGCACACACTGTCCATAGCTCCACTTCTGTCTCTCACTCGCACCCTAAACAAAAACTAAGAAGGTTTTTACTCAGATAAAAACAGGTATTGAAGATTTCTACATATAGCTTTGCATATTACCATTTAACCCTGTAAAGCCTGACATAAAAAAATAGCCATAAAATTAACATTTTTTGGAACTGAGATGTTTGTATCACATATGATACATTGGGCGATTTTGGCAACTTTTTACTCATGACAATGTTAACTTTAGATACAAAAACACATTTTACCCATAACATTTCAGAAGATTTTTCTCTTTGTTTTTTTGTTGTTTTTTTTTTCTATATAGCCTTTTGCAGCCTTTTTATTTATTTTGGTGGTAGGCAGAAAAACAGTTTCTTGTTTAGGCAAAGGTGCACCTTACATTTATCGCAGCAGACATGTGAGAAGTGAAGCAAGTGCATCTCTGTTGGGTTTCCCGTGTTGGAAAATGATCGATGCTAGGGCTGTGGAGAAAACATGCGATATTTGATAACTATGTTGAAAATTGCGATAACGATATTATTGCGATATTTGAAAACAGAGCCTACTTTTCAAACATAGTGAGTTAAATTCACTACATTTTACAAAAATGTAAGTTCCTGTATTTACAAGTCAAAACAGCGACAAAATCCAAACTTAACACAGACTAAACCAGGAATAAAACAAGGCTAAGCTGTGACTAAATTAATTAAATTACCACTAAAAGTGGACTTTTTAAACATTTTTATTTAGTCACAACACATGTTCTTTTAAGGCTCTGGTGGAAAATGATTCTTCAGTGTAAATCTCTGTCAGATGGAAGACCACAGCGTTATTGCGATATATTTAGATTCTTGCAATATAGATACTGCGTTTGCTGATATTGCGATAACGATAATTTTGCGATGTATTGTGCAGCCTTTCCTGCGCTTGTGAGAGAACCAAAGCCTGAAACCTTCGCAGAGCCATGGGTTTTGTGGTCAAATCAAAATATTGATCGTGTTGATCAATTAGAGCTCAGAAACTTGAGTAGCAAATATTATACAAATGGTTTTATAGGGGTTAACTTATATTTTGATGTTCTACTGCTAAGGTTAATAACGGCTCAACATTAGTAATAATAATAATACTTGGGTCCTGTGTGATGTTTTTAAGGTCAGATTACAGTTGGGTGCATTGTTCATTCCTAAAATTGCACACATAATAAAGCTGCTACAAAGTTTTCAGACTCAAGGCTGCAGATGTGAAGCCCCCCGTGGCCCAGCCCGATGCGCGGGAGGTTCAGGAAGAAAAAGAAGATAACACGATGCTGAGATCGTCAGACAGAAATATAAAAACTAACTACTCCTTTCTCAGGGCCTTCTCCTTTTCTGCAGAGCTCGTAGCTACGCTGTAACCTGTGAGAACTCATGAAACCTTCTGTGATTACTGCACTTCTGAATCATCGTCCTCTTTGATGCTTACGCCACAAAATGAACAATATTTACCCAGGTTTACTCAGGCTCAGGTGAAGCATCGTCGTAATGTTATAGAGGATTTTTGTTATGTTCCAACTGATTTCTTACATTTGTGTAAACTGTTATTATAGGCCACATTTCTAAAACTGACTAAGATGCTCTAAACCTGCTCAGATCATCTCTGTTCTTCTGTCTTCCTGGCTCCCGGTGAGTTTCAGGGTTGAGGGTTTAGAGTCCTGCTTCATCAATGCCCCGGCCTACTTCACTGACCTTTGACAGTTCATCACCGGTCAGAGCTCTGTGTTCCTCTGAGTAAACGTCTCTGGTGGTTTAGTTTATTCTTTATTTGTTAAGGAGCATGTACAAAGTTCACAAGAAAAGAGATGCTTTGTACCAGATTTAGCTACTTTCCATCTGGGCAGGTAAACACAAGAAATACAACATTACAGAATACAAAAGTTAATATTAATTCATAGTTAAAATACTAAAAAGGAAAGGTTATGATACAAAAAGTGCGGTGATCGTGACGCTGGAACTCTCTTCCATCAGAGCTGCGATCCAAACCTGAGCTAGCAGCTTTTAATCACAGCTAAAAACACATTTATTCAGACTGATATTTGACACATAATTAATTCTTTGCTGTCTTGTAGATGTGTACATCTCTGTTTGTGCAATCTCTCTGCATTTTATCCTGTAATGTGTAAAATGTTTTGTTCCTGACTCATGCCTTATACCACACACCACTAGGTTGCAAAAGTTTGGTGGTGTTTCGGACGCGTTTTCCTTTAATAAGAGCCCAATGCTCCATAAACATCATATATTTTCCTTTATTTACCATGAACACAAAAGACGGTTCCTCCTTACGTTGCAACACCAGAGTGCACGTTCTTCAGGTTCTATATAGCAGCGGTGCCCAAAGTGGGGTCCGGGCCCCCTGGGGGTCCGCGAAGGTACTGCAGGGGGGCCCCCAGAGCCTGTCTATATTAAGTACATAAAAAGAAATTTGAAAATTTGAAATGCACTGTAAAAAACAATGCTGCAAAAACTCAAGGCAACAGGATCCCTCAAGATTTTTGAGTTTTGGTGATCAACTCAAAATCTCAAGTTTTCAACAACTCATATTTTTTTACTCACCACATTTAACGTTCATACGTCTAAAAACTTAAAATTTTAAGTTTTACTCACTATCTTTATTTTTTCCAGCTCATCTTACGCCAACTGACTCCACTGTTCAGAAAAAGTATTATTGATAATAATAAAAACTAAATATACTACATTTAACAAAAGAATAACTTTTTCTGAACTCTGTAAGTTGGCTGTAAGATGAGTAAAAAAATAATGATAGAGAGAAAAACTTAAAAATTAGAAAAGTTTTTAGACGTATGAACATCAAATTAAGTGAAAGTGTGGAAAACTTGAGATTTTGAGTTGGCCCCAAAAATCTTGAGGGATCCTTTGCCTTGAGTTGTTGAGTTTTACAGTGTATTTGTTTAAAAATATAACTTTAAAACACTTTTTAGCCAATAGTCAGTGTCTTTTGTAATGTTTTTATAGAAATATATGGAGAAAAACATGAAAATAAAATTTGGGATTGAGGGAAGTTGTATTGTTGGGGTCTGGGTGGGATTTTGGTAAATTTAAGGCGGCCGTGACTCCTGACTTTGGGAATGGCCGCTCTATAGAATCAGAATCAGAAAACTTTATTTATCCCCAAGGGGCAATTCATTTGTAACTACCCAGCCATACATACATTCATTCATCCATAAATGACAGCATTAAATAAATAAATAAATAAGTAAAAAATATATGTCAAGGATACAAGCCCTGGAGGAGATAAAAAGAAAACAAAAACAAACAAAAAAACAATGGTATCCGTGTCATAAAAAACTTGCAATTCCAGCAAAAGAGAGAAGAAAAAAAAAGGTGCAGGTAATTGAATAAACCACTACCTACAGCGCCACACTGTGGCAGGAGGAACATACATAAACAACAGTGAAATGGCTCCAACAGGTAGCATTGCTAAAATAATAATAAAATAGAATGTTAAAGTTTGTATGAGTTTAAAATTATAACGGCAGAAGAGACAAATGGCAAAATACATTTTTTAATTGACTAATCACTTTTTATAGCTTAGTAATGTTTCTGTCAGTGCTGTGGGAGTAACTTCTGCTTATGTAAGAAAAGTAAAAAACAGGTTTGTACAGAGATATTGTGAGAGCAATCTGTAAAGAATTTTATAGTAAAAGTCTTATTGTGGTATTATGCAAATTCAGCTAATATGCAAATGAAGTGTGGCATCATTTAGAGACTTCTGGAGCAGGGTCTAGCTTCTTCTTCTTAAAATAAGTTAGCAACACTGGAAATGATGTGTGGAAATGAATGTGTTCGCACTTTGTGTTTCAGGCGTTTAAAATAACAAATAATAATCTGTGAAGCTGTGGTGTTTATTGGATCAGTGGGGAATGGAGCTAAACCGCAGCGTTCAGAGGCCACAGAAAGACCACAGACAAATGGAAACTTACCTTTTAGTTAAATGGCCCAAAGCTTTTATAACCTCAAATTCAAACAATGTTCTTAGCAAGAAGTGTCAGAATAAAAAGGAGAAAAATGTGTTGTACCCATTCGCTTGAATCACGTTGTTTTGAAGGAATTTCAATTTGAGTATCGGCCCATTGAAGTTGGATATAGTTTATAGTTTTGGTTATATAAAACAAATAAAATGATTACTATTACTACTACTACTACTACTACTACTACTACTACTAATAATAATAATAATAATAATAATAATAATAATAAATAACACGTAATAATAATAATAATAATAATACATGAATGAATTTTAATAATAATGCATTTTTTATTAAGCTTTACAAGCCTCTAAAGCTTCTCAAAGCGTTTTTAATTTGTCACACTGACACGTTCATACAAAGGCCAGGTGGATGAAGAGTCTTGCTCAAAGACACAATGACAATAGTGGGGATCAAACCGACAACCTTCGAGTTAGCGGGCGAACGTTTCTACCGACTTATCTCCTGCCGCAGCCATAGCCGTGTATATACTGTCGGTAGAACTAGAGCCTATTTTGGATGACAAAAAACGTATTAATTTTTGTTTGTGAGTAATTTTTTGACAGATACTGAATTTTCCAAAAATGAAGAGTCCCATATTATTGTTTTTTCAGGTTTTTGGAAAAAAGTGTTGCATTAGTATTTCAGGTTTTATAAGTTATAATAATGTTCTGTTGGGGAGCTGCTACTTTTACTTTGCAAAGAATGCCCCCTGCTGGCAACGATAGGGACTGGACAGAGCATAAAATGGCTATTTAGCATGGCTGTTAGCAACATGATGCTAACAGATAGATTTCTGAGCTGATGCTTGGTAGTGACGGAGGTTTTAGGCTGAAATGATCAGAACGAGTCCGGTGGCGGTGTCTGGGCTTCAGAAACGCGCAGGAGCACTTCCTGGTTTCTACGTAGAGCTGTGAGACCGAGCGTTTTCAGCTCTGGAGAAGGACACCGCCTCAGCCTACAGGATTACTCAGACAGAATACTACTGCAGATGTTTTTGAGGAGGAGATAACAGTAGAACATGGTTAAAAGTTCAAAAAAAGTCAATTTAGCAGAATAAAGTGTCTGTGTCTTGTACAGTATTTAAATCTCTGCTGACGTTTCTGGATTTGTGACACTTGAGAAGTTTGTCCTGCTGTGCACCCAACCTTTGTCTCTTTTCATGTACACCAACTTACATGATGCAGTTTCTCAGCAGCTGTTGGCCCTGTTACATTCATTTACCCACTGTAACTTTAATGTCTGACATTATAACATGGTAAACCGGAATGAAGTGGTGTTCTAATTTCAATTTCATTTCATTTTTCCACATTTACAGATTGTAATATTTTGGAAAAGTCTGCCGTTGTAAAACCCCCTCCATGCTCTCGTTATGTCTTTACCCACCGCTCCTCCTCTTCCCCCTCTGTTCTCTGTTACACGCTCCACTAAATCGCTGCTGTTTTCTCTGTGTTTTGCAGGGACGCCCGCTGTACCTGCAGTCGTCCAGAAACGTGTCGGTCAATATCTACGGCAGCAACAACCAGCTGCTCACTCAGCTCATCACAGGTGGGTCCCGGCGGGAGGCCATCGATCCGGCGGCCTCGGTTATCACAGGACAATGCTTCTGAGGACGGTTGTAGTGACGAGGGCGTGATAATGACGCGAGCTTGTTCATTTGTGGCTCTGTTTTTGTTTGTGATGAAGGCGTGAAGCCACAACAACAGCAGCACAGCCACCGTTCCTGTATTTCTTGGAGTAAAAATCAATTTGCCACCACTAAATACAAAAACATGTCATCAAACTGAAGTCTAGAGCTGACCTTAACGTGGCTAAATTCTGCAAAATGTCCTGTTCCTTTCTTTCTTCCATGTTATATTGTTCTCTCATCAAAAACATTCCTGCACTGTCGAAAAAAAAATGTTGCAAAAACTCAAAGCAACAGGATCCTTTTTGATTTTTAAGTTTTGGGCCCAACTTAAAATCTCAGGTTTTCATTTAATTTAATTTAATGTTTTAGTTCAATTAAACACTTTTAAAGTTTTACTCTCTATCATTATCAGTATCATTACGCACTATCCATTGTTCAGAAAAAAGTATTATTATTGATAATAATAAAAATTTAATATACTAAATTTAACCAAACAATTTTACGATTTTAACAACTTTTTTCTGAGCAATGGATAGTAAGTTGGCTGTAAGATGAGTTAAAAAAATAATGATAGTGAGTAAAACTTCAAATTTAAAGTTTTTATATGTATGAACGTTAAATTAAGTGAACAAAAAATAGATTTTGAGTTGGCCCCAAAACTCAAAAATCTTGAGGGAATCTTTGCAACATTTCTTTTTTTAGTGTGGAGTTATGTTTTGTTTCATTTACGCCTGTTTGAGTAATCCTGTATTCTCTGGCGCTAAGTTTCTGAGGCCTCCAAACGTTCGGCTCCACAAACCTCCGCCTCTCCCCCGAAGCCCCGCCCACACCAGGAAGCACTGACCAATCAACAACAAGAAACCCTCTACATTCAGTCTGCTCTCAGTCATTTATCCAAAAAACCGTGCACAGCTCTGTTTCCACTGATTCCTCACAGACATTTTTACTTTTGTAGTAAAATGGCATCATGTTAAAGAAGACAATGCTTCTTTTTTTCACTGTTTCTGTTCAAAAGAGCCAAACAGAGCTGCCCCCTGCTGCCCTCTGCTGGTCTTTTTACCTGTTCCTTTATGGCAGCAGTAGAGTACTTATTAAAAATGTTCTCTTGTAGTCACGTAATGTTTTTAAAGGCTGTCATATTCACCTCCATGTTCTTATGTTTACCTCGCTCCAGTTTTCTGTGTGTTCTTCTCTGTTTTTGTTGTGTTTCTGTGGCAGCGTTACAGCGCCACTAACAGGTCTGACGTATGTATTACCATGTTTTCACTGGTTATGTGTGGACCCAGACATTTTCTGAGCCGATGCTGTGTTTATGGAAAATGTTTTTGAATCAGTAACATTTTCGTCTCCGTGTGGCTAGAGCCTAAATCAGTGGTTCCCAAAGTGGGGTCTGGGGCCCCCTGGGGGTCCGCAAAGGTACTGCAGGGGGGTCCCCAAAGGTTGTCTATATTTCAATTCAATTTCAGCTTCAATTCATTATTTATTTCAGACACACGGTTTTGGTCCATAACAACAAATAAAACGTATATTTATTTTTATATTTATTTATATTTATATATTTATATATATTTATATTTATTTTACTTATTTTTTTATTTATTTTTTTATTTATTTTTTCATTTATAATAAAAGTATAAAAATACAATTAGGCAATGAAAAAATTAAGTATCTAAAAACATTAAAATCTAATTTGAAATTGATTGCAATTATATACTTGTTTTAAAATATTACTTTAACCCCGTAGAACCCAGAAATAGAAATATTTGTTGGAAAAAAATCATCTGTGCTAAATTTTAGTCAACGGAGATGGGTAAGAACAAAAATTTGTCAATATTTTTGGTAAGCAGCATTCATGAATTAGTTAATACATTTAAAAAAAAAGACTCCTACTTTTTTGCCATGACCTTTGAATTATATGCTGCATATTTGCAACAGAGGGTGCTACGGGGTTAAAACAAATTTTAGCTAATAGTCAGTGCTTTTGTAATGTTTTATAAAAATATATGGAGAAAAACATGACATAGTTTTTTGAATAAAGGGAAGTTCTATAGTTGGTGGGATTTTCAGAAATTTAGGGGGATCACGGCAGTCTCGACTTTGGGAAAGGCTAAATATACCTGACCACCATTTTATATTCACAATGCAGAGCTCATGCATAGATATAGAAATGATCAGGTTAGTGTAGCAGGTTCTATGTGTATAGATCTATAACTTAAAACAACTAGAAGTATGGTAGAGTTAAAACAGAGCTCCAGAATAAACTGGAGGAGGCTCTGATTAGGTTTTGTCGATTTATTCAATTAACACAAGGCACTTAATGCAATAAAAAGGCAATAGTAAAATTAATTAACAAATTAAAACCAGTACTATTATAAAAAAAAGCAAATGTTCCCACTCTAAAACAAACACTAAATAAAATCTTAAAGTCTTAAAAGTAATAGCACCAGATAATAATTTGAATAAAAACTATTGCACACGCCAAGTGACTAGAGCAGTGGTTCCCAAAGTGGGGTCCGTGGCCCCTTGGGGGTCCGCGAAGGTACTACAGGGGGGCCCCCAGAGGCTGTCTATTTTTCAATTTTAATTTATTTATTTATTTATTTATTTATTTATTTATTTATTTATTTATTTTATTATTATTATTATTATTATTATTATTATTATTATTATTATTTCAGACACGTTTTGGTTCATAAAAACAAATAAAACATAAAATATAGGTTTAAAAAATATAAAAAGTCAATAGAAATATTAAATACCTAAAAGTAAGTACATAAAAAACATTTGAAATGAATTACAGTTGTATACTTGTTTTAAAATATTACTTTAAAACAACTTCAGCCAATAATCAGTGTTTTTGTAATGTTTTTATAAAAGAAACATATGGAGAAAAACATGGCAGAGTCTTTTGAATAGAGGGAAGTTTTATTGTTGGGGGTCCGCGAGGGATTTTTGGAAATTTAAGGGGCCCACGACAGTCTTGACTTTGGGAAGGGCTGGACTAGAGAACAAAGGCCAAATAAAATGTTAAATAAATAAAACCAATGCAAGAATTAAAACAGTGAAAAAGACAAAGACAGAGAAGGCAGCGGTGTTTCTGGATCATGTTGGTGAATTCAGCCGTAATAAAGTCAGTTTTTGAACAAACGTGAGTGACAAAGAGCTTCTCAGTGACTGTCTTTCCTTTGTAAGAGTTGACATTCGTGTTTCTTTGCGGCGACAGGAGACACGGCGACATGATGTTCTTCCACTAAACGCCGCTTTTCTTTCTCAGTAAACGGGAAACTCCACTCCGCTCCCTGCACTGACGGAGACTGACAGAATCGATCGAGTTCACGTCACTCATCTTAAACGCCTTTCCTTCGCCGCGGGAGTCCAGCGCGATCACACACAAACACACAAACACACACACACTTGTCCACAGCTGATATTTCTCGTTTGCTGTGATGCAGGGCTGGTTTTTGTCAGCGTTTTTTTCTTTCTTTTCCTCCGAGCCAAAGGGTCACAGAGTCGAGCGTTGCAGTAGATTAGATCTGGAAGCAGAGACTTGTCCCGTTGTGTTATTTGCTTCCTTCCGATGTTGCCGTTATTGCTGTGCGGTTGTACGGAGCGACGGCGGCGGCCTCTTATTGGAAGTGTCAGAGCGAGACCAAACGGATGGAAACAGAGCTGCAGAGATCTTCGAGGACAGGACACTTTCTGTGCTTCTGATTTGTCATCATCACCACTCACGCTGCCAGAACAAAAAACTATCAAAACTGGGAAGTAGGAGATACAATTCCCATGATGCTCTGTTAGATTCCCGTTAGCAAAGAGGTTTATTTGTTGCAGGAAGTCAGGGGTTAGATTCCCTCAGGGCCAGCCACAAGGTCACTCCCGAGCCTGAATACATGAACAGTAATGCGTCTGTAAACCATGATAAATCACTGCATGGTTCAGTGCGGTGACGCCTGGGTTGTTGCCCTGTTGCTACTTCTACTAGTGGACATTTGAGGTATTGCATGTACCTCAAAGGTGCAGAAAAAGTCCCTTTAGCTGCTCTCAGGAGGAGTTGTCACACCTGATTGACATGTTTATGTTGTTCTGCGCCGGATGCCCTTCCTGATACAGCCCACTCCGTTTATGTTGGCTTGGGACTGTCACCAGGCGTGTGATTTCCAGGGGGGTTAGGAGGGTTATGACCCCCCCCAAAGATCAGGTCGAGCCAATATAACCCCCCCAAAAATCACAACAAAAGTTAAAAAGCAGTCATCTGGATTAGATTTTTCAAGTTGAAGACGTTTGACCTCTGATCCAAGAGGCTTTCTCAATTCTGAAATGAACTGGTGAGAGCTGGTTTATATTCTTCTAGGAAGGAGGAGTTTAGACCTGAAACTAAATTCTATTGGTCAACATGACCATGAAGAGCCTGAGTGGTTTGGGGTCGTTAGGAGTCCTTTGTCCTCAGCTGGAGTGAGTGGCAGAGTGGTTAACCCTCCCCAGCCTCAGCTCCTTCAGATGTAAATGACCTGAGTGAAACTGGTTTGTTTTGTTTGGGTTTCAGGAGATTGTTGTAGACAGAAGGAAGGTTGGATCTGAGACCAACATTTCTGTTTAAAGGTTTATCTTATCATGGTCACATTGACCAATAGAATTTAGTTTCAGGTCTAAACTCCTCCTTCCTAGAAGAATATAAACCAGCTCTCACCAGTTCATTTCAGAATTGAGAAGAAGTGAAACGTCTTCAACTTAAAAAATCTAATATAAATATAAATAAATATAAATATATAAAATATAAATTATCTTGCAAGAATAACTCGTCGATTTTCTGCATTCATTTCATTTGCCAGCAAAATAGTAATTAGTTTATTCCACCCCCCTCCCTGTGCAGAAAACTTGGTACGGCCCACTGTTTCTCCTGAGCGGTCGCTGTTTGCTGTGTGTCCTCAGTCTCTGGTGTTGCAGCGGTGATAGTTGGCTCTAACCTGTGCTGTTATGAAAAGAGCACCAAAGTCAGCAGTTTTACAGAGTTGGTCAACGCCAACCCCAACGAAAAAGAAAACAAAGTACTGCCCAAGAGGAGGTAAACAGTCGTATTAAGTTAGCTGATGGTTTGACTAAACTGCCAGTGTGAGGTAAAGCTAAGGAGGCTGCCGTGGAATATGAGCTGTGTGCAGGGCTAATGTCACTTTACCACTGATGCTAATTTAAGTAAGTGATGGAATTATTTACTGTGCTAACACTGACACTGACACTAGTACTAGTACATAAAGTAAATCACAGTAAAAGTATCTTAATGCTGAAGCTGGAGTTTTTGGATCCCCCTGTGCCTGGGGTCTCTTCACTAATGAGGAAACTAATTTGTTTGTATACAGAGAAAGCTAGAAAATTCTTACACTGAGGATTCTGTTTTGGTAATATGAGTTTATTACAAGCTTAAATAGATAAATCAACAATGCATTTTGTTTTATAGTCTCTGAGATGCTTTGGAGACACTGAAAAGAAGATAAACCATATTCATGAAGGGGCTTTATTTTGTAAAAATGTCTATGTTCTAATGTTGTCCCCTCATCAATAACAGACCTGGAGTTGTGCTGTTTCATCCACACCTGTTTGAGTAATCCTGTAGACTCTGGTGCTAACTTTCTGAGGCCTCAGAACGCTCAGTTCCACAAACCTCCCTCCAGTCTGCTGTCATTCATTTATCCCAAAAACAGTGTACAGCTCTTTTTCCACTGAATCCTCACAGACATTTTTACTTTTGTGGTAAGATGGCATCAGAGAAAAAGTTTAAGAAGGTGAAGTGCTTTTCTTCATTGATTATGTTCAAAAGATCCCACCCCTCTGCTGCCCTCTGCTGGGCTCTTCACCTATTTCTTTATAGCACCAGTTAGCACATTTTTTTAGTAACATTTTTTTAAAGGCTGTAAAACCTGCTGCTGTTCTAGAGGAGACAAAGACTTGTTTAAAAATATGAATAAAAGCAGAATATAGCCGCTTTAATACCTTTAAAAGCTCTCTCTGTGTGATCCTAATGAAAGAGTTGCTGCTGCTGTTTGAAGTCTGATCTTGTTTTTTTTCTCTCTCTCTGTAGGATCCAGTGGATTTAAGGCGCACGGGAAATCGTTTGAAGTGAAATCCACGTCGGGGAAGCTGCTGTTCTCGGCCGACGACGACGAGGTGGTGGTGGGCGCCGACAAGCTCCGAGTCATGGGTGAGTCACGGGAAGACAGAGAAATGCAACACATTACAAGGAATTAACAAGACAATGTACCTTTAAGCTAAGCCCCGCCCACAAACTGCATGAGCCAATCACATCCCTTTCCTTATTCTTGGACAAAGTAGGATGGGTTTGCTAGTTCAGGATGTTCTGCTTTTGAATTCCACTAGTGGCCACTTTTGGTATTGCAGCAAAAAAATCTATTATATACAGTATTTATGTGTTTATCTTAAACTGATTTTAGTTTGTTTGTTGTTGGGCTGTTAACTCAAAAATGAATGGTCATATTTTGATTAAAATATAAGTAAAAGTCTGTAATGGACGATATTATTCATTTTTGATGTGGATCTGGAACATCACCTGCATTCTTTATAGTTTTCAGTGACGTGACTTCTGCGTTCCACTGGAGGGCAATTATTAAATCATTACTGGATAATAGATAGATAACAGATAATACAGTTTGTTTATTTATAGTTTATTTGATAGGGACAGATACAATAAACATAGATTATCTTCTCAAAGTAATCCAATGCCAGTATCACAGAGTTTATAGCCAAGGCTCATTCACAGCACCTGTCCCTAGAACGGCTTTGACAGATACAGAAATATTACACGGAATGAATAATAAAGATTAAAAGTGAAACCAATGAAATGTCAGAAAACAAGTAAACAGATAAAATATCTGTGTATACATGCATTCACATCCATCCATCCACACATTTGTGAAGTGGCTCTGGAGCAAGTCTATTTAAACATTTAAATACAAGTTTCATATAACTCAAATTACAAAAATGTATAAAATTTAAGATTTTATGTTGAATTAAAATAGAACAATGATGAAACATTCATTCATCATTGTATTCAAGAAGACATTAGCACACTCAGATGTTAAACAGTTCCTGAAAGTCCTGAAACAATTTATAGTAGCCTTCATTTTTATAGACAGGCTTTTGATGTGACTTTTAAAATTTAATTGAGAGTCTAATATCACTCCTAAATATTTCTCCTGTTCAGCTTGTTCAATGAGTTCGCCTTCCATTTCAATGTTTAATTTATTTGCAGTTAGTATCTTTTTTATAGAAAAGCACATGGATTTGGTTTTCTTTGTATTCAGTGTCAGACAGGATTTGTTTAACCAAATTGACACTTTCTCAAGACTTTGTGTTAACGTATTGCCGATTACAGCAGAGTTTTTGCCGGTCACATAAACCACAGTGTCGTCAGCAGACATTTGAAGGCCAACTTCAGGACACACTTCAGGAAGTTCATTCACGTACAGGCTAAAGAGAATAGGCCCCAGATTATGGTCAGCAATTTGACTTTTCACTAAAAAGTCTGTTGTTATGATTGTGAGGACAAAGGAAAACAGGAGGACGGCTTTTCCCTCTTTTATTCTGGGAGAAAATGAGTTAAATGTTGTGGGTAAAGTGAAATATCTGGGTCATGCTCTGTGATGATGATGATGATGATGATATTCAGAGACAGGATTGTAAACTGTATGCACAAGCTAATATGCTAGCATGCAAATTTAGCACGTGTTCTGACAATGTTAAAATGGCTTCTTTTACATCTTACTGCCCCCTTGTGGTGCAGTTACAGTAAAGCTAAGTTTAATAAGCTTCAACTTGCATTTAATGATGCACTGCGACTCCTGCTGAAGGTTCCTGGGTGGACGAGCGGCAGTCAGCTGTTTGTGCAGAACGCTGTGCCCACCTTACAGGCTGTCATTAGAAAGTTTGTATATAAATTTATTCCGCGATTGACGGACTCTAAAAATGAAATCATTGCAGTTTTAATAAAGCCTAAGGTGAGCAGCGTACGGTACAGGTCTGAACTCTGGAGCAGGCACGTGCAGAGGGGGGGGCGGAGGGGGGGGGGGGCGGAGGGGGCTTGAGCACCTGCCCCTTTTGCCCCTTGCCTCCAAGTGCCCTTTTGGTCCTTGGTCTTTTATTTATTTATTTATTTTTTTTTTTTTTGTGGCTTTAAGCCCTCATGTGGCTCTTCATAAGAGCATTTATTCATTCATTAATTATTAATAATTTGAAATAAATGACATCACACGGCCGCCAGCTCCTCGTGACCTTTAACCTTTTGCCTCCGTGAGTCTCGTGCCCCTCGCGCAGCTGAAAACAGAGGAGAAAGAGCGGACTGCGGAGCCAAAAAAGAGGGCTGTTAGCATTTTTTTGGTCCCGATTCCAGAACTTAAACCCAGTCCAGTCTCTGGGAATGAAAGAACGGTGAGTGAGGAGTTCGTGTCGCGTGATTTGTAAAACAAATCCATGAAAGTATTACACACGCACGTTAGATCATTTCTGTTTAAATACAGAGCTTTTGACCGCTGCTTGCTAACCACCTAGATATTTACAAAACGCTTCCATAAAATGCTTTGTGATTGTTGTTAGCATAAAATCTTTTAATTTTAGACCGGGTTGCTTATAAATAATGGATTGCAGTTAGCATTTAGGCATTTTAATGCAATTAAATTGTGAGAATTTGCTATAATTGTGCAAAAATACGAACTAGTTGGTGATGGGAGCTGGCAAAATGTGATCTGAAAAGAAAAACTGTGATGTCCCAAAATGTTGTTCCCACATAACTTATTTAATTTATTACTAGAAATGTCTAAGGACTTCCTCAGTGCTGGGAATAATTCTCATCTTGTCAGAGCATGGATAAAATTACATTATTTAATTTAGTGTCATGCAGTGTGTGTTTTCTTTACATTTTATATGTTCATTAGTTTTTTATTTTCTCAAAATTGTATTAAAAATGTATAGCTTCATCCTTACCGTATTGCAGTATATCATAGTATACACAGAAATGTAAGAGTTGTGTGAGAGTCTTGCCTCAGTCCTAACACAACAGTGTTTTAAAATCTGGTTACAGTATGTGCCCCTTTTTCACTTTGAGCACCTGCCCCTGCAGAAGTCTCTGCACCTGCCTGCTCTGGAGGCACTGGAGAAAGTTCTTGCATGGACTGTAGATGTAACGTATACTCTCTCCTGTGTTTGTTGTTCTCTTTTTTATTATATATATGTATATACAGACCAGTCGTGAGTCTGAAATAAAGTTTGATTGATTGAATAGATTATCTTTTCCATGCACTAATTCTGAGCTGGGACAGACTGCCTTTTGCTTTTATGCTCCAGACAAATGGAATAAGCTCCAGGGAAATGGGAGCTTGCACTAAAGGGTCTTCCCTGTCTAAATAAAAGATAAATAAAATAAAAAACAAACAACAAAGGAGATGCAGCCAAATAAATGTTTAAAAAAAAATTGCCAGGCATGTCAGAGCTGCACAGACACTCGAGCACTTTAAAACTTTGTTAAAAACCCTTCTCTTTTCTTTGGCATTCACTACAGACTCAGCCAGCACCTTGGCCCCTTTTTTTTACTTAGTTTTCAATTCAGATTTCAGATTTCTGAGCCGATGCTTCGTAGTGACGGAGGTTTAAGGCTGAAATGATCAGAACGAGTCCGGTGACGGTGCTTTAGAAACGCGCAGGAGCACTTCCTGGTTTCATGTGTCGACGTAGAGCTGTGAGACCGAGCGTTTTCAGCTCTGGAGAAGGGCAGCGCTTCAGCATACAGGATTACTCAAACAGAATACTACTGCAGGTCTGTTTTTGAGGAGGAGATAACAGTAGAACATGGTTAAAAGTTCAAAAAAAGTCAATTTAGCAGAATAAAGATGCTGGATTTGTGACACTTGAGAAGTTTGTCCTGCTGTGCACCCAACCTTTGTCTCTTTTCATGTACACCAACTTACATGATGCAGTTTCTCAGCAGCTGTTGGCCCTGTTACATTCATTTACCCACTGTAACTTTAATGTTAGCACTGCATATGTCGCTATGTGCTTTAAAACAAAACGTACTGGTATGTAAATGTCAGTTTCTGCGTACTTTTTGCATGAAGCCTTTTCCCTGCCAAGCTATGACTTAGTAAAAGTCTTCTAAGTTATTTATAAATGCAGGTAAATGAGATGAAAGATACTATTTCTTGAAAAACTTTTAGAAAGAGCAAGTTGTTATAATACCATCTTTTATTTAAAATTGTCATGTATTTATTTTATATATGTATGTAGTTTTTACTTATTGTTTTTTACTGCCTTTTACTGCTTTTATTGTTTCTATGGATGTGTGTATTTATAGCTGTGAAATATGTCTGGCTTGTACAGCACTTTGGTCAACCAGGGTTGTTTTAAAAGCGCTCTAGAAATAAAGTTTGACTTGACTTGATCAGCCCAGCGTATGGGACAGGGATTAGTTTTTCATCATAAAAGATGAGTACGACAGACACAAACTGCTGCTAGCTACCACTAGCTGAAGGCAATTTCATTTAAATGTGTTTCCTGCAAATAAAAGAATTAAAACAACTACCACTGTTAGCTTTCCCCCAGTTCATCGTTCGTCAGTTTTCTGTAGAAGCACAAATCCTAATGAGAGTAAACAGTGGTCACCATGAAAACTATGAATTGCAAAATAGAACCAAAGATACTACCTCCAGCCACCAGGGGTCAGAAAACAAACAAATTATTTAGGTTTTGTGGCTCAGTGAAAAGAGCATTTTATCCTGAACTTGAAGATTTCAGTTCAGAGTGCTATAGTTTTGGTAATGAGCTATGTGAACGCTGGATAAGAGTCTAAACACTGATACACAATAATGACAAGAGTACAAAAGAGTAAGTGTGTGATTTTAATAATAGCTTACAGTCCATAAACGAGGAGTGGAATCAAAGCCGCTGTTGATCTAAAAACAGCTTAGCTTCTTTTAGTCTCCACAGCTGCGAGTTTGAACGTCTTAAAAAGCAGAACGTGTCAGTTTAATCGCCCAAGTTCTTCTCTTTAATTCTCTCAGATCTCTGGCTCTAACTCCCAAACTCAAAGCCTCTTCTTTACCTGTTCCTTGTCACAATGTCGTGCTGCACCGACAAATCAAAGTGAACCACAGTAAATGCAAAGTGGAATAATGTGGCGCTTATATTTGCATCGTAAGCAGCGGCGGCCGCGAGAGGAGAGCGGCTCGGATCCGGGAGGTGTATGTAAAACGACGGGACGCACCGATGATGATGAGGAGGAGAAGAAGAAGAAGGAGCGAGGGTTGTCAGGACACCCACAGAGGGAGAAAGTGACACGTTGCCCATTATCGGATGACGTTTTTGACATAAAAGTGACAGATTGGGGAGGTTAGAAAGGAACAGGAGGTGATTTTGAGAGAAGATGCAATAAACACAAATACTATGGGCTTTGAACAAACGTGTTAGCACAAAAAATAATCAAACAAGGTGCTGTATATGAATGGGATCAACATTTTCACACAATAATTGCTGTCCGGTTTGTTCTGCTCCTGTCAGGGTCTGGCAGACAGAAAAATGTCTGAATTTTGCATTAGTATTTCAGATTTTATAACTTAAAATAATGTCTCTGTGGAAAATGTCTTCTTTAGGGGAGCAGTACTGTGATTTTGCAGAGGATTAGGAGTCTGACGCCCCCTGCAGGCAGCATTGGGGACTGGACAGAGCATATAATGGCTAATTAGCACGACGGCTGTTAGCGACATGATGCTAACAGATTTCTGAGCTGATGCTTCGTAGTGACGGAGGTTTAAGGCTGAAATGATCAGAACGAGTCCGGTGACGGTGCTTTAGAAACGCGCAGGAGCACTTCCTGGTTTCATGTGTCGACGTAGAGCAGTGAGACCGAGCGTTTTCAGCTCTGGAGAAGGGCAGCGCCTCAGCATACAGGATTACTCAAACAGAATACTACTGCAGGTCTGTTTTTGAGGAGGAGATAACATTAGAACATGGTTAAAAGTTCAAAAAAAGTCACTTTAGCAGAATAAAGTGTCTATGTCTTGTACATTATTTAAATCTCTGCTGACGTTTCTGGATTTGTGACACTTGAGAAGTTTGTCCTGCTGTGCACCCAACCTTTGTCTCTTTTCATGTACACCAACTTACATGATGCAGTTTCTCAGCAGCTTTTGGCCCTGTTACATTCATTTACCCACTGTAACTTTAATGTTAGCACTGCATATGTCGCTATGTGCTTTAAAACAAAACGTACTGGTATGTAAATGTCAGTTTCTGCGTACTTTTTGCATGAAGCCTTTTCCCTGCCAAGCTATGACTTAGTAAAAGTCTTCTAAGTTATTTATAAATGCAGGTAAATGAGATGAAAGATACTATTTCTTGAAAAACTTTTAGTAATGGCAAGTTGTTATAATACCCACAAAACTTCTCGAGTGTAAATGTTCATTGTAAATGCTTGTCTTGTCCCTAAATTCAACACCGATGGATCATTTTGTTCCTTTTCTCTGTGACACTTGGTGAGATTTTAGCTTTTGCTTCAGTATGGGGTGTTTAGGTTTTGTTTTTTTTTCACATCCATTTCCTGCGTTTTCCGTGTAAACCTGAACGCGACGCGAATGCTTATGAGAGCTTATTTTTGCACTTGCACACAGCCGTTGCCATTTACAACCATTCATGAAACATTTATGAATACAAAGAATGCAGCGTGCAATTTGTTCGGAGCCGTTTTCCAAAGACAGCTCTGGTAAAAAGAACATATGTAAAAACGGCACTCAGAGGTAAAAGGCTGTAATGGGCGGCAGTGGAAGTAAATGTGAATAGTTCAGAGGCAGTTTTACAAATGCTCTAAGTTCACACATTTCTAAGATTTAGGGTGAAACAAGAAACATTTACTTGAAATGCATGTGCACGGTGGCAGAGTGGTTAGTCCCTTGTTGGTTGTGAAATCAATTTTCGGTTCTTTCCTCTTCGTCCTGTTCCTGAGCTGCAGAGGCGGAGCAGAGCAGTATCTGGGGCTGGGGCTCCAGTGGGCATTGGGGAACCACTGAAAGAGAAACTTAGACAGACATTTACATAAATAAAAGAGTTAAAGATATTAGGGAGGATTTTTTTCGACTGCTGAGAAACCAGCGACTGTTTGTCCTTTTTTGAATAATGCGCATGCGTCAGGCCCCGCCCTTCACTGTTCCTTTCCAAGGAACTCCTCCACAGCGACTGCACGAGCGTTGGAACACGAGTGTTTGTTTACAGCCGGCATCAGCAGAGATTCACCTAAACCTAGACCTGCATTGTTTGTTTGCGCGACCTTTGACCTAGTTCCCCACACAGACCCAGTCACATGCACAGTCCCTAAATGTGAGCACAAATCTGTCCTGCTGTTGGTAGCATTAGCAAACTGACTGCTGTACAGTTGAAACGGTTCAACAGATAAAGAAAAAAGGCATTTTTTACAAACGATAAGATAAACGTTACCTGTCCAGCAGAAACTTGGCGACCAATGCATCGTCTGAAGCCCTTTCTGTTCCTACAGCGCACGCCATCCTTTGAAGGAATCGCCAATAACCACACAGGTTTTATTCTGCTCTTCTACAGTTTTTCTCCTCCTCCTCTGGTTCACTTCAAAAACAGTTTTCCTTTTGCGACCTCCACAGTTTTCCTCAGCCATTGTGCTCTTCGAAGTCAGGCTGTCCGCACTACGATGTTAACGCCGCTAACGCAGCGCTAACGCGGCGCTAACGCGGCTAACGCGGCGCTAATGCTGGACTACATAAACATAGTGTATACACATGCGCAAGCACAAGAACGCGCACTATCGCCGAAACCAGGAAGATGAACGAATGAATGGCGAGTCCATGGAACAATGGTTAACGTACTCATGACAAAAACAATTGGATGAGGTTTTTTAAGTCCCACAGAGTCCACAGTTTATTAATATTATTATTATATTTTCTAATACACCAATTTATAAGCCTTATACAGGGCAATGAAGGTAGTTTTAATAAATATTGCAAAAAATGAATTCATAAAGATCCTCCCTAATACCTTTAATACATACAGTATATATGTCAAATTTAGGGGGTTGTTATAAAAATGTTTTGTCTTAAATTTGGTGAGAAGTAAAAGCATTAATTTTGCCCATATTTTTCCAACAACCTGGTAGGACGCTCAAAATATTTTATCATCTAAAATGCACCAGAAAGCAGGAAATTATGTGTTTTGTTCATCTCTGTTTTCCTGTTGAGTGACACTTTAATTTTCCCACATAAAAAGTCTGTTACACCAGGATCTGCATTTCACTTTGCACTGGCTCTGCTAACAGTATCCAGATTTTTACTACAACTTGTTAGCCATCTTTAATATTGTGTTCACTAAAATGCATATTCTCTAAAATTTACCAACAGGAAATTGCACGCTTTGTTAAAATTTTTCTGGAAAAGGACCCCTAGACCTGTCACACTGCAAAAAATCAATATCTACATTACATAAAATTGCTTGAATTCAGATTATCAATCTTGATTTAGCAAAAATAACTAGGTTAGATTTATTTTTATTTATTAGGTAACTTATTACTGGATTATTTTCCTTGTTTCAAAGTATTTTTCCCTGTTTCAAGCTATTTTTACTTATTTCAAGCAAAATTATCTTTACAAAATTATCTTATCAGAAAATTTAGCTTAAAATAAGTATAAATAGCTTGAAACGGAAAAATACTTTGAAACAAGGCAAATAATTTAGCAATAAGTTATCTAATAACTAAATAAATAAATCTAATTGACTGACAATTGCTTAAATCAAGATTGATGATCTGAATTTTTGCTCAAATGAAGATTAATAAACTGAATTCAAGAAATTTTATGTAGATATTGAAAATTTGCAGTGCATATTGTCCCACACACATTCGAATTATTCTCTACATGAAAACCTCTCGCACACATTGCAGACACAGCATAAGTAAAAAACTACAGTACTCACTGACTCTGTGTTGGGTTCCACTACTTCCCAAATTCCACTTTAACCCCGTGCTCCAGCAGAAATAAACACAAGGAGTCAGTTTTTCACAGATGCCACAGTTTTCATGCATAAAGTTGAACAGAACAGACTGAGAAACGAGATCCAACACCATTAAATGTGTGTAAAAAGAAAGTGTTTATATACTTAATAATTTCCAAATCAAGGGAAACTCGTGGTCAGAGTCAAACACGGCTTTTGTTTACTTGTTATTGTATGAACTCATGAACTAAAGCTAGATTTGAACCATTAATATTTGACTTTGAAAAATTCATAATATTTACCAAGCTTTCATTTATGATTGTGCTCAAATAGTTACATGCATGTGCTTCTCCAGTATTTACCCCATAACCATTACACAATGAAGACACCACTGAGCCAATATAGATCAATTCTGTAGCACTGCGGGATAGTGCCAAAGTTTCTAACTCCAGGGCAGGCAGTAGGGGTCAGCAAAGGAACTATAATTATTAGTTTGGATGGAGGTTTTGCTCTCTCAGTTGCTTTCTGTGTGTGAATAAATTAAAGATAGCACTTCTGACTCCATTTAACCTGGAGAATATCTGTATTTTCTTCATTTCCGATCTTTCCTTTTTGCTGTAAAGTGCCTTTCCTCCGCACTTCTCATTTCTCCCCATTATTCATCCATCTGCCATTATTCCTAACCACCGCCCTCCGCTCCATCTGCTCCCGTTCATTAACACATAAATAATACCTCTGCCCTCTGATTGGCCCACGCTTACAAGCCGCTAGTCTTTTACCCTTTATTCCTCTCCTACTTTGTGAATTTTGCTTTTTTTCCTCTGCACCTTTCAGACTTTCCTCGTCTGCCTTCACAGAGTCTGTCCTGACGACTCACAGTTCGTTAGTGTTATGCAACAGAAAAAGTGCGAAGTCTTAATGGAACAGAGTGGCTTTGTCAAGGAACACTTTTAAAAATGGACTTTATTTACTAAAACTTAAATCTCTCGCCTGCCTCTGACCTGAACTCTGACTTTCTGAGTGGAACTACGCAACTTTGCTCCTTTCTTTTTCGTTTTGTTCGCATTTTTCTCTCTGGAGTGCCCCCTACAGTTGGAAGTTAAGCACTGTGTGACCAAGTGTTGCCACCTGTCCTGGTTTTACCTGATTGTCCTTGTAAATAATGTCCCGGTTTTTCTATATCAGTGGTTCCCAAAGTGGGGTCCGGGGCCCCCTGGGGGTCCGCGAAGGTACTACAGGGGGGCCCCCAGAGGCTGTCTATATTTCAATTTCAATTTGAATTTATTTTATTATTATTATTATTATTATTATTTTTTTTTTTTTTTTTTTTTTTTTTTTTTCAGACACATGGTTTTGGTTCATAAAAACAAATAAAACATACAAAAATATAAAAAGTCAATGAAAATATTAAGTACCTAAAAACATTGGAAATTAATCATAGTTGTATATTTGTTTTAAAATATTACTTTAAAACAAATTTTAGTCAGTAATCAGTGTTTTTGTAATGTTTTTATAAAAAAAAAAAAAAATAAATAAATAAATAAAAACGCAGAGTATTTTGAATAGAAGGAAGTTTTATCGTTGGGGGTCCGCGAGGGATTTTCGGAACTTTAAGGGGGCCACGACTGGCTGCTGTTCTATATGATGCGTAAAATTTGTATTTCTCTTTAATCTACTGTGTTGTTTGTAGCCTACGTTTATCCACGACACATTATGCTGCAAATTATTCGCTGCACAGACGACTCGCGTGTAGATAAATGACGTAGCGCGTACTCTGTGGCTCTTGTGGCAGCGGTATTTCGAGACAAAGAAGGATATGCAGCAGGTCGTCTTTGGACCGAGCGACTGAAAAACTGAAAAACTGAAAAACAACGTGAAAATGTGTGGAGAGATGAAGGACGAGGACAGGCCAGTTAAGACAAAAGTAAATGCTCTACCAGCTTTAACAATGTAAAAGCAATTAACTAAACAAATAACCAGCAAAAGAAAAGCATCAAAATTATATTATTAATGACAGCAAAAAATTTTTTTAGACATCACTTTTCCAGTCACAAAATCAGGTAGTGCAGCTTTAAGGTAAAATCAAACTTGCATTGCTTGTAATTACCATGTCAGCAAAAGATTATAAAAACATTGCCTAATCTTAATTTTTATCACCATCTGAATGGATCCATGCTTCTGTTGCTTTGTGTCATTCCCTGCGGTCGTCTAAACTGAAAATACAAATTAACCACACGACCAGTAATTGGTAATGAAGGCAGGAGGCCCATTATCTCTGCTCACGGTTTTAATTATTGCTACATTTCAGTCACAAAAGCGCGATTTAGTCAAGGAAAGTATTGTTGACAGTATCCCCTCTTTAATTAACAGCTGGTTGGGACGCTCCTCTGGTAAAATGAATGTAACACATGTATCTGTCAGTTTTCCCCCTGTGATTGTCGAGGCCCATCTGGAACCAAACTAAACCATTTTACAGTGATTTAGCCCACGTCACGCTCCGAGTCCCCATGGTTTACGTCCTTATTACCCATAATCCACTGGGAGAGGGCTGTATCTGAGTGAACTGCTGTCCCAGGCTTTCATTGACCCCCGTTGGTCCAGTTAGAGCCAGATCCAGCCTGTGATTAAGACTTTTATTGGAGGAGAAGGAAAGATGGCCGCCGTAACGACCGGTGGCAGTTTTATATGCAGTGTCTCTCTGTGGTGCGTTCGGGCGTCAGAGCCGAGGAGGAAAACAAAGACACACACAGCCCATGGGTCAAACGTGAGCAGAGTGTGGTGGGGCGTTCAAAGACGAGGTTTTAGAACAACTTTTCAATCAACTTTTCCATTGGTTTTACTGAAATTCAAGCTGTTAACTATGGAAGTAAACTTGTGTCATCAGATTTTGTATTTTAAAGGCCTTTGAATTTCTACTACTGAATTTTTTAACACTGAAAATAGAGTGAATTTTTTTTTTACCTCTGCAGATTTAGTTCTGACGACTGAAAGACTGCGCCTCACACACTACAAGATCTGCTGAGGCCGCGACTGACGCCAAACAAACGCAGCAAACTCTTGCGGGGAACTAAATGGTAAACAAACATGGAGCTACCTGGGTCGCTGTTGCCGTTGTGTGCGCAGCTCTCTGTTTGGAAAAAAGGAAAAACTTCTATGTATCCATTTTCACTTGGGTAGCGCTCAACTTTCTTTGGAAATGGTTGTTTATGTTTTCTTCTTCTTCTTCTTCTAATTTCCGCTTATATTTTCCTGCCACTTCCTGTTTCTTCGTCTGCGTCCTGACGCTATTTCCTGTTTCCCATCAGCTGTTTTTCATCGGCCGCTGGACTCCATGAATTCCCAGTTGGATGTAAACGTCCCACACTACAGGAGTGTGGTCCAGAGTCGGTGTTTGATTGCTTGCGACTGACGTCAGGCCGGGTTTTTGCGCCGATTCGAGTCTGAACATCACACACTAACGGATTTCAGGGCCGACTGCTGATTACGATTCCCTGCAGCTGGTGTTGACTGGTAAAGACTCGCTGCAACTGTGAATCGTTATAAAATTGGGCAAAAAATTGTGTAGTGTGTCCCCAGCTTTACAGAAGCAGAAGATAATCTCCTATCACAAAGATTCGGCAAATTCTAGTGTTTTATGGCAAAACCAGCAACAATTCTTCATAATCACCATGTTACTCTGCCTGTGATTGTTCCGCCTATAGAAATGAAACTCAAACCAAAACGTTCATTTGGCTGGACAGGCTAAAATATTGCATCTACGAAAGAGAAAACCAGAGAAAGTATTTTTACAGTAGTCTCCTATATTTTGTTCCAGAGCTGAATGTAACATTTTGTTGTGTAAAAACTCAAAGTCTTTGTAGAGTGCAGAGATACGAGCTACTGCTGTAGTGAGGTCCCAGTGAAGTGAGTTAAATCTGAAGGTTACCCATCTGTGCTCACCGCAGCTCTGTTTGTAAGTCACTGGGTCGAACTACAGTCCCTGAACATATTTTCCCTCCAAATGCACACGTTCTGAGCCACAAACTCGCCTCCTGAAATGAGCAGTGTTCACTCGAGCGCTCAGTCCACGCTGTTTTCCGCAGAGGGGCCCCCGGGGGAGTGGGATGTCCTGATAAATACAGTATAGAGGTGGGCCTAAGTGGACGGGGCAGAGGTATTTAAAGTTTAAAGCCACACAGATCCACAGGGACAGGACCACAACAGTCACCTTCAGCTTCCCACATCTCTGCTTTTAATCTAATAACTGCAGCAAAGAGGCAGGGCTTGGGCTTAGAGGGGTTTATTTCCTCCACTTTCATCCATTTTAATTCAGCCACAGGGGGTCACAAAGCATTTTATGAGTCCCAAGCCTGTATAAATGTAGAATGTTGTGTCAGAAAGGGCATCCAGTGTGTCTCTAAATGTCCGCAGATGCAAAAAGTTGTCATAGATATCTCTTTCTTTCTTTAAAACCTGGGAGTGAAAGTCATAATTGTGCAAAATTGCTATTACAGTAATGTTTAGAACCAAAACAGAAGCTTGTTCAGTGACTTTTGCAGGAACTCAAATATAGCTGATGGTAACAGTATTCTTGTGTATGCAGGTTGTATTTGTGGTATATGGAGGTAGTTGTAGAGGCTTTGATGCTGTGAGTAATTACCTGTCCTCGTCCCATGCTTTCATTTTCGTGACTCTGATCAGAGAGCCCACAGTCTGACAGACGGCTTCTCTTTTGTCTGCTTCAAAGAGCTGTCTGTGAATCAGGGAACGGGCCGATCGATCATTAATGGCGGATCAATGTCGTCCTCAGAGCCGGAGCTATTTACTGCAGAAGGTTACATAAAGAAGATGGTTAGGTCGGTGTCACAGTACGGCAGCAGCAGTAGTGACAGTATTTGTGTCTGGCTTCCTTCCACCGTCTAAAAACATGCATCAGGCGAACTGCAGAACGTCCCAACAACCACAGGCAGAGAAACCAATCAGAGAAGCAAAGAGCGGGACATAAGCAGTGCACCGCTGACCTGTAACCAAAACAAACATGAGACGCTCATGCAGAGTGGAGGCCAACATGGGTTTCTCTGTGGCCAAAAAACACTGACGATGTTTTTGGGGCCGATATACAGGGCCAATTTTATTAAGTTTCTGAAAGAAATTCATATAATATAGGCATTTGATTTAGTATTGCTTATTAAAACGCAACAAATGAATTGAACAGTGAGAAAGGTTAAATAAAGTTTATTTTTGAGAAAACCAATAGAGCAATCTCATTAAAACTTGCTGTGCAGGTAAAGCTTGGGGAGAGCTACAAAATGCTTTTTTTTTATGAGGAAAGTCCCACTGAGATTCAGAATTTCTTTTACAGGGGAGTCCTGGCCCCATTGAGGACCTATTGTACAGGTTTTTTAGTGGTAGGGGAAACCAGATCAAACCTATGCAGACACGGGGAGAACATGCAAACTCCACACAGAAAGACCCCACCCAGTCCGGGAATCAGGCCCAGGACCTTCCTGCTGTGAGGCAGGAGTGCTAACCACTCTGCCAACTTTAAATGCTTTGTTCTACTAAGTTCTGTTCCAGAGAAATTAGCAAAAACCTTTTGTGTTTTGAGCTTTTCAGGCTGAGATAAAGAGATTTTGGATGTTTTAGGCGCGTATGTGCCTGACCAAAAAAAACAGAGAAGTGCAAGAATCTGCTGATTGCTGATTGTCTAAAAAAGGCAAAAATCGTCCAGATCGGCTGATATATCGGTTCAGTTTTTGCCTCTGGACAGTTTTGCAAGAATCCTGTGTATTATGAGCAGTGCTGTCCTTATTTCTGACCAGGGACAGCAGCAGAAGCCAGTTGTACAAAGACTGTGAAAGAAAAAGTGGGTTTGTTTGAATGTGGTGGACGTCAGAGGGACTTTACTGTTGTTAAAATGGAAACAGGACAAAGACAAAAATCCCAAACAACAACGAGGACTTCAGCAGAACCAACAGGTGACGAAGGAAAGACCTAAATGCCGTTAATCAGAGAGAAGTTATGACATTAGCTCTGTATTAGCCAGAATTATTTATGTTATTTCTGACAGGAGCTCATCTTCTGCTTCTGTGAGATGAGCTGCAGAGAAACGTCTGTGATAGGTCAGTTCCAAATTGACTGAGACCAAACAGCTTCTTACGAACCAGGTTCTCCTGCTTTGGAAAAGAAAGTAGGACCAGCCTGCTATGTTTGTCTTTTTCAACATAACAGAACATAACAGAAATACACATTTCAATAAACTGCTGTGTCCTCCCACTCACGTCATCAGTTTATTTGTTTTAAAATGAGTGATTCATGTTTGGTTGCTAACATTTCATGAGTTTTTTGTAGTTTCTATGATGCCCTGACCGGGAAGGCTTAGGTTCTCTGATTACACTCTTTGTGGGGAACCTTTTTGTGTTACTTATTTAGTGCTGCTGTTAAAATTTGTGTTGTAAGGCAATTTTAACATTTAGAGTGGTTGTGATTTTGGCTGGTTTTTATTATGATGGGCAGGTTTTAAGTTCTGTTTGGGCTGGAAACTGTCAGTGAGATCTGGCAACCCTGATTTTATTTTGTTGCTCTTTTGTTGTGGAAGAAGACCAGAGGTATGGAGGATTTTATTTGGCGATGTGTATGACATAAATATGTTTTTTGAAGTTGCGTTTGTCCGGCTGCTCGCTTTCAAACTCTGACCGGAAGTGGATCATTCCGTTTAGCCGAATGCAGAAGTAGTTAGCGCATAACCCCTGTTTTCTGGTCAATCAGAGAGCGTGAGTAGCTCTGACCAATCACAGAGCTCGTTACATCACTTTCCTTTTTCTTTTATTTAATTTTAGCCAGGAGGACCAGGAACGCCACGGAAAAGCTAATTGGAGAAGCTAATCGGAGAAGCTAATACGTTTTGCAAATGCTTTTCCGAAAAGGTTTTGTAAATACATTTAGAAATCGGTTTCCTAAATGGATTAATGAATAACGCTATTAATCCTTCTTTTATTGAAACCATTTAGTAATCCATTTATTAAATCCTCTTTTAAACACTCTAACACTTTAATAAAAGCATTTAGTAATCTCTTTATTAAATAAACTTATAAAAATTCTTTTAATAAAAGCATTTAGTAATCCATTTATTAAAGGCTCTTTTAAAAACTCATTTAATAAAACCATTTAGTAATCCAATTATTAAATGCTCTTTTAAACACTCTTTTAATAAAAGTATTTAGTAATCTCTTTATTAAGTAAACTTATAAAAACTCTTTTAATAAAAGCATTTAGTAATCCATTTATTAAAGGCTCTTTTAAAAACTCATTTAATAAAACCATTTAGTAATCCAATTATTAAATGCTCTTTTAAACACTCTTTTAATCTTTCTCTTTTAATAAAAGTATTTAGTAATCTCTTTATTAAGTAAACTTATAAAAACTCTTTTAATAAAAGCATTATTCCTTTTCGCGTGGCGCTCATGGTCCTCCATAAAGAGGAGCTTTAGGTTAGCACAATGATAATGTTTTGAATTAAAGCACTGTTCTGAAGTGAAGATTCTTGTAAAATCAGAAGTGGCATCTGCTCCTCCAGAGTCTCCTCCTGACAGATGGACCACACCGAGCCAAACCCATACAAGTCCTCTCCAAACCAGAATAAAAGCATTAAACATTAATAAAGGTGCTTTAGAGAGCGCGAGCGGAGGGCCCTTTATGGCTGTGGTCTGACTGTGGACATATTATTTGAGCTGTTAATACGTGCGCTCATAATTCAGGACAGGATTTTCCCCGTTAAAAGGCCGGGTCACCTTCACTCACCTTCGTCTGTGGTTTCAAACAGGAATTAATGAGCCACAGGTCGGAGGTTTCTGGAGCACAGCCCAAAACCAGAGGGGCCCGGCGGGAGGGCAGAGGAGGCCGGGTTTTAGGAGATTAGTGGGGTTAAAACATACAGGACAGGCTAAATTTTACTAAGCCATAACAGAATTTAGACCAAAGTACACACATTACACATTTGGATATGGATATGTTCGTCTTCTGTGTTCATTCTGTCGTGCGTTGGTTCGTTTTCCCAGAACTTGGGGACACAGACGAACGGAGCACTACATGTGTTGACCGTTGGGGGGCGCTGGTGAACACAGCTCCACAGTCAAAGCAGAAAAAAATGGCTGAACTTTTTTAAGGAGCGACTAGAGCTAAAGTAAGTCCACTATTTTCACCTCATTTTCTTGCCGCTTTTTCAATAAATGTGGTGTAAAAACCTCCTCCAGCGCCGCCATGTTTGTTAGTGTTGTTGCTCTTTGACTGTCGGCAATCGCCCCCTACTGGTTATTTAACTTATCACGCATGCTGACATAGAAAACGGTGGGAAGTATAAATGATGTGACGCCAACAACAGACAGCTCTATTTACGTTCATAATGGAAGTATACATGAGCCTTAGAGCTGTTTCTCTGTGGAATACACACTTTTTTTCATTAACATCAGCTGTTAATTCATTGTCGACAAGTGCAGACGCCAAGCTTGTTTTGTATTCTCTGCACACTTATGAATACCAACCATATTTCTGACAAACCTCTGTTCCCTCCCGTCTCTCGCTCTCTGTTGTCTTCGGTGTTTGTGTGCGGTCAGATCTCTGACCCGCTCATAATCAGAGCTGCAGTGTGTCCTGATGTTTTCCCCTCAGACTCAGGTTTATTCTGGGTCGGTCTCTGCCCTCTAGACCTCCTCTGGACCTCCTCTGGACCTCCCCTGGCCCCTCTCTAGACCTTCTCTGGCACCTTCTGTAGACCCCTGGAGCCCCGGAGCTAACCCGACATCAGCTCTTTGGCCCCGGGGTCAAAATGCCGAAACACTGATGAAATGTTTGCCCTCAAAAAACTCTCTGCTCAGAGCTGCACAGGTTTAAAGGGCCATTGTTTTGGAGCACTTTTTACAAGCACAGGCTGAGACTATTTTTCAAAAGTGCTCCCCAAATCTGACATTTTTTTAATGAAAGTCAACGGGGAATTGCGATTGCATGTATTTCTTATTGTTTGTATAGATGATCTAGTAAATACCCTTTAGTGAATAGTGTTCTATCAATATATTTATGCCTCTGTGTAGGGATGCACCGATACCACTTATTTTCAAACCGATACGAGTACGAGTACTTCCATTTGAGTACGTACCGATACTGAGTACCAATACAAGTACTTATATAGGGGTTACTTTATAGTTTATACAATCACACTGCTGTATCTCATTCATCCCATACCGTGTTGTCTTTTTGCCCCCACTGCGATGCTAACTTATTTTTACAACAGAGAGGATTTGAACACAGCTAACCATGGGTAAAATTTGTTGAATATGGACATGTTATACCTCATTTTAAAGCTTAGATTCTAAGTTGCTAAAATCATTTTAAAGACAGATTGAACATCTGTGCATAATCAGCGGAGATTCACCAAGACATACAGCAGCTAACTCAATTAGCAACAGTACAACAACTGCTTCACACTCCGCGCTTATATCATTTTCGGGACAACTAGGACAACAAAAGGACAGCTGCTTAAGTTTCAGGACTCACGTATGATTTGAGATAAGTCTGGTTGAGCAGAATGTAGAGCCAGCTTTGCTTTTATCTCTGTACAGTTCACTTTGAAATCCTTCCACTCGGTTCTCACTGCTCAGCTGAGAGGGGAATGTCAGCTGACAGCGCTGTAGTGGTATCGGTTGTTGGTATTGGGCCACTTTTATGAATACGAGTACGAGTACTTGGACATGGTATCGGTGCATCCCTACCTCTGTGTCAGCCCTATGATAAGAGATGGTATTAAACAAAATTATATCTTAACTAAGGTGAAAAAAAAGTATTTACTGCAAACTATATTTGCTAAATTCTGCAAAATAAGCTTTTCTGAGCTTTCTCCCATGTTATAATCATAATGCTGTGTCCTCATCAAAAACAGACCTGGAGTTGTGTTCTGTTTCATTCACGCCTGAGTAATCCTGCATTCTCTTGCGCTGACTTTCTGAGGCCTCAGAAGGCCCGGTTACACAACAAAGCCCCGCCCACTCCAGGAAGCACTGACCAATCAACAACAAGCCCTCTACATCCAGTCTGCTCTCATTCATTTCTCCAAAAAACGGTGTACAGCTCTGTTTCCACTGATTCCTCACAGATGTTATCCCGGTCGTAACCCGCCTCAGTTCGGTATGGGACAGGCTCCTGTCACCCCCAAGCCCAAACAGGAATAAGCAAAAGAAGATGACTGAATGAACTTTAATCCCTCTGTGGTATTAATAAAATAGAGTCGAAATGAAGAATACTTAAAAAAATACATTTGATCTATTGGACGGTACATTTTTGCTTTTTAATCGCTATCATCAAGGCTTTATAATTATCATATGGTCCATCACATGCTCAGATATCATCAGCTGTGGGACACCACTGAACACTGAACTAATGCTGGCAGTTCTTGTTCTAACGTTTGTTATGGCAGAGTATCCCCAAGGTCTTTGTAGCATCAAAAAGGTATTCAATTTGGCCTTAAAAGTATTAACCCTATAAAACCATTTGTATAATATTTGTTTATTTATATGTTTCTGAGAGCTCTAATTGATCAACACGATCAATATTTTGATTTGACCACAAAACCCATGGCTCTGCGAAGGTTTCAGGCTTTGGTTCTCTCACAAGCGCAGGAAAGGCTGCACAATACATCGCAAAATTATCGTTATCGCAATATCAGCAAACGCAGTATCTATATTGCAAGAATCTAAATATATCGCAATAATGCTGTGGTCTTCCATCTGACAGAGATTTACACTGAAGAATCATTTTCCACCAGAGCCTTAAAAGAACGTGTGTTGTGACTAAATAAAAATGTTTAAAAAGTCCAGTTTTAGTGGTAATTTAATTAATTTAGTCACAGCTTAGCCTTGTTTTATTCCTGGTTTAGTCTGTGTTAAGTTCTGATTTTGTCGCTGTTTTGACTTTTAAATACAGGAACTTACATTTTTGTGAAATTTAGTGAATTTAACTTACTATGTTTGAAAAGTAGGCTCTATTTTCAAAAATCGCAATAATATCATTATCGCAATTTTCAACATAGTTATTGAATATCGCATGTTTTCTCCACAGCCCTAGCATTGATCATTTTCCAACACGGGAAACCCAACAGAGATGCACTTGCTTCACTTCTCACATGTCTGCTGTGATAAATGTAAGGTGCACCTTTGCCTAAACAAGAAACTGTTTTTCTGCCTACCACCAAAATAAATAAAAAGGCTGCAAAAGGCTATATAAAAAAAAAAAAAAAAAAAAAAAAAACAAAGAGAAAAATCTTCTGAAATGTTATGGGTAAAATGTGTTTTTGTATCTAAAGTTAACATTGTCATGAGTAAAAAGTTGCCAAAATCGCCCAATGTATCATATGTGATACAAACATCTCAGTTCCAAAAAATTTTAATTTTCTGTCTATTTTTTGATGTCAGGCTTTACAGGGTTAAATATTGTGAGGTATTACATTTTGTTCATCTAGGTCTAGGTTCATCTAATGTCGAAACATTGTTAATATTACAAAGAGTAGTGCCACCACAATAATAAAATATATTTATTGAACAAATGTTATCACTGAAATGCATGATTTATTTATACATGATTTTTTTTAATGCAGCACTGGAGTTTGTTCATCTGTATTAGACTTGGAAAATAAAACCTTTGAGTTTCAGAGGAGTACGGTGTTCTGCTGTTGACGATTCTGGCATTAAATTTCACTCTAAGTGGCATTAAAAAGTCTTAAAAAGGTCTCAGTTTTCACAAGACAAAACCTGGAGCTATATGGTGTTTTCAACAAATTCCAACTTCAAGTAAAAGTATGGTAATGAAAGGAATGCACGTTGGCAGAGTGGTTAGCTATACATGAATAATGAATGTTACGGGGAGAGAAAAAAAACATTCCTTAATATCATTACTTTTTTTTACAAAATATGGAATCCACAATTAAAAGTTCCATGATCCTATGACCGTTGAAACAAACAGCAACAACAATAAAACAAAAACAAAAACAAAAAATGACTCATATGAATGTGGAAAATGCACAAAACAATCATCCCCATATTTAGTTTTTAAATACTCCTTAAACTCCCCCATAGTTCGATTACGTACAACACAGCCATCATCCCACACATTTACTTCTCTTATGCAGGACCAGGCAGTTCTCCATTGAGAAACACATAAAAAGTTCTCCGCACATTACAGGGTAAACATTTTTGTGTAGGGCAGTAAGGTCCCAGAGCGGTTGGTGAAAGCCCGCGCCACAGTTTAAATGCAAAACATGACAATGCAAAGTTTCGTCTTGTTTGTAATGTCATTAGGCCCAGTGTGCTGTAATGGTTGGAAGTGATCTCTGATTGATGGCAAATTGAGAATTAAGCGCATGCCCTGCCTCTGCGGGCTTTCTAAACAATTTGCTGATGTTTTTCCAGTGCCGCAAAGCAAAACTGAACAGTACTCCAATAGAGATCTGATATAGGCCTTGTATATGTGTAGGAGTACTTCATTGTTTCTCTGTGGCAGCTTCATTTTAAGCAATCTCAGAACAAAGATTTCCTTTTTGTGCCATTTTGCATACTTCTTCAATGTGACGCTTAAGTTTTACCATATTTTCCGCACTATAAGCCGCACCTAAAAGCCTTTAATTTTCTCAAAAACCGACAGTGCGCATTATAATCCGATGCGCCTTATATATGGATCAATGTTGGTTAATTATGGCTACCGTATTCAGGGGGCGTCGCCGAAGTGACAGCAGTAAAAACGGTAAAGGGCAGTCCCAGCTGTTCATGTGTGCCATAGGCGTGTTTATGGATCCTGCCGCAAAAGAACAAGGAGGCGTGGCCTTTGCTCCATATCAGTAGAAGAGTTGCGACATTGAGGGGACAGAAAACTGAGCGCTCGAACGCTGTTCATGTAGCTTTGAACTGTGACAAATGGAGTTGGAAATACATTGTTTTTAACGAGGGCGGCGCAAATAAGAGCTAGCGGTACGTACGCTACCGTATTGTGAATGCACTAACTTGTTTTGGGAGTGAACGGAGTTGTAAGAAGCTGGTTTGTATTCTATTAATAAAGTTTGACTGACTGACTTATCTGTCTGTTTTATTGACATTCCCTTTAGCGCAGCACCATCTAGTGGATGTGACTTATAATGCAGTGCGCCCTATATATGAAAACAGTTTTAAAATAGGCCATTCATTGAAGGTGCGCCTTATAATCCGATGCGACTTATAGTGCGGAAAATACGGTAAGTCACTTGTAAATAGCTCACCAAGATGCTTTACTTCATTTGAAAAAGAAATTGCATGACCTTGAAAGATAACCTGATTGTTCAGAGAATTAACAGATGTAAAGCACAAACACAGTCTTGGATGCATTAAACCTCGTGCCCCAGGTATTAGCCCAGTCACTTGCAAAGGCTAATGCATAGTTAAAGCCAGTAATAGCTAAAGCTGGGTATGCACAGGAGACAGTAATTAATGTATCGTCTGCGTATGCTGCCGGAGTAACTGTAACACTTTGGGGTAAAACCGCAGATACACAATCCAACACAGTCATTTAGAAACAATATAAATAAAGTTGCCTGAGCCTTAGAGCAAGAAGGTCCTGGGTTCAATTCCTGGAGAGTGTGCGGCCTTTCATAGTGGAGTGTTTGCATGTTCTTTCATCAAACTATAAATCCTTCAAATTCTTCTCTGCTCTCGTTTTCTTGCCCTCAGAGCTTGTTGTTGTAATACGTCTTACCGTTCTGTCGTCCATGATCTGTTTTCGATGTCTGTACTTTTTTTTTTTTCCGCCTACTCAAGTACGCGTCCTCGATCCCGGTTTCACGGTCCACATAAATCTGCAGTCCACGGTCGAAAAGCAGATTAAATGTCACTGATGTTGTTGTTTCAGAAGACATTAGCGGCAGTAGCATGTTAGCTCCGTCGCATGCAGTGCTGCGACGGAATGTAATGGGCCATCTGTGTGGGAACAGTTAGCGCTAATGCTGCTAAAATGGCTTTCATACAACTGTAGGAGCAATGGTGTGTTTCAGTGCAGGGTGAGAGTGTGGAAAGGTGACTTTTCAGAAGGTCAAAACACAGCAAAGTGCAAGAACAGAGCATAAAATACAAGAATAGGATACATGCTGTGTGGTTTTTCATTAAGAATAATTGTAGAGACCTAGGACAAGTTATTTATAAATCTGTATATCTGAGCAGAATCATGGGTCGTTTCATTTGTGTAACTTTGCGGAACAATGTCATCACATCCTTGGAGGTAACCTTTAGAGTTTTAATAGTTTTAAATGGAACTTTAATTGGGGCACACAGATAGTTAGTTTTTTTACGCTCTAACAATCTTGTCCAGCACAGGCATCTGAACCAAGTCTGTCATTTTACTAGTGGACACTCGAGGTACTGCAGCAGAAAAATCCCGTAACGTGGAAATAACGTGGAAGACAGAAAACGTTTTGGGCGTTTTGCACCACATCTGTTAATCCATCCATCGTCTGAACTGCTGCTGAGTTAACCAACAGTGTGCTGCGAGTTCAACCTGAGTGGGCAGGTTTTAGGTTTGGCGATGCTGTAAAAACATTAGGGCTGAACATTTAATCAAAATCTGCTCGCAATTTGCAAATCACAAAGGCTGCAGTTATTTAGGTGATATAATATGCTCTGCAGAGAACTAAATATTCCATGTCTATAGGCTCTGAATGTGTTTAAACTGTGCTACAGCTGGAGTTTAGACCTGATCTAAGCCTGTGTTTCCTTCTATTTGCTTAAGTTAAACTTCTCTCTAGGGCCAATGCTCCATCACAAGCTTAAAATGTCAACTGTAAACTGAAAATTAATATTAAAAAAATTGCAAATATAATCCCCACCGCAATATGTGTCAGAAAAATTGCAATTAAATATTTTTCCAAAATTGTTCAGCCCTAATTAGCGCAGATGCTGCTTTACAAAAACAGTAAAAATCCTTCCAGGCTGTTGTTGTCTTTCTTTGTCAGAAGGTAGATGGTAGGCAGTCATTAGTTGGAGCTTTATCCAATCACCTCCAAGTATTCTACTAAAATTCTACTAAAGCTGGGTATACACTGTTTTTGGGATGAATTTGACCTGATTTCAGCTTCGTCGTGTGTTCTTGTGTGGGGTTACGAGAGCAGATTTATTGCTCCCAAACAGTAACCGGACAGTCAGATACATTTCTGACGTCTGAAATGTTGTCGTCACTCGTGGGACATCGGTGCAACAGCGTTACGCACCAAGTCTCCTGATCGTTTGGTTTCGACATCACTACGCTGCACGTAAATACGGAAATAAAACTGCAGTTATGGCAGCGCGTACACAGACCGAGAGCATGGAGGCAAAACTTTTATATCACAGGTCTACAGCAAAATGCTTCCAGAACAAAAGTAGTGAAATTTTTCTTGGATTAGGTCACTAATAAAGAAAAAGTAAGTGAGAAGTGCAGATTGGCTTTAGTTTCCAAGAAACAGTATTGGGTCAAAATAGGAAATTTATGCAAAATAAGGCAAAAACGGTAGTTTATCAGAAGGTACAGTGTCTACAAGCAACCAGTTCTATCTGAAAGCTGCACATTCAATACATTCATTTTAATATGGATAGAGTTTGGACTTAAAATGTTTTGTTTTTATTTGCAGAAATCTCTCTCTTGGAAGTGGACAAAATGCATGCATGTAGGCAAGGGAAGTTTATTTGTACAGCACAGTTCATACACAGAGCAATTCAAAGTGCTTTACAGAAAAAAAGGCAAATTTAAAAGTACAAAACACAATTAAAACAATAAAATCAAATTTAAAGAGTATAATTAAGAATCAATTTAAAATTAAATTAAAAGAGAAAAGTGCAGATAAAACACTTTCAGTTGGCATATGAACAGTTAAAAAGAACAGTTTTTATGTAGAGAAATTCAATATTTTCAAAATATAAATATTTTTAAGCAAAAATGCCTAAATCTATTGTATAAACAGATGTGAATTTGATGTGAAACAATATCATTAAATATCTTGAATACATAGCTAACAGCACAGTTATCAAAATAAATGAGATTTAGCCGCTTTTATCTCAGAAGCAGATCGAGTCCTAACATTTGTAGTCCAGTGTATTCATACGTTCTGTCGAGCTGTCGCCAACTTCAAATTCTCATTCTAAAACTGATAATCCGTGTTGTCCACGACGTTCGGCTGCATTCAGGCCTCTTTTTTCCCATCCGTCAGTGCACATAATTGCACAGAGCACTGTTTGTTTTTGCTCTAAGTATCATGTGACCATTACTAATTCTGGGTTCGGAGGTCAGCTCTGTTTAATTTCACTCGTACAGTGTGAGCGGGTCATCTGTAGTTGAGTATTGGACCGTACTGAAACCTCATCCAACCTTCTCCACTTCCTCGTTTTCTCACTTCTATACTGACCCCATTTGTTTGTCGACTAGAATCCTGTTTGAGATCACCTCCTTTTGTCCCAGGTGCAGTCTGAGCATCTGCAGCTCTGTCTAATTAATTCTCAAACACAACTCACCCACACTTCCTCCTCTTTCTCCGTCGTCTGTTGTTGTGTAAATACGCCGTTTGCCCCCGAAGCTGCCCTCGTTTCGCTCGGCGCCCGCCATATGGCCTCCTCATTATCGCCATAACACACTCAGCATTTTTTTTTAACTCTGAATAAATGCAGGGGAAAAAATCGAGCTGGAAATGAATCATGCTCCGAGGCTGTTTATGTGAATTAATCTGAACAGAGTCAGCAAATCAAAGTCTGATAAATCAGAGTTTAGGATGGAATCGGTTGGTTTTAATGCGAGCGGCGGCGGTCTCTGGGATGGATGGAGGAGGCTTGTAATGCGGCAATAAATGTGGAGATATTTTAAAATGTAATGATGACTTTACAAGGAAAATAATCGAGTTAACATATGGTCCAGGATACAGCTAGGCTTTATGTAACAGTAAAATATGTAGGATTTGCTTTCTCTAGTAACAGAAAATTAAAAAAACACCAAAAGAGATGATTAAAATTGGAAAAATAAAAGGTTGCTGTTGCTATATTTGTTAACCAATGAGCTAAATATATAACAATACACTTTCTATGTTGTCTATCCAGGCACTGAAATGTAACGCTTGTACATTCAATTATCAGCAATGATTTTTAGAGTTGTAGAGTCAGTGTAATGGCTAAAGGAGCTGTTGCAGGGTGAATGAAGCCCCCTGTAGCGCCCCCTGGTGTAAAACAGCCTTGTAAGAATGGGAGCACCTACCCAGTGTCTTTAAAATTTTAGATCCGATCCACAAAAACAAGCCACAGGCAAAAGGCAGAGGAGACCTTTATGATTATGATTATTATTTAATAAAGTCGATTCAAAATATTCCAACAAAGTCCTTCTATTTTATAAGAGCGGCGTCCATAAATGGTTCGGTCCGCTTCCTAACCAGGCCGGGAACGACAAGAGTAGTTCTGCTTCTGTTTGTGACGCAGCTGACCTTTGTATTGTCAGCATGTCCCACTTTCAACATAAGTCAGGATGTAAAAAACGAAAGGCGAAATGGGAAAGAGAAGAAAGGGAAAGGTAAGGGCGGCAGTATGTCACCCAGTTTTTCCAAAAGAAAGCTCTGTATTAACATTTGTTTGGAATAACGGTGAAAAGGGTGGAGTTTCTGGGCTAATTATAGGCTTTGGTTCACTGTTTGCCTTTAAAAATGATATGAAACAATGAAAACATTAACACTGAGCCAGTAAGTAGCTTAAACAGACAGCAGTTAGTTTTTTAGCAAAGTATGAATGTTATTAATGTTGCACTGCTGTAAAACGTCCATCTAAGATGTTTTTAAAGGTAAATGAGTGTTTTAATAGGCTGTGTTAAACCTGGTCTAGAAAAAATGTTGATGGGGGCCCAGTGTAAAATCTTCTCAGGGGGCCCAGAATACCTGGCGGCACCCCTGCTAATAGAACATAAATATTAATAGCAGTAACAGTTGCTTTTATTTGTGTTGCTTCTAAAATTGGGCCCCTGCTGTTTCTGTAGCTGAGGCTTGGGAGGTCAGGTTATTTTGAACATTTCCTGCATTCTGGTGCTATTGAGATTATAATTATATATTCAGCCCCTACAGCTCCTCCAGCTCCAAAAATATGGACACAATTCATAATATTCAAGAGAAAACATTGTTTAATACACAAACTCATTTTTAAACATGAGCTGCGTCGCTGCACAGACTCATAATCAAACTGTCTGGGCATTGACTTTTTTGTGTGTAAACCGTACGCGGTGACGGCTAGTGCCCTCATGAGTTACTGCCAAATATAGGGGGCGCTCTGGAGAGAAAAATGCAACTAATATAGAGAAATTTTTATGTGCATGTATAGGCTGTGTCCGAACGTCCTCCCTAATCCCTCTGCAGTGGTCACGCCATTTTGTAGTGGAGTCCGAATGTCTACTGCAGCGGTGCACAAAGTGGGGTCTGGGGCCCCCTGGGGGTCCGCGAAGGTGCTGCAGGGGGGCCCCCAGAGGCTGTCTATATTAAGTACATAAAAAGAAATTGAGTTTGAAATGCACTGTAAAAAACAATGCTGCAAAAACTCAAGGCAACAGGATCCCTCAAGATTTTTGAGTTTTGGTGATCAACTCAAAATCTCAAGTTTTCAACAACTAATATTTTTTTACTCACCACATTTAACGTTCATACATCTAAAAACTTGAAATTTTAAGTTTTACTCACTATCTTTATTTTTTCCAGCTCATCTTACGCCAACTGACTCCACTGTTCAGAAAAAGTATTATTGATAATAATAAAAACTAAATATACTACATTTAACAAAAGAATAACTTTTTCTGAACTCTGTAAGTTGGCTGTAAGATGAGTAAAAAAATAATGATAGAGAGAAAAACTTAAAAACTAGAAAGGTTTTTAGACGTATGAACATCAAATTAAGTGAAAGTGTGGAAAACTTGAGATTTTGAGTTGGCCCCAAAAATCTTGAGGGATCCTTTGCCTTGAGTTGTTGAGTTTTACAGTGTATTTGTTTAAAAATATAACTTTAAAACACTTTTTAGCCAATAGTCAGTGTCTTTTGTAATGTTTTTATAGAAATATATGGAGAAAAACATGAAAATAAAATTTGTGATGGAGGGAAGTTTTGGGAATTTTGGGAATGGCTGGTCTAATGGATAAAAAATAGTGCACTCAAAATTTCCCACAATGCATTTTGTGTGCGATGGCCACTAGAGGTCAGTATAGACCAGAATGCTTTGCGAGTTTCGGAGGAGAACAGCGGGACTGCGACAGGACTTTAAACTGTACACAACACGTCTGAATGAAACCAGTTAGTGTTACTTTTTTACTTCTGTCACGTCGTAATCAGAAATAAAAAGCTCTTAAATAAACCGTTGCAGTGTAAAATTGCTAACGTTAGCTTAGCCAGCGTTCAGCCTCCCCACGTAAGGCACAGAGCTGCAATAATCCACTCTGTTTTATTCATTACAGCCATAATTCATGTTAAATATCACACGTATGACTATTATTTATCTATAAATACTAAAACATCTGAGTCTGGTCAGGTTTATCACAGAATTTAATATTTACCTGTATGTAGCATGTATTTATTCTATTTATTCTAACTGTTGTGAAGTATAAACAGTGAAGCCCAAAATTATTCATACGCCTGGCAAATTCTGACTTACAGTTACTTTCATTTAACCAACATGCCACTTTTTGTTCAAATGTAAAAAAAAAAGCTGAGAAGGTAACACTTTATTTTAAGGTCCACCTATTAACCATTAACTAAGTGCTAATTAGCATGCTAGTTAGTGTTAATTAGCTCTTAATTCGTAACTATAAAGCACCTATTAGTCCCTTATTCTGTGTGATCTACAGCTAATTAGCAACTCACATTTTCCCCTTAATAAACTCATAATTACTGCTCATTAGTAGGAAGTAAGGAAGTTGTTGGACATCAGTTATGATCTTGTAAACCTTTATGGAGTATTGGAGCATTATTAGGGAATAGTACCACAAAAATCTTATTAAGCTCATAATTTATGTCCAATAACTTCCTTACTTCCTACTAATGAGCAGTAATTATGAGTTTATTAAGGGGAAAATGTGAGTTAGTTGCTAATAGCTGTAGCGCAGTGGTTCCCAAAGTGGGGTCCACGAAGGTACTACAGGGGGGCCCCCAGAGGCTGTCTATATTTCAATTTCAATTTATTTTATTTATTTATTTTTATTTATTTATTTATTTATTATTATTTATTTAATTTTTTATTATTATTTTTATTATTATTATTATTATTATTATTATTATTATTATTATTATTATTTCAGACACATGGTTTTGATTCATAAAAACAAATAAAACATACAAAAATATAAAAAGTCAATGAAAATACCTAAAAACATTGAAAATTAATTACAGTTGTATATTTGTTTTAAAATATTACTTTAAAACAACTTTTAGTCAATAATCACTGTTTTTGTAATGTTTTTATAAAAAATAAAAAAAATAAAAACATGGCAGACTCTTTTGAATAGAGAGAAGTTTTATCGTTGGGGGTCCGCGAGGGATTTTCAGAAATTTAAGGGGCCCACGACTTTGGGAATGGCTGCTGTAGAGTTTGATCACACAGAATAAGGGATAAATAAGTGCTTTATAATTACTAATTATGGGCTAATTAACCACTAAGTAGCTCTTAGTTAATGGTTAATAGATGGACCTTAAAATAAAGTGTTACCACTGAGAAATATTTTTTTATCTTATTATCTTTTGGGAGAAGCTGTGTCATTTCTGGTCAAAAAAACAAAAACAAAACAAAAAAAAACTTGCTGGTTAAATAAAAGTAAGATTAAGTCAGAATTTCCCAGAGGTATGAATAATTTCGGGCTTCACTCTACATTATATTTATATTTATTTTGCTGGTGTATGTCATTGACCTGTTGTCTGAATGAGTGTTGTGTGTTTTTTATTCACTTAGCTGCGACTGAAATGCTTCCACAGAGTTTGGTTTTATGTACAATGACAGTAAAGATTTATCCATCTAAAGTTACTTTGTTCCCCTTTAAAGAAAAATTGAAAGAGAACAAAAAAATTGGCTTTGGGCACAAAAATGTTTCCAAACAGTGAGAGGACAAATGAAAAGACTGGCAATAGTTTTTCTGTGTCTCGCCAAATTTATTAAAAGCAACAAACCTGGAACGGCAGAAAACGTAAAAGCAAGATCCTAACATTAAAAACTCTGACAGCAAACACTGAAGTTAGATTTTTCGGCTTTAGAACATCTTGTCTCTAACTCTTCAGTCTTTTTCCAGAGGGAGGGCCCTAACCCAGAGTTAGCTCGGGGCCCGGTGTCTCGCTCCGGTTAAATGTGTGTGAGTGAAGCGTCCTACAGCTCTGTCTGACCCTCTCCAACGACCGTCTGTGTGTTTCTGTGGAAATCTAACAGCGGTGTGGCAGGAGCCTGGGGCCCAACACTGGCCCCTGATGGCCCCTGCAAATTTATTTATGAAGAGATCAACTCCATTCACCTTCATCCTGCTCAGGGGACGACGGATGATGGGACTAAATTAGCAGAATTGTTCAGATCAGTGGTTCTCAAACTTTTCACACCAAGTACGGGAAAATAAACCAGGTCTAAACCAGGACTAAACCAGGACTAAACCAGGACTAAACCAGGTCTAAACCAGGTCTAAACCAGAACTAAACCAGGACTAAACCAGGTCTAAACCAGGACTAAACCAGGACTAAACCAGGACTAAACCAGGACTAAACCAGGTCTAAACCAGGTCTAAACCAGGTCTAAACCAGGTCTAAACCAGAACTAAACCAGGACTAAACCAGGTCTAAACCAGGACTAAACCAGGGCTAAACCAGGACTAAACCAGGACTAAACCAGGACTAAACCAGGTCTAAACCAGGTCTAAACCAGGACTAAACTAGGACTAAACCAAGACTAAACCAGGTCTAAACCAGGTCTAAACCAAGACTAACCCAGGACTAAACCAGGACTAAACCAGGTCTAAACCAGGTCTAAACCAGGACTAAACCAGGACTAAACCAGGACTAAACCAGGTCTAAACCAGAACTAAACCAGGACTAAACCAGGACTAAACAAGGACTAAACAAGGACTAAACCAGGAGTAAACCAGGACTAAACCAGGACTAAACCAGGACTAAACAAGGACTAAACCAGGTCTAAACCAGGACTAAACCAGGACTAAACCAGGACTAAACCAGGACTAAACCAGGTCTAAACCAGGTCTAAACCAGGTCTAAACCAGAACTAAACCAGGACTAAACCAGGACTAAACCAGGACTAAACCAGGACTAAACCAGGTCTAAACCAGGTCTAAACCAGGTCTAAACCAGGTCTAAACCAGAACTAAACCAGGACTAAACCAGGTCTAAACCAGGACTAAACCAGGGCTAAACCAGGACTAAACCAGGACTAAACCAGGACTAAACCAGGTCTAAACCAGGACTAAACCAGGACTAAACTAGGACTAAACCAAGACTAAACCAGGTCTAAACCAGGTCTAAACCAAGACTAACCCAGGACTAAACCAGGACTAAACCAGGTCTAAACCAGGTCTAAACCAGGACTAAACCAGGACTAAACCAGGACTAAACCAGGTCTAAACCAGAACTAAACCAGGACTAAACCAGGACTAAACAAGGACTAAACAAGGACTAAACCAGGAGTAAACCAGGACTAAACCAGGACTAAACCAGGACTAAACAAGGACTAAACCAGGTCTAAACCAGGACTAAACCAGGACTAAACCAGGACTAAACCAGGACTAAACCAGGATTAAACCAGGACTAAACAAGGACTAAACCAGGACTAAACCAGGACTAAACCAGGACTAAACCAGGACTAAACCAGGACTAAACAAGGACTAAACCAGGACTAAACCAGGACTATCATAGATCTAAACCAAGAGATAAAATAGGGATCACCAAATAAGGACAAAAGTGGGACTATAGCAGGACAAATCCAGGAAGGATTTGGTTGGTTGGTGTGTTAGTCTGTTGCTCCCTGCTGGCAACGGTGGGGACTTAAAAGAGGATAAAATGGTTATTTAGCACGGCTGTTAGCGACATGATGCTAGCAGATAGATTTCTGAGCTGATGCTTCGTAGTGACGGAGGTTTAAGGCTGAAATGACAGTGTATGAGGGTTTATTTTTGAGGAGACATTATAACATGGTTAAAAGCTAAAAAAGTAAATTTAGAAAACTAAGGGTCGAACATTTTTTTACTGACAGTGTTTTAGTGCCGTATGTTTTGTCTACTTCCTGCAGTCTTCCTCAGAAGTGTCCCGTGATGTTGCTGTGACGTTTCCTGTCACCTGATTTAAACTGGAGCAGTGGGACAACAGCGCCACCTGCAGTCTGACTTCTTCAGAACAGCATCCCAAGTGTTAAAAATCTGGCATAGGTCACCTTTTTCTGCAAAAAGTAGTCAAAACATGTCAAGATACGCTACAAAAACCTAAGAAAATCTGTAATGTAGAAGATCCCTGGTTTTAATCCAGGTCCGGGCACTATATTTTTAGCATTGCGGGATAGGGACAATGCCTTGGCAGAGGTCTGAATCCTCCCAGTGACATTTTTTGCCAAGAAGAGGTCAGTAAAGAAACAGATGATTAGTCTTAGTGGATTCTTTTATTGTGAGATTTTAAGGGATTTGTGCCTCAATGGATAGAGCATTTACCCCTGAACTAGAAGCTCAGGACACTATATCTCTACATTGTGAGATAGGGACAATTCCTCAGGTGAGCAGGTGATTTTTTTTCCCAATTTCCTACTCCATAAAAACGAAACACACTCATACTAAGTTGCCTGTTTTAGTTCTGTGGCGTCTGAATTGTCTCCGAGTCTCGCTTTATATTTTTATCATTTTTTCCCCCCGCTCCTCGAGGCGGTGATTCTCTCCTGAAACGACTCTTTTTATTTCTGACAGACGTCTATAATTTATCTGCGGTGGCCCCTGGGTAATTTGAGTCTCAGGGTCGTTCCATCAATCACGGCTGAAGGGAAACATTAGACCGGCTTTTAGTTTTTCTTCCCAAAAGACGTTTATGAACTTTGCCCCGAGTCGTCATCACAGAGAAATGAATTATTGGACCTCGTTTAAGCCCCAGATACGAGGCTCACTTCGGCGGCCATTTTCTGGTAAATGCTGGTGATATTGTTCTTAGTGCGTAGGCCGGTGTTTGAATGAATGAGTGTCTTATGTATGGCGACAGTTTTCAACAACTAATATTTTTGTTCACCTAATTTGACATTCATATGCTGAAAAACCTTTCATTTTAGGTTTTACTCTATTTTTTTTAACTAAAATCTTGACGGATCCTGTTGCCTTTTTTTTTTTTTTTACAGGCAGTGCAGCGAGTGGGGCCCAGGAGAGTTCTTAGGCTACATCTTTTGTTGTTTAAATATTTTTAAATCCAATATGGATTCATAACAAACAAGAGCAGCGCATGACTCTGCTATAGAATAAAGTTTTTTTCATACATTTTTATAAGATTTATGAACTTATTACAAAATGTAAAACCTTGTGTTTCAATGTGTCTTTAAAAAAATCAAGAATATTGTCTAAAAAAGTGTAAAAAAAAATATATAAAATTTGAAATATATGATCTTTAATTGTGGCTGGAGTCATTATGTTTGGACCTATCTTGAATTTTTTCTCATTTGTATGGGACAATGCTTTTTAATGAGCGTATAATGTTTGTATACGTGTGATGAAATTGCCATAAATGCATTGTATTTAGCACAGAAAGCAGCTTATTTCTATACTATTCCAGATAGTGATAAAAAGACACAAGGGACTTTTTGTAGTTCCTGTAACCTTCTGAGGAACTTTAGGCTTAGTCGCGTGTTCACACACTCTTTGCTCTAAAGCCTGGGACACACCAACCCAACGCCCGACCGCTGTCAGCAGAGGGCGCTGTCTCCTCTGTCGCCACTGAAAGTCGCTGCAGACCCACGACCGAGCAGGGCACATGTGCAAAACGTAATAACTATTTACAACAGCAGGCGGCGCTAGTCACTAAACTCCACAACACACAGGTGTTTAACTCAAGTATTTATCAGTCAGTAATAATTATAGGCACTAGATTAAACTCTGATCACAGTAATGAATAAAAGGGACTGGATTATTGCAGCTGTTTGCCTCAGAGGAGGATTATATTTTTATCTGCATGAGGCTAAAGCTAAGGTAAGCTAACTGCAGCACATTAGCACCAGGCTAAAGCTAAAGTAAGTTAACTGCAGCACATTAGCACGAGGCTAAAGCTAAGGTAAGCTAACTGCAGCACATTAGCACGAGGCTACAAGCTAAGGTAAGCTAACTGCAGCACATTAGCATGAGGCTAAAGCTAAGGTAAGCTAACTGCAGCACATTAGCATGAGGCTAAAGCTAAGGTAAGCTAACTGCTAACATTAGCATGAGGCTAAAGCTAAAG
>CM036244.1:1984545-1989545 GCA_020698575.1 Bostrychus sinensis | reverse complement strand
GTATGAGAAATGTCTCCCAGAAGACAAAGACTTGGACATAATGGGATCCTACAGCCCAAGATGGTGGAGAGTTTGTCGGTGACAGAAATCCAGAAAGAGTTTACTGCTGCCATGTGGAGTGTAAATAATTATCTGTGCTCCCCAGTGTGCATTGTGAACAAGTGTCTGTGTCTAATAATCCCATTTTATTTAAGCGGCTTTGAGTAAAATGTGTCCTATGAATGGTTTTGTGTTGTATGAGTTGTAATTTAGTGTTCGTGGTCATAAAAATGTTTTTACAGATGCGGTTCCAGAAGTCAGGGTTGCAATACATTTTACATTCTATATATTTTTTATCATCAAGACATGCACTTTGTACTTTTACATATCATTGCACATAAACAACACATATTCTATTTTTGTGTGTCTATTTCTAATCTCATGGGGGAATGGGGAATGGTATTTATACAGCATTTATACACTTTCATTCACTCCATCGTCTGTGGTGGTGAGCTACGTTTGTCTCATGTCTAATTACCTACTTTATCTAATTATTTTTGTAATTTTCTCTGTTTATTTTGAAATTTTGCACAGCCTTAAGTGTGCTTTAGGGATACATTTCACTGTAAGTTGTACTTGTGTATAACTGGTATGTGACAAATAATAAATGAAATGAAATGAACCTCCAACCTCACGAGCCACTGTTGAAATGAAAACAAGAAAAACAATGTTTGTTTCAATTTCCCAGGATGAATTTTTAGTTAGTCTTGTATTGTTTTTGTATATGTTTCTTTTTTATCACTGTTTTATCACCTAAGACCTCATTAAAAAGGTTCACTGAGAAATAGTTTTCCTTTGCTTTACGCTGAACTCAGGGATGCTGTTCTCAGTTTCCTCACTTTTTGTCAGCATTTAATTCATGGCTGCGGTGGATTCTAACAAAACAGAGAAAAGGGAAGCCAAGTGAAATTTGACTAAATACTGGCAAAATATTTTCAGCGTTTTTTAGAAGGCGGAGATAAACGAAGGACCACAGCCCGAGATACAAGTTTAACCTCACAGTGTTGCCAACTTAGCGACTCTGTCGCTATATTTAGCGACTTTTCAGACCTCCCTAGCGACTTATTTTCAAAAAAGCAACAAGCGACAAATCTAGCGACTTTTTCTGGTGTTGCTAGCGACTTTGGCGACTCGTGAAAAACCTGAAAGCACTTCTCACTGCTCTGCTCTTCGAGCTCCCTGCTGTCATCGTGAGCTCCTCCTCCTCCGTCTCGCCGGCAGCAGCTGCTGCTGTTGTGCTCTTAGCTCCGCCTCTTTCCCTCTGCCACTGACCAATCAGCACACAGCTGCTGCTGTTGTGCTCTTAGCTCCGCCTCTTTCCCTCTGCCACAGACCAATCAGCACACAGGCCTGTCAGCTGCAGGCGACTCAGAGCAGGAGCTTTTTTATTTTACATTTATTCAACAAATTTGTGCATAATACCAATATTTGACAGACATTACAGCACTGTTCAGTAGCACATAAAACATTTATAACGATAATAATAAAAATACAGAGTATTTTTTGCCAATTATATCCCTAATTTGCATGTAAATAATATGCAGTTACCTGTTAGAGGTCAAGCTGACAGTATATCTGCAGAGCTCTTGAAATATTTGGAGATATTTGATGCCAGCAGCAGCCTCACCAGGCAGCCACGAGTCATCGGCCTCACTTTCAATTAGATCCACGTGACCATCCATCCATCTTCTTCTGCTTTATCCGGGGCCGGGTCGCGGAGGCAGCAGTCTAAGCAGGGACACCCAGACATCCCTCTCCCCGGACACTTCCTCCAGCTCCTCAGGAGGAACCCCAAGGCGTTCCCAGGCCGAGAGACGTAGTCCCTCCAGCGTGTCCTAGGTCTTCCCCGGGGCCTCCTCCCGGTGGGACATGAACACCTCCCCAGGGAGGGACCAGGAGGGATCAGGAACAGATGCCCGAGCCTCAGCTGGCTCCTCTCAATGTGGAGGAGCAGCGGCTCTACTCCGAGCTCCTCCCGGGTAACCGAGCTCCTCACCCTATCTCTAAGGTAGTGCCCAGCCACCCTGCGGAGGAAACTCATTTTGGCCGCTTGTATCCGGGATCTTGTCCTTTCAGTCATGACCCAAAGCTCATGACCATAGGTGAGAGTAGGAACATAGATCGATGGTAAATTGAGAGCTTTGCCTTTCGGCTCAGCTCCTTCTTCACCACAACAGACCGATACAACGACCGCATTACTGCAGACGCTGCACCGATCCGTCTGTCGATCTCACGCTCCATCCTTCCCTCACTCGTGAACAAGACCTGAGATACTTGAACTCCTCCACTTGAGGCAGGAACTCTCCTCTGACCTGGATCCATGTGACCAATTATGCAAATTAGGCAATGATATCATCTGGTGACTTCTAGCGACTTTTAGGACAGCCAATAACGACTTTTCTTATTGAGGAGTTGGCAACACTGAACCCTCAGCCCTGGCTCCTTTTTAGGGTTTTTAAATGCATTTTTTGCTCTCATTTTAACATTTCTTATGCTAGGATGATGATGTTTGACAAAGATGTTCATGAATAAAGGAATTTTAGAATTTCAGCATCACAACTGAAAATAAAAAACTTCTGTCCAGATAAAAAAAACTCCATCTCTTCCTCTTAAAACCCTTTTTGTTCCCATTGACTCCCACTGAAATCACTTATTTTCCCTCTGCTGCCGTTCCAGTACAGAAATGTTAAATCATGTTCCTCTGTAACTCTGTCAGTCAGAGGCTAAACAATACACAAACAAAAACATCACCGCCAGATCCACCATTTTCTTTGCATTGTGGGAAATAATTCCTTATAATTGCATTGGATAACAGCGAGTGTAGCCCCGCCTCTTAGAGCTTTAAGTGGAACAAGCTGAGTTTCAGACCAAAGTAAAAATGGATTAAATCAGAGTCAGAATCCCTGCACAAACAAAACACTTTGGATCTTTAAAGTTACACTGTGTAAGATTCCTGGTCTTGCGCCTCTAGAGGCCACAGCTGCCACTGCACCGTCGCAAAACGTAAACACTAGGGCCCCTCCTCCTTCTGAAACTGTGCGAGCGTGCGTCTATTTCCATCATTGTTTCAACTTTAGTTGACCTGCTGCTACCTTTGGAAGTTTGGACTGGATCTTCTATAGAGTTAGCGCTAGCGTTAGCTTATCAACAAATATCACACAGTGATCGCAGTAAAAACAACTAATAACTGTATGAAAAAGCACGTTCTAAAGAAAAAATAAAGAGGCTAATTTACCTGCTCAACAATAAAGAAGCAAAAACGTGATCCGATTTGCAGCCTTCTCTGTCTCTCATCTGACGCCAGCGAGCAAAAGTCTGTCCGATGTTGACTCTTGTCTGTGATCTGGTGCGGTCCCTTTCACATTTTCTTTTTCTTGCCTCGTCCGACATTGTCTTCATCTTCTTGTGTCCTTCGGCCCTGACGAACTGGCGAAAATAACAACGCTAAAAGTAGCTTCCTGGTTATACTGCGCCTAAGTCGTTCCCTGTCACGTGACTCTTCCTGAACAGCGGAGCGCTCCCGGCCAAGTTGCGAGGGCGGTTTCTCAGAACAGAAGCCCCGCTCGGAGCAACAGATCCACCTCAGGTCTTATAATCGCTCAAAAAATCACAAAAACAAGTCAGTATGCCCCACATATTTAGGAGAAAAGTTACACAGTGTAACTTTAAATAGGAAATAATTCATCTTTTATTTACAAATATGTGGGAATTATGTAAACAAACTGCATTTAGAGTTAAAATATGAAAATAAATTCACTTTTGCTCTGTATGATGACAGATTAATGATCAAAAAACAGAAAAAGAATTTTTTTTCTTTATGTTTTATATTTTTAAATGTAACCCAATGAACTAAAGGCGCTTAAAGAGGAAGGACGTTTGTTTTTTTTTGTTTTTTAAGGAAGGCCCGAGGGTTAAGGTAATATTTTGCAGTGGCCAAGTGGTTCAGTTTCACTTAAAACTAGCAGGAACAGTAGCCACGCTGTGACACTGTTACTATTCTCAGTCCAGAACCCGTCGCTCCTGTCCTGCTCCACTCCTCTCTCTCTGTTCACCCTCTGTCGCTTCTCTTTCGCTGTCACCGCGCAAAACACCCGAAAACACAGACAATCCGCTGTCCTCCCGAGCGACACGATCCACGCTGACGGGTTTATATTCAGCCCGCGTCGTCGGCCTCTGTACAGTAGGTGACAACCGCAGAGAAAAACCCGGATAGTTTCAGACTCGCCGCCTCCAGAGCTGAACAAATAAACCGTCAGACCCCAAAGACCCCAGTGTTTAAACCGTGGCAGGCAGCGACTTTTAATGCTTTTAAAAATATTCATGAGGTTTAAAGGTCAGCGTCTGTCGTACTGTACAGACATTGATCCGGCCATTGATTTATTTAAGTACGCACCCTGGAGATACAGGCTTTGATGCAGTAACTTTCACTGTGTTTTTTAAGTTCATTCATCTTCCAAACGAAAGGCTGCGGGGAGCTGGAGTCGATCCGAGAGTTTTTCCTGAGTAAGATGGAAACACTTTTCCTTTTCTATACAAAGAAGTTGTCTGGTGCCTCTTCATTTAAATTTTGTTTCTATGAGTGGAAGAATCGCAGGCGGAGAAACCAATCAGAGAAACAAAGCAGTGCACCGCTGACCTAAATGAAAATGTCAGATTGCCGTTTCAAAAGCAGAATCATTTTTCTCCGATTCGAGTCGATTTGGTTTATCCACAGCGCGTCTTACAAATACAGAAGCTAACCAAGGTAGCACTGGCTAATACCGAGCTAATTTAAAGTTACACTGTGTAACTTTTCTCCTAAATATGTGGGGCATACTGACTTGTTTTTGTGATTTTTTGAGCGATTATAAGGCCTGAGGTGGATCTGTTGCTCCGAGCGGGGCTTCTGTTCTGAGAAACCGCCCTCGCAACTTGGCCGGGAGCGCTCCGCTGTTCAGGAAGAGTCACGTGACAGGGAACGA
>CM036244.1:1804545-1974545 GCA_020698575.1 Bostrychus sinensis | reverse complement strand
CTGTCACAGGTGATTTGAGTCTTTTAGTTTTCATTTATCTCAAATTTTAAAAAAAAATTCCAGATTGTGGGTTGTACTGCTACTAAATAATCCAATAATTTGATTGTGCTTCTCCTTCAGTGGTGCTCAGTTTGTCCTCTCAGTGATATAAAAATAGTACAATGTTAAAAAAAAAAAATAGTAAAATGTATTGTAAAATATTGGCAGCATTTTACCATACAAAAATTATTTTTTTTAAATTCAATGCTTTTTACTGTCTCTGATCCACAAGAAATTGTTCTTTTATGGTACTGTCAAGCAAAAGTTTAATACAGTCACCAGATGTTTTACTGTACTGTCTCCAGGACAACGGCGCGGGAGAAAACATCTTCTATTTCTGGCTTTAATTGTCTTTTCTATATGAAGTCCTCAGATAGAGTTCAGTGTGATGGACGTTTTCAGTGTTGCTTTGTTTGCTCAGTGACGTATATTTCCAAACGTATGAGCTCACCTGCCTTCACACACATAAACTTCAGCACCATCTCATTCTTAATCCCATGGTTTACTATAATAATAATCTAATAATCATATTAACCTGTTAAGCTCTGAGGCCTTTTTCCCGAAAATTCTATATCTACATTTATTAAGGTTTTACTTAGCATTTACCAGGTGTACATAGCTAACCTTGGTAGCAAATTAATTGGTGGACTTTGGGGATTACTGTGGAAGAGAAATAATATTAATAAATTATATTGTTTGACCATAAATTGAGGTTGAAATGGATTATTCTAATTTCGCCTGAAAAAAAACATATTTGCCTCCAAAAAAAGCCTTTTTCCTTCCTGTAGTGAAGCAAATAACAACATAAATTGAAAATTTCACATATCTTGGTCTACTGCAGCAAAATTTGTGCCAAATAAACAAAGTAATGGAAAGATATACATGTTTTATTTTTAAAAAATCCAGGTGGAATCCAACTGTTGAATAGAAATTGAAGTAGATAGTTTTGTTGCCATGAATTGTCCGAACACGAGGATGTCAAACATGTGTGTGTCAGCCGCTGGATCTCCCCGCTATGGTCCCAACAAGCGGACGCAAGGGGGCGGAGCCCCGTCGGGCTCTGTTCGGGTTTAAGAGGTTAAAGTTTATGTATATAGCACATTCCATCTGACCCACATTAGCTGTGTCACAATTCAACGGCCGCAGCCTTCGAAGGTCGCGGTCCACAAAGGCGACTCCTTCTTGTGGCCTTCGTGGACCGCAAAGGCTGAGCTGAAATGGGACGGTCCGGTCCACGGAGCTTACGTCAACAGCTGTCGCCTAGCAACCAGGACCACAGCTGCTCGCTGATTCACTTCATTCATTGGTCACATGAGCAGAAATGGAGCCAGAAATTACACTTATTTTAATTTTTATTTTGTTTACTCGAGGAGTTTGAGCAGCTCTCTCCGCCTCTGCCATCGTCGAACGTCATACAAGCAGTGCATCATGGGATACGCTGGGCCACGAAGGATCCACCCGATGCAGCCTTCGTTCAGCGGGAAAGGAAGGCCGCATTGGTGGGCTGCATTTGAAGTCGCCGTTGAATTGGGACACAGCTGTAAACTCAATGTGAAATACATAAAAAAAACTCAGCAGCAATATATTTAAGAACGAATGAAACCCAGGTTTAAAAGAAAAAAAATACTACAAAAAGATAAAAATAAGTATAAAATCACCCAAAAGCTTGCGACAATAAGAATGTTTCAAGTCTAGTTTTAAAAATAAGCACAGTGTCAGCATTTTTTTTAACAGACGGCAGGGAGTTCCTAAGTAGCGGGGCACAGTAAAAGCTTCCTCACCAGATCTGGACTGTGTCTGTGGAACTGTGGAGCAAAGGAGTGTAAGTGTCAGAAACACAGGCAGGGGCCAAACAATGTAAAGATTTAAAAACTAGTAATACAATTTTTAAATGAATTTGTTGTTTTACAGGCAGCCAGTGGAGCAAGGATAAAACTGGTGTAATGTCTTCAAACTGTTGTGTTTTTGTTCATATCCTAGCAGCAGTGTTTTGACATTTGCATCTATAACATTTGCATTCCTCAAGGTTCTTCCAGAAGCACGTTTGTGAGGTCAGACTCTGATGTTAGACAAAGGCCTGGCTCGCAGTCTTCGCTCTAATTCATCCCAGAGGTGTTCTGTCAGGTTGAGGTCAGGACTCTGTGCAGGTTCAGTCCAGTTCTTCCGCACCAAACTCACTCATCCAGGTCTTTATGGACCGTGCTTTGTTGGAAGAGGAAGCGTCCGTCCCCAAACTGTTCCCACAAAGCTGGGAGCATGGAATTGTCCCAAATCTCTTGGCGCTGAAGCATTCAGAGTTCCTTTCACTGGAACTAAGCTCCTGAAAACAACCCCACACCATAATCCACATTCAGTTTTTTGGGTGGTTGAGTGAATATTTTGGGAAATATAGTGTATGTGAACAAGTTATTTTTGTTTTTTTGGTGCACATCGATGAAAGATCCTTTCATTTTTCTTCTATGTTCTGCTAAATCGTCTTTATGTTCTAATGTTGTTCCCTTAGTAAAAACTGGAGTTGTGTTTTGTCTCAATTACGCCCGTTTGAGTAATCCTGTATTTTCCGGCACGGAGGTTCAGAGTCCTCAAAACACGTGGTCCCTCTCCCACAAAGCCCCGCCCGCTCCAGGAAACACTGACCAATCACCAAGCCCTCTACATCCAGTCTGTTCTCATTCATTTATCCCAAAAAAATGGTGTACAGCTTTTCTACTGATTCCTCACAGACATTTTTACTTTTGACATAAACGAGTTTGAAAGGACTGGGGATTTTTGTTTTTTAGTTTGCATGACTATAAACGAGCTTGTTAAGCTTTCACTTTTTTTTTTTTCACACAATCATAAACAACGTTAGAAGGTGTAAAGAATTATCATTTTTAGGTTACACGATCATAGATGACTTTAAGTTTTGAAATTATGCTTATTTTTGATACAATAATCAACAATTTAAAGCTTTGAAATTGTGTGTCCTTTTTTCTCTATTTTTCTTTTTTGATTGTATTCAAACAGAACTCCTCTCTGCTGCCCTCTGCTGGTCTATTCACCTGTTTCTTTATGGCACCAGTAGAAGACTTATTAAAAACGTCCTGTTTTAGTCACATCATGTTGTTTGTTAAATGCGCTGCTGTTCCAGAGGAGAGCGAGACTGGTTTACAAAAGTTAAATAAATGCATAATATAGCTCTTTTAATCATTTTATTTAGATTTTTTTTTTCCATTTAACCATTCTTTAACCAGGAAAGTCTTATTGAGATTCACAGATCTCTTTTTCTCGGGAGTCCTGGCCAAGAGGCGTCAACGCCACAACCCACATTTCATACAAAATACAATAAAACAGAGAGAAATAGGAGTTAGGAGCATCTCCAGGTTCTTCAAAATAGACACAAAATGATCCAAAAAGACAAGATTTTGGAGTTTTAAGATCCTCTGTAAACAGTTCAAGTCTGTAGGAGCACAATGCAGCACAGAATAATGATTGTTTTTTATTCGTAAATATGTAAAACACAAATAACAAAATGAAAATAGAGAAGCAGTCTAGAGCTAAACTCTGAGCTTTAATTACTCTGTGTAGGAATTGTGCTGTACAAATAAACTTCCATTGCCCTAACATTACATCAGCTCACCAGTCGTTTTCATTTTATTTCAACCAGTTACCATTTTATCATTTATTATTTATTATTTATTATCATATATTATTTTTGAGTTGGGTGTTGAGTCATAAATATTACATCTTGAAATCTTTATTTTGCTAAAAGCTCCTTGAAATTAGAAAGAAGCCTCTCCAGCGTCGGTCTCTGTGAGTGCGTTTGCTGCAGCCTTTGTGGTGATTTCAATAAAAAAGTGTGACATTGCTTTTCTCCTTGAGTTACGGAGCGTTCAAAGTAGCTCCAGAAGCCAAAAGAGGAGCTTTTGTTCCCTTTTGCCTGAGAGCCGTGAGATTTCTAATGTTTTTAAAGCCGCGCAGACGTTTCATCTTCACTCAGACATTTCAGCTTCAAACTCGTGCCTTCAAAATAAAACACGCCTGAAATGTCACCCCTGACGCACACACATGGGCTTTTATTTTGAAATGTGACGTCTCGCGGATTTATACTTTTAACTGAGGCTATTATCTCGGCTTAATATTTAAATTTAACTCCAAGTGATGTTGGGAAAATGTGCCACAGAAGAGACGGCTCTGAGCGGTGACTGTGTGAAAATGCAAAAGAATATGAGAGGAAGTTGATATGATGACTGATTGTGGGAGTAAATCTCGAACAAAATGACCAAAAAACTAGGATTAAAACCAGATTTTAGCCAAGAAAAGGCAAACCAGCACTTTAATATAAATAATATAGATCTAAAAAAGAACTAAGATTTAACTTAATCAGGTTCAAACCAAAGTCTCGCCCATTACTAAACAAAATGTAGCAGCAGTGGGGTTAGAACTTGGGTTAGGTTTGAGGTTAGGTCTGCGTTAGGTCTGGAGTTAGGCCAGGGTTAGGTCTGGAGTTAGGACTGGGGTTAGGTCTGGAGTTAGGTCTGGGGTTAGGACTGGAGTTAGGTCTGGGGTTAGGTCTGGGGTTAGGTCTGGGGTTAGGACTGGAGTTAGGTCTGGGGTTAGGTCTGGGGTTAGGTCTGGGGTTAGGACTGGAGTTAGGTCTGGCGTTAGGCCAGGGTTAGGACTGGAGTTAGGTCTGGGGTTAGGACTGGGTTTGGACTGGAGTTAGGTCTGGGGTTAGGACTGGGGTTAGGTCTGGAGTTTGGACTGGGGTTTGGACTGGAGTTAGGTCTGGGGTTAGGTCTGGAGTTTGGACTGGGGTTTGGACTGGAGTTAGGTCTGGGGTTAGGACTGGGGTTAGGTCTGGGGTTAGGTCTGGAGTTAGGTCTGGGGTTAGTTCTGGAGTTTGGACTGGGGTTTGGACTGGAGTTAGGACTGGGGTTAGGTCTGGGGTTAGGTCTGGAGTTTGGACCGGGGTTAGGACTGGAGTTAGGACTGGAGTTTGGACTGGAGTTAGGACTGGGGTTAGGTCTGGGGTTAGGTCTGGGGTTAGGTCTGGAGTTAGGACTGGAGTTTGGACTGGAGTTAGGACTGGGGTTAGGACTGGGGTTAGGTCTGGGGTTAGGTCTGGAGTTAGGACTGGAGTTTGGACTGGAGTTAGGACTGGGGTTAGGTCTGGGGTTAGGTCTGGGGTTAGGTCTGGAGTTAGGACTGGAGTTTGGACTGGAGTTAGGACTGGGGTTAGGTCTGGGGTTAGGTCTGGGGTTAGGTCTGGAGTTAGGACTGGAGTTTGGACTGGAGTTAGGACTGGGGTTAGGTCTGGGGTTAGGTCTGGGGTTAGGTCTGGAGTTAGGACTGGAGTTTGGACTGGAGTTAGGACTGGAGTTAGGTCTGGAGTTAGGTCTGGGGTTAGGTCTGGGGTTAGGTCTGGGGTTAGGTCTGGGGTTAGGTCTGGAGTTAGGACTGGGATTAGGCCAGGGTTTGGACTGGAGTTAGGACTGGAGTTAGGTCTGGGGTTAGGTCTGGGGTTAGGTCTGGGGTTAGGTCTGGAGTTAGGACTGGGATTAGGCCAGGGTTTGGACTGGAGTTAGGACTGGGGTTAGGTCTGGGGTTAGGTCTGGGGTTTGGACTGGAGTTAGGACTGGAGTTAGGACTGGAGTTAGGTCTGGAGTTAGGTCTGGGGTTAGGTCTGGGGTTAGGTCTGGGGTTAGGTCTGGAGTTAGGACTGGGATTAGGCCAGGGTTTGGACTGGAGTTAGGACTGGAGTTAGGACTGGGGTTAGGTCTGGGGTTAGGTCTGGAGTTAGGACTGGGATTAGGCCAGGGTTTGGACTGGAGTTAGGACTGGAGTTAGGTCTGGGGTTAGGTCTGGGGTTAGGTCTGGAGTTAGGACTGGGGTTAGGTCTGGGGTTAGGTCTGGGGTTAGGACTGGGGTTAGGTCTGGGGTTAGGTCTGGGGTTAGGTCTGGGGTTAGGTCTGGGGTTAAGACTGGGGTTAGGTCTGGGGTTAGGTCTGGGGTTAGGTCTGGGGTCAGAACTGGGGTTAGGACTGGGGTTAGGTCTGGGGTTAGGACTGGGGTTAGGTCTGGGGTCAGAACTGGGGTTAGGTCTGGAGTTAGGACTGGAGTTAGGTCTGGGGTTAGGACTTGGGTTAGGTCTGGGGTTAGGTCTGGGGTTAGGTCTGGAGTTAGGACTGGAGTTAGGTCTGGGGTTAGGTCTGGGGTTAGGTCTGGGGTTAGGTCTGGGGTTAAGACTGGGGTTAGGTCTGGAGTTAGGACTGGAGTTAGGTCTGGAGTTAGGACTGGAGTTAGGACTGGAGTTAGGTCTGGGGTTAGGTCTGGGGTTAAGACTGGGGTTAGGACTTGGGTTAGGTCTGGGGTTAGGTCTGGGGTTAGGTCTGGGGTTAGGTCTGGGGTTAAGACTGGGGTTAGGTCTGGGGTTAGGTCTGGGGTCAGAACTGGGGTTAGGTCTGGAGTTAGGTCTGGAGTTAGGTCTGGAGTTAGGTCTGGGGTTAGGTCTGGAGTTAGGTCTGGAGTTAGGTCTGGAGTTAGGTCTGGGGTTAGGTCTGGGGTTAGGTCTGGGGTTAGGTCTGGAGTTAGGTCTGGGGTTAGGTCTGGAGTTAGGTCTGGAGTTAGGTCTGGGGTTAGGTCTGGAGTTAGGTCTGGAGTTAGGTCTGGGGTTAGGTCTGGGGTTAAGACTGGGGTTAGGACTTGGGTTAGGTCTGGGGTTAGGTCTGGGGTTAGGTCTGGGGGGGGGGTCCTGGCTTCTCTTGAACATAAGCAGAGTTGCCTGTAAGGAAAAGGTTGGGAAGCTGCCAGCCCCCAAACTGGGGAACATAGGAACACATCTAGTTGGGAACCACTGCCTTAAAGTTTTTTGGTTGAACTTTATTATCTTACAGAGAGATCCAGTTATTACTTGACAGCAGCTAGTGGTCAAAGTGCAGATTGCAACACATTCAACACCTTATCCTTTAACGTTTCATGCATTTTATTTATTTTTTTTTTCCTATGCTGGCTTTGTTGGGACATGCTGTACAAACTGTTTTAATCTTCAAAATGTACAAAGTATATGAGTGTTCCATGTTTTAGCGATGCACAGGGCTTTGTATTTTCAAGGTGTGCTGGTGAATAAAGCTAAATATTTGAAAAAGAAACCAACGGAGCAGCTAAAGATGGACTAAGCTCACGACAAGCAGCACAAAATGTATAAAAATGATTCTTGCAGTGGTTTCTTGTATTACTTTTGGGAGCTTTGGGAGATATTTACAGACATTATTAGCATTTTTCACAGCTGCACGCTTAAATTCTCAGTTTAAATATGGGTGAAGTCCCTCTGGGTGAATTTACCCCTGGATTAAACTCGCTCAGAGGCACATTCTGAGTTCAGCACCTGCTCCACTCATTACCCACACACTTATCTACGGTATTCCTCCCGGAGCAGTGTGGGATTTTACTGAAAATAAACATCTTTGTGGAAGAAACAAAATGGAGGACAGGTTTAGACAGGGGTCATCTGTGGCACTGGTGTTTTGTGAATTATAATAGTCCGATCTGAAAACAAAGACACATTTATGTATTTATTTTGGGATATTTTATGATCTCATTTATGCATATTTTAGACCATTGGCCTTTCATCGGATGTTAATAATGAGTTTTGTGTTTGTGTGTTTCAGGAGCTGAAGGAGCAGTGTTCAGTAAATCTGTGGAGACGCCTCACGTTCGAGCCGAGCCCTTCAAAGAGCTCAAGTGAGTTAAAATAAACACTACGCACACACACACACACACACACACACACACACACACACACACACACACACACACACACACACACACACTACTATTCAGTTGCATGTGTTCCCAACTGGTGGGCTACAGTGAAAGCAAAAGTAGAAGCACATTTGTTTACCAGAACTTTACTGCTGTCGTGTGCCCATTTTAGTTCTGATGTAAACAGATCACAGGTCACAGGCTGCAGGGCTCTGTCTGCTCCATGTTTTAATCTGTTGTTGTTTATTGCGCCTTGCTTCTGTAGAGTGTATTCAGCAGCAGGCTTTAATGTATTCTTATGGATATCTTCATTGTTCTTGGTATAATCTCACATTTTATATTAACCCCTTAAGCGCCAAAGTTGCAGAATTGCGACAAGCAACTTTGATGAACAAAATAACCCAACTTCTTGGAGGCACTGCTGGAGCTATGCTTACAGTCACTTTGCCAACCGTAGGTGACAGAGGCTGGTGTGCATTTAGTTACTCTGGCCCTGGGAGTGAACGTAATGTTGGTAATAATGTGGTTTTGAGTGGGATATGTGTGCACGAGGATGCTGTCCCGCGACTTGGTCCCGCGGGGCAGCACGGAGTCTCCGCAGCCTCCGTAGTGAACTCGGGAACAGTGCAGTTTTGAGTGAAATAAGTCTACATCAAGCACACGCCATTCATCCTCACACTTTTCCCTGCAGACGAGGGAGAGGAGGCAGAGGTGGGAGAAGAGAAAGGCGTGGAGAGAGGCAGCTGTTGCTGCAGGCGTGGTGATAGCAGCGTGGCTAACATAAACAGGACTAGCAACAGCAATTAATGAGAGGATGAAGTATGTCAGGGGTGGATACAGCAGTTTGATGAAGCTGCTGCCAGGCCCTGACAAATGTATGTTTGCATTCTGCATTTCTATTTCCTCACATTTTCCTGGTTATGGGACATCAGAGGTTATAGAGGTTCATCATCTTGTATTTAATGAAAATAACATAATTCAGCACATATGCCTGATAATGATGATGCAAATTAGATGCTTATAATTACTACAGTCATAAACATTTCTCTCAACTGTAAGACTCTATCTCTAATTATTTTCAAGCCACAGCCTTCCACAGAATTTTGGATGTCAAAAAGCTGTATAAAAAAAAAACTCTGGCGCCTAAAGGGTTAATGTTGTTCTTTTAAGGCTGGGGTCTGCCGCCTTTGGGAACCAAAGAGTCAATAATTGTTCCCAAAAATACAATATTTGAATCTGTAAAGAGCTGCAACTAATTTTATTGCACAAAAGATGCTTAGCCTAGAACTGAAATATGGCCTAAGGGTGGTCATTATTAATCACAAACTAACAAAGAACTGTGTTAAAGACTGCCCTGAGTATTTCACAGAGAACTGGAGTTACATTTATAATAATTTCTTGGAGTGTGTCTGTGTTTACAGCTGTGTGTGGACACTTGAGGCTAAAACAGTTTTTTATAACAGTTCATTATAACAGTTCAGGTCTGCAGCATATAACAGAAAACAGGGAGAAAGATTGCTGTCATAATAACACACAGAGCATACACAACACACTACACAGCAAAACACTAAACACTGTTCTCTGAATCTTTTATAAAAACTGTTAAAAGCCCCAGAAAACCTCCTGGTCTGGGTCTTGGGCCTGGTCTTTGGCCTCATCCTGGGGCAAATTTCAGGTCCTGGGCCAAGTCTCGGTCCGCGTCTTGGTCCAGGTATGGGTTTCGGTTCCAGTTCAGGCTCTGGTTCTGGTTCAGATTTGGGCCCGGGTTCTGGTCTTGGTCTTACTCGTCCTCTTTGTCTTCCTTTAGCGTGACCTCTTGCAGTTCAGATGTCCATCTTTGAAAAGCAGCTCAGTTTTTCCAGAACTGCCTTTATATTCACTGCAGTTCATTAGCAGCCAGTGTTTAAGCTTTGAGCATTGTGTTAATGGTAACGTGTTGGAATTGTGTCTGGTCGGTCGCGAGCGAGTCGGTACAAAGAGTCGGTTCTTTCAAGTGAACGGTGAGAGCCGCTCCCATCTTTTTTATGAAAGGATCTTTTCAAAAACAGGGCAGATAAAACCAGAGAGAAGAAACCAGATCAGCTGAGGAAGTTGGTCTTCCTCCTCACCAATCTGCCCTGAAAAATAAAAGTTAAACATAACAGTTACATACTTATTTATTTTTTATTAGGTTGTATATTTATGATAAAGTTTTTTGAGTTTTGAGGCCAGCCGTTGCTGTTGTTTTTACTTTTTCTTATAAATAAAGCCCTGCTTTTTGTTAGAGGTGTGTGTTTAAATAAAAAAGTCAACATCTGTCCTTTTCATGTTTATACTTAATCATAGGTGTGTTTATCTGCTGTGTGTAGTAGAGTGGTCAGTTCATTAGGAAGTTTCAAAGCATCAGAAAATTTGAATTCTTCATTACAATCCATGTATTTATATGAGTACACAATACAAGTCATTTGTAAAAACTGTGCTAAATTTGGCTGAAATATAAAAGATATAGGAGGTAAAATGAAGAACCATTAGGAGCCAAAAGAGCTGAACCAAATAATCCAGCTCCCTGAAATGAGCCGAAATTCCCATCACTAGTCTGAATTCTGCCTCTTTGTGTTAACTTTTTGCATCTTGTGCGTTGTAAAAGCCAAATGTGTTTATAAAGGTGAGAATGTGTCATGTGTTTCGCAAAAAGTAGAGTCAGGGTTTTGTAAATTGTGTGTTAACAGCAAATTGTATTCAAGGTTAAGACCAGAGAGTCATGTTTTTGAGAAAAGAGTTAAAGCGAATGATGGCCTGGTTTAGAGGTTTAGGTTTTTTGGGGAAAAACTGTAACATTATTCATCGTCACCAGTGTAACGTGACCTGGCCTGAACATCTCTACATCTTCATTTACGTCTGGTTTCCTGTCACTCTGGTTGTTCTCTCCTGGTTCCTGGTTTCCGTGTTTCTCGTCACACTCCGGTCGCTCAGTGATGTGGCGCTCCGACTGTCATCGCTTCTGACGGGACGCAGGCGATGAACAAGACGTTTACAACGCTGACACTTAACACACAAGGACGAGAAGACGGGACACGAACACACATTTCACCGAGCTCACCGTCTGTGTGCGGGACAGAGGCGTGAGGCGTTCAGGGGAGGAGGAGGAGTGGTTCTTTAGCGCCCCTGACATCTGTTTATATAGGGTCATTTAATAATTAGATAATTAGCTGAGTGCAAATCTTTAGAACAGCCATTCCTAAAGTCAGGAGTCATGGCCGCCTTAAATTTACCAAAATCCCACACGGACCCCCAACAATACAACTTCCCTCAATCCCCAATTTTATTTTCATGTTTTTCTCCATATATTTCTATAAAAACATTACAAAAGACACTGACTATTGGCTAAAAAGTGTTATATTTTTAAACAAATACACTGTAAAACTCAACAACTCAAGGCAAAGGATCCCTCAAGATTTTTGGGGCCAACTCAAAATCTCAAGTTTTCCACACTTTCACTTAATTTGATGTTCATACGTCTAAAAACTTTTCTAATTTTTAGGTTTTTCTCTCTATCATTATTTTTTTACTCATCTTACAGCCAACTTACAGAGTTCAGAAAAAGTGATTCTTTTGTTAAATGTAGTATATTTAGTTTTTATTATTATCAATAATACTTTTTCTGAACAGTGGAGTCAGTTGGCGTAAGCTGAGCTGGAAAAAATAAAGATAGTGAGTAAAACTTAAAATTTCAAGTTTTTAGACGAATGAACGTTAAATGTGGTGAGTAAAAAAATATTAGTTGTTGCCTTGAGTTTTTGCAGCATTGTTTTTTACAGTGCATTTCAAATTCAATTTCTTTTTATGTACTTAATATAGACAGCCTCTGGGGGCCCCTCTGCAGTACCTTCGCGGACCCCAGACCCCACTTTGAGAACCACTGCTTTAGACAATCTTCATCCTTCTGTCAAAATAAAACTTTCTCCCTGTTTTCCAGAATTGGATATGGACTTAAATTCACAATAAAAATTTTTTTAGCCTTAATTGATGAGATTGATTAGAAGCACAAAATACAGGAGGAAAATAAAAAGCGCCAAGAAATAGTTACTGGATGTTACTCCAGTTCTCTGAGCCTGGCCAATCTGTCCTACTCTTTTTGAAAGCAGGAGAGTCTGGTTCCTCACTCGCAGCGAAGCGTTTCTCTCCGAACCGACCTATCCCAGCCGTTTATCTGCGTCTTACAAATACAGAAGCTAACCAGAGTGAAATGAATAACTTCTCTCTGATTAACGGCGTTTAGTTCTTTCCTTCGTCGCCTGTTGGTTCTGCTGAAGTCCTCGTTGTTGTTTGGGATTTTTGTCTTCGTCCTGTTTCCATTTTAACAACAGTAAAGTCCCTCTGACGTCCCACGTAACCACCACATTCAAACAAACCCACTTTTTCTTTCACAAGTCTTTGTACAACTGGCTTCTGCTGCTGTCCCCGTTCACAAATAAACACAGAGCTGCTCGTTGTACAGTGTATTCTGGTGTTTTACAGCAAGACCAGCGAGAATCCACCGTGTTTGTTTAGGAATACACTGCTTACATCCCGCCCTTTGTTTCTCTGATTGGATACTCCACCTGTGATTGTTCCACATGTAGAAACTAAACTTATGCAAAGGGATACCAGACTCTTTGTATAGAATAAAAAAAGATGGTTTTATTGTTTCTAATTGCCTTAGTACTCATATTTGGTCTTGTTTTTATTTGTAGGAGGACAGGGTTTTGTAGACTGCACAGCTCTGGCTCTGCTTAGAAGATCTTTGTTTCTGTGTTGTTTTGTCTGTGTTGGCCGGGTTTCTGCAAAGAATTGCCCTCTGGGGAGACTAATAAAGTTTTCTGATTCTGATCCTGATTCTATTAAAAGATAATCAGTGTCAGTTCTTCTTTAGCTTGCAATAATTAATTACCATTCATCAGCCATAGGACTATACCACAATTGGCTTTTTGGATCCAAAATGTTGCAGACCACTGCTCTAAGGCATGCCTGCATTGGCTGTTGATCTGCAAAATATTTCGTCAACATTAAATCCACGAGGAATCAATGCTGAAGATCCAACTGGGAAAAAAACAGACGAAGCAAAAATGTTTTTGATAAACCGCAGAATCAAATGTCTCATAGTGAATGAACAGTCCAGGGTGTGCCCCGCCTAACGCCCATAGTTGCTGGGATAGATTCCAGTCAGCTGCAACGGCAATAAGCAGACGATGAGTGTACGACCAATTTTTTAAAGAATTTAGGGAGCAGTGAAAAGTTTGGCTCAGTTCGGTTTATGGTGCGCTGTGATTCTCCTCCATGCTGACTCTGGAGTTGGAAAATCTCAGTAAATCTTATGTGACTTTAGAGTAAACAAACATGGCCGCCGGTGGGAGTCTTAAACTTTATTCTAGTTTTTATGGGAGGCTGCAAAAGGAGATTTAGATGATGATGTGGAAACTTTGCCCCTCGCTGTAAATGCAGGATTTGGAACAGTGTTCGCTGCTACTGACTCTGCAGAGTTGCCTGGATTCTCAGAAGATTGAATAAGTTGAGTAAGGAATAACTTATATTTATTGGAAGTCATGCATATTGTATTTTGTCCTAATAAGTTTTATGAATAGGACTGAGGTTTATAGATTCCCAGCAGAAACATGACGCTCTGTCTTCGTCCTTCATGTTTCTGGTCTGTTCTTTGGGCTTACAGTCAGGCCATGAATATGAACGCTGGGATGGAAACACTGTTAATACATTCTATTGAACTGTTGTTGTTGAATTGACTTAGTTTTCTATACAAGTATTTATTAATCTAATCACTGAAAAGCATCTACGTAACTTGTGAGACTTAAAACATAAATACTCCCATTTTTGTCAAAAGAAGAAACAGGCCAGATGTGATTACCCTCCTCTCCTGGATGAATAAATGTTTATTGAGGTATTTAATTAAGCAGCTGCATTAATTACTATCCAAATATTGTTTATAGTAATGATACCAACATTACAGTATTGGTATTGGATTGATACTAGATAAGAGATTACATTAGATTAGAGCGATACTTTATTGATCCCGAAGGAAATTCAAGAGTGTGATGGGATTCATTTTTTCCAGTTGATCTTTTTCTTAATGTCCATACTTCTCTTGTGCAGATAAAATACATTTATCTATTTGCCTACCTTTGCTTAAAATCTCTTCTTTGTTTTAAAGCAGTCGCTTTTCTTGTTTTATCTCCGTTTGTGCCTTATTTTCCTGTCTGGAGCCCCTCCTACAGAACTAAACCACTGATGTAAATACTCCCAAGTCCAGTTGACTCCTGTGTGACCCCTCGCTTGGCTTTACTTTCACTTTTTCTGCCTCTGAGCCACTACGCCATAACAAAAATTGAGAAATAAACTGGAGGCGCTCAGACTTGCAAGTGTTGTTTTCAGCCCAGAGACAGCAGAGGGAGATACCGAACGCTTTATTCTCCCCACAATAATTTATTTAACCATCACACAGACTCCCAAACTCTTTATTTAAAGCTGGGGACACACTACATGATTTTTTGCCTGATTTTATAACGATTCCCAGTTGTGTCGAGTCTGTACCAACACTGCTGCAGGGAATCATAATCAGCAGTTGGCCCTGAAGTCCGTTAGTGTGTGATGTTCAAAGACTAAAATCGGCGCAAAAACCCGGCCTGACGTCAGTCGCAAGCAATCAAACACCGACTCTGGACCACACTCCTGTAGTGTGGGACGTTTACATCCAACTGGGAATTCATGGAGTCCAGCGGCCGATGAAAAACAGTTGATGGGAAACAGGAAATAGCATCAGAGAACGAAGACGAAGCAACAGGAAGCAGCAGGAAAACATAAGCGGAAATAATAATAATAAGAAAACATAAACAACCATTTCCAAAGAAAGTTGAGCTCTACCCAAGCAAAACTGGATACACAGATGTTTTTTCTTTTTCCTTTTTTCCAAACAGAGAGCTGCGCACACAACGGCAACAGCGACCCAGGTAGCTCCATGTTTGTTTACCATTTAGTTCTCGCAGCGAGAGTTTGCTGCGTTTGTTTGGCGTCAGTTGCAGTTACAGATCTTGTAGTGTGTGAGGCGCAGTCTTTCAGTCGTCAGAACTAAATCTGCTGAAACCAGTCGTTAGTGTGAGCTCCTGGTCTTTTCAGAATCTGTAACCACTGAGAAAATCCTGGAGTGTGTTGTGCCAGTCCCTAGCCTGGATAAAAGGAGAGGGTTGCATCAGGAAGGGCATCAGGTGTAGTACCTATGCCAAATCAATATGTGAATCACTGCACAATAGGAGGCAGATGATTTGCAAAGGCTCGCTTGGTAATGGTGATAAACTTGTGACTAAAGAACGTTCATAACCACAGCTTTCCTGCGTCTTGCTCTCCACCAGTTTTTTAATCTGCTGTTGGGAAACTTTACACCGCTCCCTCAGGTTTTCCTTGATGGTCTGTGAGCTCACAAAGCAGAGTGAGGTGTGTGAAGGAGTTTAACAGACACTGGCCTGGAATTGTTTGTCAGACTCCTGTTAAGATTAAACTTTGTTCTCTTATGTTTTTCCTTTACTGTGTATATGAGTGTACCGTATTTTCCAGACTATAAGTCACACTTTTTTCCATCGTCTGGCTCGGGGTGCGACGTATACTCAGGTGTGACTTATATATTAAAATATTTCAGGTGTTGGTTAGAGGGCGCTCTAGGCTTGTGTCCCAGCATCTGCTGCACCTGTACCACTGACAATTTAAAATGTAAACATTACCACTAACAACTTAGGCTATAAAGACAACTGAGAAAGAGCGGAATAATTGGAAATGGAACTGATGCTGAGTCTGACGACAGCCACGCAGAGGAGGAAGCGGCGCTTCGTCTACCTCCGGAGTTGGCGGAGTTGTTCAGAAGCGACACCGAGGATGAAGAATTTAAAGGATTTAGCGATTAGGAGTGAGATGGTGAGTTTGGTGAACTTGTTATATTATGTTCTTTATGCTATAGTTACGTTAGCATAGCGCACACCTATTCAGCTGTTGTTCTCTAGTCTATTATTACTATAACTTGCCTTTCAACATGAAATGTCTGTTCTTGGTGTCGGATTTTGTAAAATAAATTTCCCCCCAAAAATGCGACTTATAGTCCAGTGCGACTTATATACGTTTTTTTTTCTTCTTCATTATGCATTTTTTGGCTTGTGCGACTTATATTCTGGAGCGACTTATAGTCTGGAAAATAGAGTAATGTTTTGCAGAGCAGGAATACCAATGCAAATAGAAACACATCCCACAGTGCATCAGAGCAATTAGGCTCAGATTCAAAAGGACTTTATTGACAAACGGGTGATGACACAAATTTAATAGAGACACATCAATCTTCTTTTCACATCATAAAAACAATCGTGATGTTCATATTAAACTAAATCCTTCCTTCCCTCGTCATGTGACCTCACATCTAATTTGACAGAGTCTGCCTCCATCACATCTTCTTCTTCTGCTGTGTTTACCTCAGTGACAGGCGGCCATTTGAGATGAGACATGACTCTGAACGTGTAATTATGTCAAAGAAAGTGGCGCCGCGGCGTTGGAGCGTGGCTAAAATCTAATCTGGCTCTAATCTTCGACAGGTACCAATCCAGGATTCAAATCCCATTCCAGGGAAGTGTGTTATCCTCGCCGACGGCTGACAGAGCTGTCAGTTTGTTAGCGGCGCATCCGTCCTCCGCTGATGTCAGACAGGACGAGGACTCAGAGCACAGCTGGGGTTACGCTCGACCTTAAGAGAAATGAGAAATAGGGAGGAAATAAAAGATATATTCTGCTGTAAAATGGCAGGAGAATATAAAGATGTGAAGGATGATATGGCTCAGTCTCAGTGTTCAAGTAATTCTTTAGTTCAAGTCAAGTCAAAATTTATCTATAAAGCACATTTAAAAACAACCTCCTTTGACCAAAGTGCTGTGCATAACAATACAGAATCAAAAGTGGCAATAAATAATACAAATATTGAATACAATCAAAGTAACTTAGCAGCAAAAACTAGTAAAATAGATAAAAATGGTACACAATAATAGATGCAGTAATGATAATTGCATGGAGTCACAATACAAATAGTAGTCATCCGGCCAAGTGGGGTCAAAGATGACCCCGGGCCTATATTTTTTGTCATATCTCAGAGACGCTGTATTTTTTAAGTCTGATTTTTTATGACTTGGCTGATCCACTTCTAGGTTGCCACATCTGAAGTTTTCCTGTAGAACTGGGTGGCTTTTTAAGTCTGTGGGTGAAAAAGATTGTCCGCAGGTTGGGCAGAGCTGTCTTTGCTGCAGATTATGTGAATGATTGGTTATTTCTAAATAGAACTCCATATTTTAAATGATCTTTAAACCCAAAGGCAACCACACTGAGGCCAAATCAGCTCTTACAGTGTTGGGAGGGTTTTGATTTCCAGACCTGGCCACCCTGGTCTACTTGTTTTTTATGATTTTATATGGTTGTTTTTGTTTTCTGATGGGATTTGAGTTTTTTATTACCTCAAACGCACCAGGATTACTAATGAACCCAGGTATTTTTTACATTTTTATCAGTTTGTTGAGTTTTCTTTCACAAAACACCCAAAATTGACCATGTGGGGCCTTTTTGTGAGGGATTTTTCCCGAGTCAGGTTGGGTTTCCTCCATCAACCCAAAACATGCACAACAAGAGGCTAATCCTCCAGGTTGTAGCATTGCTTAATCCAGATGCTAACGTCTTACTGGCCAGTCCTGTGTCTGTGTTGCTGAATCACTTCCCTTAGATAAATAAATACAGTATCTCTGCTCATCTGTACCTTCCTCAAGTTTCTGCTTTTTTACTCAACTTTTAAAAGAATCACATCCTGTCGTCTGCTGAATACAAAAGTATCTTAGCCATCTCTATTAATGCCAACACATGACAGCAATGAGAAATCCCAGTCGAAGAAAGTTTAATCCGTTTTATATTCTGTCCTTCATCGTAATAATTGCTGACAGCTTGAACAACAAAACCTTTTCCAACTGTGTACATTACGTTTGGACAGCTTCTATTTCAGCGCGGCTCTGGCTCCGGTTCAGGGAGCCGCCGTTTTCTTCGGGGAAATGAGATGTGAAGGCTGTGTATGATCATTATTATTATTGTAACGTCTTCAAAGACAGGAGGACATTATGGAGGGAAGATTGCAGCTACAGCAGGATCACAGCGGTACGTTCCAAACCAAACCAGTGGGACGCCAAATGTCCAAAACACATTATTTTACTGTAAACATATTGAGATGGTTGAAAAGGTTCCAGAGATGGGTTGGGATACTTTTTTGAGTTTTCATTTTCTAAGGGCCTTTTCTTATTTTACCATCAATTCAATTCAATTCAGATTTATTTGTATAGCCCAGTATCACAACAAAAGTCACCTCAAAGGGCTTCACAACAGTTGATCAAACATAAACACAAACAGACACACAAACAATAACTAAACTAAACAGACCCAGGACGCTCCTGTCCTTAGACCCTCCTTCTCCATAAAGAAAAACTCCTAAAAAAAAAACCCAGCTGCGGGAAAAAAGAAGAAACCTTATGGAGCCCAACTGAAGGAGAGATCCTCTCCCAGGACGAACAGGCAATGCATCTAGGGGCCATATTTACTAAGACGGGTGCTAAACTGCGAGTGCAGTGAGAAAATATGCGGCCGCTATTAATGTTCGTGTTGCGCGTGAATTACTGAGACAAACTGCGTGGCCAGGTGCAAACAGAGGGGGCGGAGCTATTTAAACGGCATCATTGCGTGTATTGTTTTGCGTCATGGAAGGTGCAGAAGAGGAACACAAACGGAAGCAAAAATTTAACCAAGAAGAGCTGAAAGTGCTGGTGAATAATTTTTTTCATCCATCATGGCAAATAGATCTGCAAACTCTAACCCTGCGTATTTGTTCATTTCTTCTCCTTCGTCTCACACGAATCACAGCAGCCATCTGTGCAAAAGATTAACACGTCCTTCTCCAATGTGCTAAATTTATACGCTATTTTCGCACGCAAAGTCATGGTGAGCCTTGATAAATAATATTGCGGGTGGTAAATGAATGAATTTGCAGTTTCTCCGCCTTCCATTTTGCGCACTCTGGGAAGAACGCCTCAGTTTACAGATTCATTAGGTCATAGGAGCAAAATCTGCATTGCGTTCGCTCTGCTCCTGTAAGACACGCAAATCTCAACTGCGTCTGGGTTTGCTCCAATTTTAGTGCATTTTATTCAGTTAGCGTGCACACAAACCTTTGATAAATCTGGCCCTAGGACTGTTAGTTCATTAGCTCATCTATAGGATCATAGATCACTCTGTAAGCAGAATATGATCCCATTACACCGCCCTGCATCAGATTTGCTGAATAGGATCTGATGTTGTTTCTTACTCATTTTTAGATGCTGAGTGCAGATCTGCTGTAAGTTTTGCTCTAGAACTTCACAACTTTTCACAAAATCTGATGTCCAGTGTAGAGCTTTTTTTTTTGCCTAAGTTGGATCATAAACGTTAGAGCTATGGCCAGATACACTGCCACCAACACAGGAAACTTTCTTATTATCTTTATGGACAATAGATGGGCGACATTTATCACTTTTCCTCTGAGTCAGGGTAACATCAGTTGCAGCCATTGCAACTACACTGGGGCCTAGGAGGTTTAGGGGCCCATTAGAGCGGGTCTTTGCTCATCTATGGTCAAGTCTGTGTTTAAAATATTCATAATTATTAGAAGCAAATTTGTAAAATTATGTTTTTTCTTAAGATAAATACACAAATTGTAACATAAGAAACTAATATAGTTTTAAATATTAATGAATAAGCACCTGTTTTTTTGTATCAAACTCCAGTAAAACAGCGAACAGCAACATTTTTAAACTAAAAAGCTTCATGCATGAACCTGTAGTTCTGAATGCTTCATAACTTTAGGGCCCATTCTGAAATCCTGCACTGGGGCCCCACATTACCAAGTGTGATTTGCGAAACAGCATAAACTTTTTTCTAGATGCAGGGGGTTGTCATACTCTGAGGTAGTTTTTGTCGTATTAAGAGCAATGATCGGCCCCTAAAGGCTTCTGGGAAAGTACAGTTCATGTGGCGCTGTCTATGGTCCTGAAGAGTGAGCTTCAGAAGGCATGGTTTTATAGACAATCCATCTAATATACAGCCTTATAATTAATGTTTATAGAAGATTATTTTTAGGATAGAGTCAGATACCCATGCTTTGGAATGGGTCACAATCTTTTCGCTTCACAGCTTCCCGTAGAAATTTGTCGCACCTGGACAGTGTTCTTCTTTCTCAGCCCTGTTGTCTTGTGGAGTTCCTCAAGGTTCTACTCTCGGGCCGATCTTGTTTTCAATACACATGCTCCCACTCTGTCACATCGTCAGAAGCCATAACATCAAGTTTTGTTATTATGCTGGTGATAAGTTTTACAGTTGTACATCCCTCTTGCTGCTAACGACCCGAGCCACTGACCCGTGTTTTTAGTTTTTAAAAGTTAAATGGGTGTAAATTCAAGTAGAGTAAGTATTCGGGCTTAGTGACATGAGAGAAGACCTGAGAGGCAGCCTCAGAAATATGGCACCTTTACTTAAGCCTTCCGCTCACATTCTAACTTTGAAACACAGATAACTAAGGTTTTGCAATCCTGTTTCCTCCAAATCTGTTTATTCATGCTCTTGTCCCTTCATGGATTAACAATTTTAACTCACCATATACAGGATTGAGTCAAAAAATACTGAACTGTCTTCAGACTTTTAACAAATGCCAGGAGACGAGCACATAACACCAATTTTAGCATCACTGTTTACCACTTGGTTTTAGAACTGATTTTAAAATTGTATTCATTACTTTTAAAGCTTTCTGTGGTCTTGCCCTCTCATATCTGTGACCTACTCTCCCCTGATGTCCCAGGTCGTTGCCTGCGCTCCTCAGGTCAGCTCTGGACTCTGTGGTCACTTTGAAATCTAAATTAAAGACTGTTATAGAAATAAAGTTATTATTATTATTAAATCTTGTTGGACAAATCATGTTATGTATCATAAATGTGGTGGGCTTAAATTATGAATATAGTTGTGGTACTTCGTTCACTACTCATCGTTTCTAATACAACCCATAACTTACGTTCCAGTAACTTCATCACTTTCTCCATTCCAAAAGTCCGTACTTCTTTTGGTCGTTTTTCATTTCATTTTGCTGCTCCCAACGATTGGAACGAGCTTCAAAAACATTAAAGCTCCATACCTTGATCCTATTGCCTTCTTTCAAATCCTTATTAGACTCTGTAGTTTCTGACCAGTGCACTTGTTATTGATGTTTTCATGGCTCTCTTGTTTATATTGTAAATAATGTATGAGAGTTGATTTCTAGTTTTTAACTGTCCTCTGTCAGATTTTGTATTGTGATTACTGTTTTGATGTGGTGTAAATCACGCTGCTGCCTCTTGGCCAGGTCGTCGTCGTAAATGAGAATTGGTTCTCAATCGACTTCTGGTTAAATAAAGGTTAAATAAATAAATACTCGCTTTATTCAAGTTGGTGCAGAATGCAGCTGCTCACCTTCTCTTAAATGCTCCAAAGCCTGTTCATATCACTCCTGTTCTTCTGTTTCTTGGTTGAGTTTAAAGTACCGCTATCTGTGTTTAAGGCCGTCGATGACCTGGCTGACCTTTAAACTGTTCATGACCTGAGCCTACGTCCCAGGACCTCCACAGTAGAGGTAAGATCGGGCCTAAATAATCCAGCCCGACCCGACCCAGGCCCGCGGGCATTAAAGCCCAACCCAGCCCGAGCCCGACCAATTAACTTGATTTGCAGGCCCGAGCTCGAAGGAAACCTGAAATTTCAATTTATCCCATAGTATTTTTGGCAGAAAAAAACGCAAGATTTCTTAAGGTTAAAATAATCTACATATTTTTATGATCATGATAAATGCATTTGCACAACAAAATAACGCTGGAACACAGAATAAGAGGCCAGACAAAGAGAGTAAAGAGAGATCTTGATGCGCACTCGCTTAATTACACGGAGAAATACTGCAGCCCACTAGGCTTTAAATAGAATAATGCAAATCAAATAAATGGGAAAAGATACATATGAAATTGTTATTTTCTATAGTTTTGTTTAAACGAAATTTAAAATAAAAGCTTTAATTTTCTCTATCTTCAATTTGGTCTGAAAATGGAAAAGCTAACGAAATGATCTAAGAGCAAGAACACAGAAATACAATAAATCTACATAAATAAACTAGATAAATTAATCTATTAGTCTTAAGTTTATCCTTGACTTCTTGCTGCTCCATATCAGGGAGACCTAAACAAAATAGATGCGGACTTGCGGAGGGAAGATTACATTCACGACACGTGCGCAAAGCGTGCCCTGGCTCTGCGCTTCCTGTTTAGTAGTAGTTATATAGCAATTACCTTACAGCGCCTTCTCTGTTTTAACCAAATTATTTATTTATAACAAGTATTCCTTAGTTTAGTATCCACACATCGTTTTAGTATGCATTTTTATAAACATATATTTATTAAAAAAGTCAGCGAGAGAGAAGCCCGACCCGACCCGACCCGAACGTAATGATTGTCATTTTAGTCCCGACGGTCGGGTTCTGACTCGGGCTCGGGCTTAAGATCTTACCTCTACTCCACAGGTCAAGAGACAGAAACTGGGGAGGTTGTTTCTTTGCTGTTTTTGCTCCCAGACTCGTGCTTCATACATGAGCTAAGAGAGAGAACTAAAAACACACTTTTTCAGAATAATTATTGTTCGGATATGCAGATGTGATGTGTACATTTCTGTTTTGCCATCTCTCTCTGCAGTACTTTTATTATTATATGTTTTTAGTTTAGTTTATTCTTTATTTGAGGGCATGTACAAATACATTCATTTCACAAAAAAGCGATGTTTTGTACCAGATTTAGCTACAGGTTACTTTCCATCTGCAGTCTCTGGGCAGGTAAACACAAGAAATACAACATTACAGAATACAAAAGTTAATATTAATTCATAGTTAAAATACTTACTATGTTGCCTTCATTCATAACTGATAAAAGTACTTACAAATACAAGTTATTAGTAGCAAATAATGATGAATACAGGTAAGCACAGCGTTAGTTCAGTTGATTATTGAGAATATGTTTTTTAAGGTTTTGAGAAAAATGATGCAGATCTACTTCAGACTGGGAGCTGATTCCAGTGTTGGATGGTTTTAAATGAGAAGGCAGAGCATCTGTGGACCGAGACGTTCGGCGGCGTCTGTTCAGAACAAAGCTGAATAAACTTCTGCAATGAAGCTGGAGCAATATTGTTAACAATTTTAAAAATGGCTTGTAAATTTGAATATCGAATTTGATTGTCAAAACTTAGCATTTTATATTTGCTGAGAATATTACAGTGGTGATATTGAAGTATTTTTTTGTCAAGTACTTTTAAGGCCTGACAATTATAGCATTAAAATATCATATATCAAATCATAGACGAACACAGTTTCTAATCTGTCTAAAAGAGGAAATGTTATATTTTATATATTTTATTTATATTTTTTATTTATATTTTATTCTGAATTACATACTTTTTTGATGCTTTTGAAACCCCAGAGTTTGGTCCAAATGCACACCTAAATATTTAATTTCAGTCACAATGTTTAATTTTGATCCTTTTACATAAATGTTAAGCACATTTTTGACTTTGTTGGTCTTGGTAAAGTACATACCTATTGTTTTTTTATTCTTGTTACATGCATGACATTTTGATTGATTGATGGTTGTCGTTGTATAATTTTTGGAATATTTTTTTTTTTTTTTAATGTGCTGTGGTTTAATACAGATGTTTTTTGTATATTTGCATATGTGCAGATCTCTTCAGGTCCACTGCAGTATGAGTTTATTCTCCTGCTACAGGAATACGCAGGAGATACAGATCAATGAATAAACCTAGTAAAGGTTCTTAGATATCAATATTAAGTCTTTTTTTATACTGTTCATACAGATAATCAGTTTTTTGAAGTAATCAGAGACTGAAATTGTTGTTTTTAGACTTTATTTTATTTGACTAAGATCTGAGTAAAAGCTGAGAAGAGCTGATGACAGATGTTCAAAGATCTAATCAACAAAACACTTGTTTTTTCACAACTTTCTGTTTTAATGAGACTCATCCCTCTGCTCTGTCTCTGTTTTGTCAGAAAACTGAGATTCGTGTTACGATGAAGTAAAATGCTACATTTTAATCTCACATTCTGCAGTCTCATGGCTTCTCCTCACGTTTGTCTGTCCGTCTGTCTGTCCTGCTCAGGCTGGAGTCCCCGACCCGCTCCCTGCTCATGGAGGCCCCTAAAGGGATCCAGATTCTGGCTGAAGCCGGAGACATCCAGGCCATCTGCAGGAACGAGCTCCGCCTCGAGTCCAAAGACGGAGAGGTACTGTTCTCACTCTCTCTGGGATTCTCTCCATTGTTCCCTCCATCTTTTTATCTCTCTGATGCTACACTCTAGGATCAACGCTTGGATGTGACTTACCGTATTTTCTGGACTATAAGTGGCTCCGGAGTACGTCGCACTCGCCAAAAAATACATAATGAAGAAGAAAAAAATGTATATAAGTCTCCTTTTTTGGGGGAAATTTATTTTACAAAATCTGACCCCAAGAACAGACATTTCATGTTGAAAGGCAAGTTATAGTAATAATAGAATAGAGAACAACAGCTGAATAGGTGTGCGCTATGCTAACGTAACACATTGATGGTTATTCAGCTACATGAAGCATAAACAACGAACTGAATAGGTGTCTCGTATGTTAACGTAATATATTAACAGTTATTCACATAACTATAGCATAAAGAACATAATATAACAAGTTCACCAAACTCACCATCTCACTCCTAATCGCTAAATCCTTTAAATTCTTCATCCTCGGTGTCGCTTCTGAACAACTCCGCCAACTCCGGAGGTAGACGAAGCGCCGCTTCCTCCTCTGCGTGGCTGTCGTCAGACTCAGCATCAGTTCCATTTCCAATTATTCCGCTCTTTCTCAGTTGTCTTTATAGCCTAAGTTGTTAGTGGTAATGTTTACATTTTAAATTGTCAGTGGTACAGGTGCAGCAGATGCTGGTACACAAGCCTAGAGCGCCCTCTAACCAACACCTGAAATATTTTAATATATAAGTCACACCTGAGTATACGTCACACCCCGAGCCAGACGATGGAAAAAGTCCAGAAAATACGGTACATGATTTTAGTTTACGTTTATTTTGATTAAAAGTTCAAATGTACATTCAGAACAAGAAGTCAGTCGCAGGGCTAACACTAGTTTCTGGTCTTGGTCTCGTGTCGAGCTCGGCTGCAGTTTTACTCGGTCTTTCTTCAGTCTCAGATGAGATTTTGTTTACCAAACATTATACAAAAATGCTCTTCTTTATAATTTGTAGTAATTATTTTTCCACATCAGAAGAACCAGGAACAGATCTGTCTCTGTTTGTGGAGTCTGTTGTTAATGGCAAAAAGAAACCAACTTTAGTTTTGCAAAGCTACAAAGGTAAAAAACATAAAAACCCTTAAAAAATTGCATAGTCGAAATGAGAAATTGCTGAAATGTTAATCAGACAAAAGTGTGAGAAACTGACATTTGCCTAACGTATTGAATATTTCTAACGTACTTTATATTTTTGCTTCTCTCTTCTGGTGTCATCATCTGCCTCCAGCGATTCACGTATTAATCTGGCATAGGTTTAACACCGGATGCCCTTCCTTTCATAACCCTCTCCATTTACCCAGGCTTGGCACCAGTACAAACATTACACTGAGTCGTTTCCCTCTGCATGAATTAGGTATAACTGCTGTCTTGTCTGTAGAATATTGTCGATTATTGCACTCACATTCATTCAGAAATATTATTAATCTTAAGCATTTGAAAGCTTGAAACTAGCTTTATGTGACTTTTTCAGCCACGTTCTGCCTCGTGTCTACCTCCAATTCAGAAAAGTCAAATGAAAAATAGCTTTTATTTCCAGTGAATTGAGGATTTCCTTGCTTGTCAACAATAACGGTATGTTCATGGTCCAATGCACAAACACAAATCTAACTCAACAGTGATTATAAACAGGAATACTGTCCCTTCACGGTCTTTATCTGGTTTATTTACCAACCCCACAGAGGTCGGACTCTCCCGTCCTGTCCCATCTCAGAATCATCTTTTCATTACTGTCGGTCCACATGCCGATAAAATCTCCCAATCTGTTTACTGAAAAACTCTGAAAATTAACTTTTGTTGTCCCAGAGCCACGCCGGCTGTTCCAACGCCGTCTCCATCCCATATTTCTGCTCTCCAGACTGATTTTTTATTTTTTTATTTTTTTGAAGAACACAATCCAAACAATAGCTCCCTTCTGGGCCATTATGGACGGACATTTTGTTTTTGGCAAATGGCAGTTTCCCATTCGCTGGACGAGCACCAGGATCTGCCACAGCTCCACTCAGAGACACAGAGATGATTAGTTTCCTCCATCTTCTCTTCATCGCTCTAATTATTTATGTCTCCTCTTTGATAATGTCCTTCCTTGTGTGTCATAATCAATCAGACGTCTATTCATAACTTTAAACATGTCAATGGAGATTAATAGAAGCCTTGTACTACTGTTTAACATGGTAGTCTCATATATTTTCAACTATTCAATTAGTTTCTTTCACTTATTGCCATTAGGGGCCAGCTTTTGGGCCTCTTTTCGGTCTTTTGGTGAATAATTTGTGTACGAAATACTGGGCTTTGAATCGATGTAAAAAAGACCTCCAAGCTGGTGGCAGAAAGTTGTTTTCAAAGACCAGAAACAAAAAAGCAAACAAATTGAAAGCGAACCAAAATAACAAAAAGGTGCTCTAAATAAAGTTATCGTATTTTCCGCACTATAGGGCGCACTTAAAAGCCTTCAATCTTCTAAAAAAAAAAACGACAGTGCGCCTTATAATCCAGAGCGCCCTATAGTGCGGAAAATATGGTAAAATGGAATGTTAACATCTTAAACAAACAGTTTGCGAGTTTATGTGCTGGTTAAATGAGTTGCTGTGGGGTGAATAAAGCATCCTGCAGCGCCCCCTGGTGTTCCTTGGCCAAAAATGAAACTTGCAGGTCTGAAAGTCACTGACCCAGAGTCACTGAAGTCATGGAAGTCACAGAAGTCTTGCGAGAAAGCAGCACATCACGGTTAGGGCCAAAGAAAGAGCTATAAGGCTTTATTTCTCCATTTTTCTCACAGGAGTCAACTTGTCTTGTGAGTATTTACACTAGGTGGCGCTCCGTCGATAAAACTGAGGCAAAAACTGAAGAAACAAGTCGTTTTTGAGTTCCAGTTTAATGTGTTTTTGTCTCCTTCTTTCTGAGTTCACCCTGTCTTTGACTCCTCCTTCTCTGATCAGTCACACGTCACTTGTAAATTCGTCTTGTCTTCTTCGCTGATAAAAGGATTTCCTTCTGTAGGTCTAATGTCAGATCTGTTCACATCAACCCAAACAGGATTAACCAGAGCGGCTCTAAAGGGTTCCACAAAAACTCCTCACACAGACGAGAGAATGCTCAGACTGTGACTTCAGGTTCACGTGAAAGTTGAAATGTTAAGGGTTTTCCGGTTGTTTGTTTCATGACGAGGCCGCAGAAGCCACAGCCGAGCGTCGCGATAATGAGATGGAGGTTTTTTGGCGAGTGCATCAGAGCGGGTAATGTGTGTTTTGTCAAGCGTCTGTTTCTTTCACTCGATTTGCTGAAGACCTTTGGCTCCTCCGTCGCAATTACAGCAGAGTCCCGCCATTAACCACCAGCCGAGCGTGGACAGATGTAGAAAAGAGTTTAACGTCTGCGTGTAGAGAGATTTAGGAGCTAGAGCTGGTCTGAGTTTAACAAAATTGTATGAAGCAGAGATTCTTAAAATGTGGGCCATGACTCAAAAGTGACCCAGGTCTAAACCAGAACGAATCCAGGACTAAAGCAGGAGTAAATCAGAATAAAACCAAGACAAATCCAGGACTAAACCAGGAATCAAACTTGCTCTAAATTACACTAAATCAGGCCCTGAGTTTAAGAATCGCTGGCAATAGCTGCTGCTATAAATTTGCAAAAGCAGCCAAAAACCCTTCATTTTTATTACACAGTTTTATTAGCGTAGCGGTTCGTAGTTTGTTTATATCATAAATCGTTGCTATGAATAAAAACTAAATTAGAACCTCAAGCATTAATATAGAATTTCCTCCAAAACAAAAAAAGGATATTAGATAAAATGGATTTTGTGTCTTTTGTCCCCAACTGAAAAGATTACTCAATTACTTTTGTTTGTACTTCTAAAATAAAAATGTGTTTATAGACCTAGAGTCCTTGCCATGGGAAATAAAATCATGTAATTTTTTTCTCATAGTGCAGAATTTGTTAGAATAAACAATGTGTTTATGCTCTAATATGGCTGAAAATGCATAATAAGGCTCATAATACTTTGATACAAAAGTCTGTAGTGAATAAAGTGAACAGAAAAGGCCCCAGGGTGGTTCCCTGTGGAGCTCCTTTCCTTCTCATCACAGTCTCACAGTTTACCAGCATTTGTTGTCTCTCTTTGTTGTCTCATCTTCTGAAAATAGTGTTTCCTCACAAATCGTTGCTGTGAATAAAAACTAAATCAGAACCTCAAGCATTAATATAGAATTGCTTCCAACACAAAAATGGACATGCTTCTCTTTTGTGACTTTTGTCCCCAACTGAAAAGTTCGACATAGGCCTACTGTCTAACAATTACTCAGGAATTTTTACCTTTAAAATAAAAATGTATTTTTTATGTTTATGCATGAGTTATTTTTTTCTCATAGTGTAGAATCTGATAGGAGATACATTATGTTTATGCTTAAAAAATGCCTGAAAATCCATAGAAAAGGTCCAAAATAATTCCAGTCTAGAAAATTGTGAAGTCTGTAGTGAATAAAGTGAACAGAAAAGGCCCCAGGGCTGTTCCCTGTGGAGCTCCTTTGCTTCTAATCACAATCTCACAGTTTACCAGCATTTGTTGTCTCTCTTTGTCGTCTCATCTCCTGCAAATACAATGTTTCCTCACAAATCGTTGCTGTGAATAAAAACTAAATCAGAATTGCTTCCAAAACAAAAATGGATATGCTTCTCTTTTGTGTTTGTGACTTTTATCCCCAACTGAAAAAATCGACAGGCCTACTGTCTAACAATTACTCAGTAACTTTTTGCTGGTTACCTCTAAAATAAAAGTGTATTTTATAGACCTTCCATCCTTGCCATGGGTATGCATGAGTTATTTTTTTCTCATAGTGTAGAATCTGATAGAAGATACATTGTTTATACTCAAAAATGTCTGAAAATCCATAGTAAGGTGCAAAATAAAACCAGTCTAGAAAATTGTGAAGTCTGTAGTGAATAAAGTGAACAGAAAAGGCCCCAGGGCGGTTCCCTGTGGAGCTCCTTTCCTTCTCATCACAGTCTCACAGTTTACCAGCATATGTTGTCTCTCTTTGTCCTCTGCTGTTTTATCTTCCGCCCTCCCCAGTTTCCACACTCCACCTCTTCAAGTCCTCTCCAGCCGCGGGTTTGTGCAGGAAGTCATCCGAGACCTGCTGTAAAAGTGTTCCGGGTCATTTGGCGCCGTTTTTCTCCCGAGGCGTACCGTAATGGCTTCTTTTTACCTTTTTTTCCTCTTTTTTTTTTACCTCCAAGGTGCTGGTCCTCCTACTCCTCCTCTAACGGGCTGATACACAGAGATAGTCCCAGCCCAGGGAGAGAGCTCCGAGCTGGGATCGGAGGGAGGCAGAGGGGTGGGGGGTAGAGGAGAGTCCCACAGAGGCACTTTGCTCCAATCTCTGTCCGAGGGCGCGGTGTGGGAGGTGAAATCTTCTGTGTTTTATTGAGCACAAACCCAAGCATGAAATGGTTTATAATCCCTTCACCTTTTCTGGCCCTGGACTGACACATGAACGTACCAAAGGTGGAAAATAAGTACTTCTACCTATTTGAGTCATTTACCTAGAGATTTTGTACATTTCCTGAGACTGTTCTTACTTATATTCACAGTAATTTCATGTCTGTAGCTAACTCTCTTACCTTGATGGCAGGTGAGTAGGAACCTGAAGTAGTTACAGTTGCAGTAGTAGTAGTAGCAAGGGTAGAAAAGTAGTAGTAGCAGTAGTAATAGCAGTAATAGTAGGTGAAGGAGTAGGAATTTCGCTGTCCAATTAGCACTTCTTCCTCTAAAATCTGTAATATTTCTGTTTACCAGCATACAGTATTTTTTGATTTGCCATAGCAGCATTTGTAGTAAGAGCACAGTACAAGTATAAGTAGCAGTAGAAGAAATAGTAGTAATAGTTGCAGTAGTAGAAGTAATCAGTTACATGTTGCTTTCTAATTAGCACTTAAAAGTACCTCTAAAATCCACTACATTGCTGTTTACCAGAATATAGCCCTTTACTCTGTAGTTGTAGCAGCAGCAGCAGTAGTAGTAGTAGTAGTAGTAGTAGTAGTTGTTGTTGTTGTAATAGTAGCAGCAGTAGTAGTAGTAGTAGTAGTAGTAGTAATAGGATTCAAATTACATTTTGCTGTTCAATTACTACTTTAGCTACCTCTGAAACCTACTACATTGCTTTGTTTACTAGAGCAGAACCATGTACTTACTTGCAGTAGTATTAGCAAGGCAGTACTAGTATTTGCAGTAGTAGTAGTAGTAGTAGTAGGAATCAAATTACATTTAGCTGTCTAAATAGTGATTCTTCTACCCCAGAAAACACTACAGGCTACAAAAGCTTTTGTGCAATGCTGTGGCGCACGCTTCAGCTCACATGTTATTGCTCGTCTTATTTCAAACAGCTGTTTATGATCATATCTCTGCAAATACGAGGTCAATTGTCATCAAACACATTTATGGATTTGAAAGTCTTCATTTTGTCCACATTTTCTTGTTATCTACTGTAAATGATGAGAATTGATTGTTGATTGTTGGCAGCTAGAAGGCGCGCAGTGAGCCGTGAGCATCTGTTGCTTTATGAGTTTGGGTGTGAAAGTACTTGTGTAAGGCTGCACTGTTTAGTGGCTGCACTGAACAAACTAAATTCCGCCACTGGAAGGCCAAAGACGAGATTTATGGATGTAGTGAAAGAGGACATGAAGTTAGTTGGTGTGAGACAGACTTCTGTAATCTCTGGCAGCTCTTTAGCCCTGCTCCTGCAGCTCTTTGGGCATCTGGGTTATGTAAAGTCAATATGGAAATACGTAGACAACTTTAAACAACCTGCATCTGCATCTTCTGTCAATTTAAAATAAAAAGTTCTCAGTTTTTCAGATAATGCTGCAGTCTTTTAATAGGCCTTTGTTTGTAGGCTTTATTGGTCACACAGTGCATGCACAGGTTGATTTGAAGTGCACGGAGCCCCTAAGGGGACATGAGTGAATTTTAGAAAGTGAAAGACTTTCTTGTGCTCCTGAGAAACTAAGTCGCGCACCCGAGAAAGTAACTCGTGCTCTTGTGAAAGAAACTTGCACACACGAGATATTCTATGTGCGCGTGCAACATCTAGGCCTACTACTACATCGCCTATAGCACAGTGGCCACAGTGGAAGCAGTTTTACGAATGGTAAACAACAATCTCAGTCAGTGGTGGCCTGGCTGAGAGTGAGAGGATTCCACTTCTGCTCTGTTCAGAGAAACAAGCTGCTAAAGCAGAATAGATAAACTGGTTCCAGTGGAAGCGTGAACACAGGGGACAGAAGAGTATAAGTGCTGAAGTCTCTGCTGCTTCATAGGCATAGAGGAAAAACTTTACTAGACATAATTTCTGATAAAAGAACTAAGGGGATAGTAAAGGCAAGTGCTGGTATTGTGACATTTTAAAGACGCGTGAACACCTCCTCCTCATTCTGACTCATGTAGACCGAGGATCGTTAACAAGACCTGACCAGCGAACTGTTGATGCTGCACACCGCACTCAGTTCTCAGGATCCCGGGATCCTATCTCAGGAGTTACTTTCTCGTGTGCAAGTTACTTTCTTGCCTGTCCGTCCTGGGAGAGGATCTCTCCTTCAAGTTGGGCTCCATAAGGTTTCTTCTTTTTTTCCCACAGCTGGGTTTTTTTTAGGAGTTTTTCCTTACCGAGAAGGAGGGTCTAAGGACAGGAGTGTCCTGGGTCTGTTTAGTTTAGTGTAGTTATTGTTTGTGTGTTTATGCTTGATTAACTGTTTGTGAAGCCCTTTGAGGTGACTTTTGTTGTGATACTGGGACATACAAATAAACCTGAATTGAGCTGAACTGAACTGTATCGTGAGCGCGAGTTATTTTCTCGTGCACATGACTTACTTTCTTGTGCGTGTTAGTTACTTTCTCAGGAGCATGAGAAAGTCTTTCAAATTTTTTCATTTGCTGATGTCTCCTTAGAGGCTCAGTAGAAGTGCAACAGACTTAAGTTTAATAAACTGCACCAAGAAATAGTTACTGGATGTAACTCCAGTTCTCAGTGTGCATGGCTCCTGTATTACACTGCTGTTTACGGCCGATTGAAAGATACAAGTTTTTAACCCTCCTACAGCCCCTAACTTTTTAGTCTCAACTGCCATAGAAAAATAATCTATTAGTCAATAATTAATTTTTTTTCCATGGTTACAATGATTAACTTCAGTCCTCATCACACACAGCAAAACTTCATTCTGTTTATGAAAGTTAAGCCTTAAATTCCAGTTTGTGTGGTGCAGACACATCCAGCACAAACCTCTGCCTCTGCTCAGTCTGGGACCTTTTTCTACTTTGCCCTGATGTGCACATCTCTGTAAGAACTACATTTTGGATTTGTGCTCACGCAAACACAAACAAACTCATTTCTCAACAAACACTTTCACACCAATTTATGACAAAAACACACCCAAATCATTTTAGTTCAAAAAATGTTTTTATTTGCCTTGTAGGCTTGATCATTTATACAAACACTAATGTGGCCATCTCCACATTTATACCTCTGTCTACCATATATGGGGAAATGGCGCCACCTAGTGAAAAACAATAAAAACTAAAATTCCAATCCCTCACTGTCATGAATCCATGAAATACTTGATAAAAATGTGAAATTATATTGCAGTGACAGTGTAGAATAAAAATGTTGTTTTAATGGGAGTCAATGGCACAAAAAATGTCTTAGGGGTAAAGGTGGGACTATTTTTTGAGACACCTTTTTTAAGAGGATTTTTTTTTTTAAATCCTAAAATCTGAAAATTCATCCAAAAATACACACCTGAGGCAAAATCTATGCCATTTGAATCAACACAGCAAAAGTTATCCACAAAAAACAGCTGCAGAACATCAAAAACTGTCTTAGGGCTGCAGGAGGGATAACACAGTTCTACCACCCATAGACTATATTTCATTATATGCTAAGCAACTTTTAGGCATATAAATAAGTGGTGGCTCCTCACAGATGCAAATGTATTATTTTTGACATTAATTGGCTCGTTGGTTCCAGAAAGCTGCAGCGCCCTGGTGTGAGAGAAGAGGATTCAAACCTCCTCACTGCTTTATTGATTGTTTAGAAAGTTGTTGTTTCTCACTTGCTCATTTCTCTGTCTTCTGTAGATTTCTCTGGACGCCCACAAGATCCGCCTGATGCGTTTGCCGGAGGGAAAGGCTTCGGCGAGCTCCTCCTCTTCAGGAACGAGACAAACCGTGTACGAGGTGTGCGCCTGCCCCAACGGTCGGCTCTTCCTGGCCCAGGCCGGCGTGGGCTCCACCTGCCAGATCAGCAACAGCGTCTGCCTCTAGGACCGGTGCAAAACACAGACAAAAAAACAACAAAAAACAGGCAAAAAACTGGAAAAAATGCCTCCTCCAAATCTGAGCTACGAGAGACTAACGGGCAAACAATCACACACAAACACACAAACACACACGAAATCAACGCACACAACACGGACATACATTTTTCACTGAAGCTGCCAACAGACGATATTTTGTGCCAATATTTAAATTAAAACTCGCGCCGTTTTGTACTCGTAAAAGCCTCTGAGAACAGCGTTTAGAGCCGAAATGGCGGCGAGGGAAAATGAACGGTGCGTTCACAGCAAACTGGTGCCAGACGCCGCCATCGCTCGTGGAAATGTCATCGTTCCAAAAAAGAGGGCTACAGTAGTGAGTTAGAGAAAAATGAACTATAAGGCTATGCAGGTTCTAACCATGTTTATAAGACAAAATGTGAGAAATATACTGCAGTTGGACTTTGTTCCTATCTGGCAATTACTCAAACCAAGGATATATCTCTTCAAGTTCAGGGGTAAATGCTCTAGCCACCCATGGAGCCACAAAATCCTACATCACAGTGGTAAAGAAATCACAAAAGCTAAGGCAAAAGCAGGACTAAATTAGGACAAAACCAGGCTAATCTAAGACTAAACCAGGTCCAAACTAGGTCCAAATAAGGACTAAACCAGTACTTAACATGAACTAAATTAGGACAACAAACACAGGTCTAAATTAGGACTAAACCAGGCTAATCTAAGACTAAACCAGGCCCAAACTAGGTCCAAATAAGGACTAAACCAGTGCTTAACATGAACTAAATTAGGACAACAAACACAGGTCTAAATTAGGACTAAACCAGGACTAAATTAGGACTAAACCATAGCAAAACCAGGTCTAAACCAGGTAGAAACCAGAACTAAATTAAGACTAAACCATTGTTAAAACCAGGGTTAAACCAGTACAAAATCAAGAGTGAACCAGGACGAAACCTGGTTTAAACCAGGTCTAAACCATAAGTAAGCCTGGACTAAACCAAGACTAGACCAGGACTAAACCAGCTTACTCTAAATAAACTAAATCAGGACTTGAAATGCTGAAAGACTCCTGAGTACCACCAGAGGAAGCCTGTGTACCACCTTTGTCACTACCGGACTAAGCATTTGTTCCTTTACTGACCCCTGGTGGCTGGAGTTAGTATTTTATCGGATAATCCTTTCTTTAATTGTACAAAATCCTTCCAAAAAATTCTCAATCCACACCAAAAACTAAACATTTCTCCCTTGTCCCATCACAGACCTTTCAGATTTAGTTGATTTTGTGATTTCTTGCGTCTCCCTTTATCCACTCTCATGAATATTTGAAGTTTGCTGTGGACGCATCATTCACTCGACAGTAACAGACTCTACAGAAACATGATATTTGGGTTGTGCGGACTTTGTATCTTTATAAATTTACTAAAATCTCACCAGTCTCTCCCTGAACACTTGTACACGTTTTACAGCCAGGACACAGCTCTCATCAGTAAACCCTGGATCAGAATTTACCACAAAAAGACTCTGAGGATCCACTGGAGCTGCTCAGACCCTGCTCATGATTTCCACCTCCCTCTCGGCTGCTTTTGCGTTTAAATTTTTGGTTTTAAAGCCGTTTTACAAGGAGAAAATATTCATAACACAGGCAAAATTATTCATATTTTATTTATTGACAAGTGTGGTTAATGGTAAAGTTTGATTACTTAAATTTGTGTTTCTTTTCGAACATCGTGTGTCTGGAAAAATGTGTTTTGACATCTAAGTTTAAACTGAATTTTAGTAAAAAGTCTAAAAGTTCAACTTGAATTAAAGCTTTTATTTGTAAAGACAGAACACTACACACTTTTAGGCAATAGTTAAGTATTAAGTTACAAACCATTGTTGACATGTTCTGGCACTGTATCTAGGCACTGTACTTTTTTGAAACTGATGGATGAAACCTGAGCGATCTCTGACAAACGTTTGTGTTCCAAAGACTGGCACTGGAGTGAAAAAGATAATACATTTTAAATACAGGATTTAGCGCTCGCCACCAAACATCGCAACTCATGAATAATCAGGACAGGTTTGGCAACTGACAACCACTCTGCCACCTGCGAGTAATGTCAGCGCCTGGGAACATTAGCGCGTGTCAACGTTTAGCCGTTTCATTTAACATAGCAATTAGCGTCTGTAATCAGCTAAAACATTCATTCGCAAAGTCAAGAGAGACGCAGACCCCTTAAATTTCGGAAAATCACAAGCAGACCCCCTACAATAAAACTTCACTCTGTTCAAAAGACTCTGTCATGTCTTTCTCCATAGATTTCTACAAAAAATGTTACAAAATATACTGACAGTTGTTTTAAAAGGGCCCATATTATTCTTTTTTTCTTTACTTATTTGAAGAAACTCATTATTTGAGAAATGCTCAATTGGTCTCTGTCACTTTATGAGCCCTCCCTCCCTGCTGCCCAGCTGCTGCCACGCCCCTCGGGCGGCACGGTGGCATAGTGGTTAGCACTCCTGCCTCACAGCAAGAAGGTCCCGGGTTCGATTCCCGGACCGAGTGGGGCCTTTCTGTGTGGAGTTTGCATGTTCTCCCCGTGTCTGCTCCGGTTTCCCCTCCCACTAAAAACATGGACAATAGGTCCCCCATGGGGCCAGGACTCCCCTGCAAAAGAGATTCTGAATCTCAGTGGGACTTTCCTGGTTAAATAAAGGTAAAAAAAAAAAAAAAAAAAAAAAAAAAACATGTGCTGCTGCAACGCTGCAGTCTGCAGTGGGTTTGTTTGGTTGCTGCGGGGGAGATGTGAGCTGAATGGGACTTTGCCATGAGGGGGAAGGGGCGTGGTCATGGGGGAGGGGTGTGGTCAGGGGAGGGCGTGGTCAGGGGGAGAGGGGGGTGGTCAGGTGGAAATGGCAGACATCAGTGAAACAAGACATTTCTGTCCTTTCAGGAAGTCAGCGTAAATAAATAGACAATTATTCAAACATGAATGTGTGAATGAAACAAAAACACAACTCCAGGTCTGTTTTTGATGCAGGAACAACATTAAAACACGGTAGAAAGCTCAGAAAAGTCGATTTTGCATAATATTGCCTCTTTATAGTAATAATTTTAAACAAATATATAACTGTCCATTTTAAACTCAATTTCTTCTTACGTACTCAGTAGATGACCACTAGGGGGCCTCAGACCTTACTTAGGGAACCACTGAGCTAAATGATACGTAATTTACATTTTATAATTTCAATGTTAAGCAGGAGAAGTAGTTACAGAAATGTGTTGGACTACAACAGTTTGTTACTGTTCGCTCAGATTTAATGGATCAATCTCCACAGATCCTACTTTTATTATAAGTTCACTGTAGACCTGACTCACATCTGGGTCATATCACTTCATTCAGAGTATTTTTAATAAATATATAAACAACAACCATTTCTTCCTGCTCCAAAAACGTCTAAATTAATATTTTTATTTTGCTTCCTTGTAGAAATGAATGTGATTGAACGTTAATCTCAGTTCCCGCGCACAACTTTGCTGCACACATCACCCATGGAAGGATCTGTTGTTACGTTAAATAAAACAAGTAAATTTGATAGTTTTAAACGTTTTCTCTGATATTACTTACATGCGGTTGATTGGTGTCAGTCAGGTTGCAGTATTTGTGCCTGTTCTGATCTGTTGAATCTTTGACAGTCACATACTTTATTTACCAACGCTTAACTATTGCTTTTTAGTGTGTAATTATCATAAGCTGCCTCAGTTTTAAATTTCAATTACCATTCAAAATTTTAAAATCTAAATATTTCCAGTAATAAGAAGCTCTCTGCGTATAAGCTTTAGTTTTAATCATGTTTTGGGTAAAAAGAGAATATATTTGAATAAATTTGAGAATAGCTTGGTTTTATTTTTATCTATTTTATTAATGTTGTTATTTTGACATAATTGTTTGACTTTACTTTGAACAGAGTGTTGGAATTTTGGAAATGCATGTAATGGGTTTAACACAAGAACCACCAAAAGTCATTTTACCTACAATTATGGACTTATTTACTTACTTATTTTGGACTTGAATTTGAAAATAATATTTTGAAGCTCACTATGTGTTTGTTTTTTTTGTTTTTTTTGTTGTTTTTTTTTGATCATTTATTTTATTTTATTTTTATTAAATTCTTTTTTTAAAATTCAATTTCATTTTATTTTGAAATTTAAATCATGAACACGTTTCAGCTGATCAGGCAAGGCTGGAATTGAACGTTGCTGTTTATTTAACAACAAATCTCTATTTTAAGCATATTATGAAAGCATATAGTGTTATTATTAACATACATATACATTTTCATAAAGCTTAATATCAGAACAACAGGTTTTGGGCTCTTTGTGCCAGTCCCAAGCCTGGATAAATGAGACTAGTTGCCTTAAAATGCTTATATTATCAGCAAAACTCACAATAAAACAGAATCTCTACTTAGTCTATGAAATTAACATCTTGCACTGAATGTAGTGAGATTTTCTGATATATTTAATGAGTGAAAATGACCATTGGTGGCTCTAGTGTTAAAAAACGTTGACATATTGTGACCAGCTGTGTGGAAGTCCGTGCTCGAGTGTAAAATTGTCAGTCACTTATTTCATATACGAGAACAATAAAAAGTTAGGAGTTATGTTATAGGTCAGGCCATTTCAGGGCAGACACAACAGAAGCTTGAAAAATATGACTTTATATATTTGGCTCAACATCACAACTGACCTTTTCTGGCATATTCACAACTTTATGACCTTTAGCTGTTTTATAACACGTTTTAAAATTTAATGAAACACCGTTATTTTCTGAGTGGAGCCCCTGGGTGAGAGCAGAGACCACAGTCGTGAACGCTCAGGTGAACTGGAGACGTCCCACAGTGAGAGGACGGTTGTCCCTGCGTCTTTGGACAATGCCATGGAAACTGTAATGCTGCGTTCACACCGAACACCAAGGAGGCGTCTGGTTTCCATGTTAAGTCTATGTAAACCTGCGTCTGGACGTCCTGCAGCGCAAATCAAACGTCCAGCGCGTAGCGAATCGCGCGTCTGACGCCTGAGTTGAAAAATCTGAACTTTGGCGAATATTCGCGGCGCGTTAACCAATCAGGATCCTGCTCCTGCAGTGACGTGGGAGGACGTAGGAAGCGGAGATTCATCAAAACAATCACAGTGGACTCATCGAAGCTTCACTGTGAACCTGGAGCTGTAGCTACAGCCTGCAGCAGCTCTGCTACTTTTATAAAGACAGCAGTCAAAAAGACAGTAACAAGATATAAAAGGGACCTTAACTTTAGCGTGAGCTGAGCTGAGCTCGGTGGATCAGCAGTTACTGTACTTCCCAAAACAACAGGGAACACAGAGTCTGTGTACTGAGAGCTAGCCTAGCCTATAACCTGCTAAAACCACTAGAGACCGCTAGAACCACTAGAGACCGCTATTAAACAAGAAAAAACTCCTCATATCTCCGCTCTGCTGCTGGTGTTGAGTGCCTAAATCCAGCAGCAGTGTCCTGGGGACATGTCCTCGCACCGACACAGGACACAGGTGAGCAAACCACCATGGCCTCAGCTGGAATTAGCCCTGAAACAGCGGCCATTATCCTGGGACCAGACTCCTCCCATGATGCGAATTTGCGTCTGAACACATTTGTTTTGTGAACAGAGCGAACTGGACGCGTGGATAAAGCGTCTGACCTCAAAATGTTCAAGCGTCCAACTACACACGTTTGATATAAATTTGATGCCTGAAACGCGTCCGGTGTGAACGCAGCGTAAGGGTCGCTGGTGGCTGGAGCCTGTCCCTCTCTCTGGGCATTAGGCGGAAGTTACCCCCAATTTTCACCAAAAGCAGCAGCTCTGCGTTGATCTTTAGAGTTTCAGCCGAGGAACTTGGTACCAAACGTTAAAATAAACCTCCTCTACACTTTCACACTAAAGGCTCACGTCAACACAGAGGTAATGTGAACGCTGCACATGGAGAAGTTCATTCTTGAAGGAGAAATGTGACGTCACCAAACAAACATTTCACAAAGACAACACGAAGAGGTCGAACGCCTGCGGTTCCTGCAGGAATCAGAGCGTCTCATTTAATGCTTTTTAATGCCATTTTTAACATTGGATGGAAGCAAACTCGTTCCACCGTCTGTACTTATTTATAAATATTTATATTCTCAAATAAAATTAATAATGTCAGCAAATTTACTTCAAAATGTAAAGTTTTTGATGCCTGTAGGAATCAAATTTAAGTAAGCCAAGCAAAAAACACATTTAAAACTACAAAGATAAAGCAAAATTAAGAACACAACAATAAAAGATCAAACCCAGTCAACTAAAGGCTCGTCTAAATAAAAGTGTCTTCAGCTGCTTTTTAAAGGAAACAACAGACGACGACACAGAGGGACAGGGGCAGGACGGGCCACAGTCTGGGGGCTACTGCCTGCGAGGACAGGTCCCCTCAAGTTTTAAAACAAGTTTTGGACCTTAAAGAGGAGCAAAGGCTGTGGCCAGAAACACGAGGAGATAAAAGCTCTGATGTAGTCAGGACCTGTCTGCTCTGAAGGTTAAAACTAATATCACTGATCTATAAATGTTTGGACTCGATCTGCTTCCGAGATAAAAGTGGCTAAATCTCATTTATTTTGATGAAGATGAACTGAAAATCAATGATAACTGTGCTGGTTAGCTATGTATTCAAGATATTTAATGATATTGTTTCACATCAAAATCACATCTGTTTATACAATAGATTTAGGCATTTTTGCTTAAAAATAATATTTATATTTTGAAAATATTGAATTTCTCTACATGCATGCATTTTGTCCACTTCCAAGAGAGAGATTTCTGCAAATAAAAACAAAACATTTTATGTCAAAACTCTATCCATATTAAAATGAATGTATTGAATGTGCAGCTTTCAGATAGAACTGGTTGCTTGCAGACACTGTACCTTCTGATAAACACCGTTTTTGCCTTATTTTGCATAAATTTCCTGTTTTGACCCAATACTGTTTCTTGGAAACTATAGCAATCTGCACTTCTCACTTACTTTTTCTTTATTAGTGACCTAATCCAAGAAAAAATTCACTGCTTTTGTTCCAGAAGCATTTTGCTGTAGACCAGGGTTTTTAATCCTTTTTAATGCCATTTATCAAAATCAATGTAAAGGCTTTTGATGCTGTTTAATGCCCCGCGGGAGGCGTCCTGCTCAGAGCCCGGAGCGACACGAGCAGCAGCAGCTCTCATGTTCTCAGTGTAAAATGAGGTTTTTAATCCTCCTACAGCCCTAACTTTTTAGTCTCACCTTTTGCCCCAAGCACAAAAAAATGCACCAATAAAGACTGCCATAGAAAACATTTCTAATGGTCAATAATTAATTTTTTTTTCATGGTTACAATGATTAACTTCAGTCCTCATCACACACAGCAAAACTTCATTCTGTTTATGAAAGTTAAGCCTTAAATTCCAGTTTGTGTGGTGCAGACACATCCAGCACAAACCTCTGCCTCTGCTCAGTCTGGGACCTTTTTCTACTTTGCCCTGATGTGCACATCTCTGTAAGAACTACATTTTGGATTTGTGCTCACGCAAACACAAACAAACTCATTTCTCAACAAACACTTTCACACCAATTTATGACAAAAACACACCCAAATCATTTTAGTTCAAACATGTTTTTATTTTCCTTGTAGGCTTGATCATTTATACAAACACTAATGTGGCCATCTCCACATTTATACCTCTGTCTACCATATATGGGGAAATGGCGCCACCTAGTGAAAAACAATAAAAACTAAAATTCCAATCCCTCACTATCATGAATCCATGAAATACTTGATAAAAATGTGACATTATATTGCAGTGACAGTGTAGAATAAAAATGTTGTTTTAATGGGAGTCAATGGCACAAACAATGTCTTAGGGGTAAAGTTGGGACTATTTTTTAGACACTTTTTAAATCTGGAATCTTAAAATTCATCAAAAAATACACACCTGAGGCAAAATCTACGCCATTTGAATCGACACAGCAAAAGTTATCCACAAAAAACAGCTGCAAAACATCAAATAAATGTCTTAGGGCTGAAGGAGGGATAAACAGAGCCCTGCCACATCGTCCCAGGACTGACACTTACACACAGACAGACATTCACTCTCACATTCACTCACTAGGGGGACATTTAGCGTCTCCAGTTCTTCTGTGTTTGGACAAAGGTGGGAGGAAGAGGAGAGAACCCAGAGTAACACAGGGACACTTCACTCTGAGAGCTCATGGATCGACTGGCAACACCTTTACCGCACTCAAACTAAAAAAAAAAAATGCATTGAACTTGCACACAGCTGCTGCAGACAACGTTTCTGAGATGATGTAAGTCCAGACAAATGTGTTTTCACTTCAAAACTTTTAGGAAACTAGAGTCTCCACAGTAAATTCTCCTCCTAGGGCTGGGATTCAGAAGAAAAATGACAATACTACTTACCTTAAACATAACTTTTATGCTAGGCCAAGTGGAATCTTTAATGTTCCTTTGCACGAATCAAATAAATAACACAGAATAAATCATACAAACAACTGGTTTTAACTTAAAGCTAAGAATCTTGCCCCAGAAATGTGTCATTTATTGAATATTATTGTGTTTTATGATTGTAGAAGATGAATTAGCTCACCATAGGAATCAGGAACAGATATCGAAAACCAGGTATCGTTTAATAAAACCCAGCTCTACTGCCTCCTGGTGTTCACAGACTGAACCCACATAGGTTTTTACACCTTTTTTCCTTTTCTTGACACAACTCCTTCCATTTATCCAGGCTTGGGACCGGCACAAAGAGCACACCGGCCTGCAGTTCTTTGTGGCCGGTGTGCATTTAAACAGATAATTCAGTAACAAAACGTGTTCTGGTGTAGACGCTGCCATCCACGAGGAAAAAGTGCTCAATTTGAATATTTTTTTAAGTCTTATTGTGGGCTTTTTAAGTGAAAACGCAGTTGTCTGGACATAGCTGAAGTCTTTTATTTTCTTGCCATGATAACATACAGTATAACCACTGCTTGTTTGGTTTGAAGGCATCTAAAATATTACTGTTTTTGTTCAGCGGTTTGATTTATTCTGCATGTTTTTACCTTTTACTGATCTGTTGCAAGGGAAAAACCCAAATTCTTTACACTGTACCAACGTCAAACCTTCTTCTCTTGCACTGGGGACGTTTTTTTTTTTTTAAGAAACAACAAACAAAATGGGGAGCGTCTTTGTGAAGGAGGGGACCTGAGCCTGTGCCTTACGACGATGCACTCGCGGCAACAAGAAGCACATCTCATCCAAGTTTACTTTGGCTTCAGTGACAACAGCAGCAGACGTTTACAAACCCTCACTTCGTTTTTGTTTTTTTCCCATCTCCCAGAATTAGTTTGAATGCAAAAACCATCTGCCGTCCCGCTCTGTTGACAAAAAGGACATAACATTGGCGTTTTGTTTTGGCTCTGGTTCCTCTGTGAATGGACAGGAAATGGACCGAGGGACTCTCTGTGGAAGTGAGGGCTGGCTCCTGTTGACTCTCATTAAAAACAAGTGGATATTTTTTAAAGTTAAGTTTGGTCTCTGTGTCTTTATTTATGAAGAAGGATTGATCCATTGACCATTATACAGTAGCTGCTATAATTCTCCTCCAAGCTTGAACTTAAAAATGTTTTTGTCATTGAAGTTTTTAATGATTTTTTCCATCTTTGCATATAAATGTACGGAAGCGTATTGCGTTCACCTGAAAAAAAAAAGTTTCTGTTTTAATGAGCGAAGTTAGTTCTGTTTTTATGAGAAAAGTTCTGTTTTTATGAGAAAAGTTCTGTTTTTATTTAGTTAGTTAGTTTAGTTTAGCCTTTATTTGAAGGGACAATGTACAGAGACATTAAGCTCATAAAAACAGAGATGTTCCGCACCAGATTAAAGCTAAATAGCTAGTTTCCATCTGCAGTCCCTGATTTACATGAATAAAAATACAAAGCAATTACACTCAAACAATCACAGTAAAAGCAGTAGTTCATAGACTCACTCTCTCCCCAAAATGAGTAAAATTTGTTCTGTTTTTATGAGAAAAGTTCTGTTTTTATGAGTATAAATAACTTGGGTTTTTATGACAAAAGTAAATTCATGTCTATCACAACCAGTAAAGGTTTAGCTCGTATTGAAGAGTTGTAGCTAAAGAAAGGGCGTAAATGTCCCAACTACTTGGTTTAATACGGTTTTATTTTACTCTAGGCTTGAGACACTGGAGATTCTGCTTTCGTTAAGTAATATTGACTTATAATCATTAGTTTGTCGACTCTGCGCAGACATCTCAGGTCTTTGCCATTGACTTTGAATTCCTCTCCCCCCAAAAGTGGAACAAGATAATAACGACCATAATCCACATAAAAACATACAATTATTTTACTCGTAATAACAAAACTTTTCTCGTAAAAGCAGAAAATTATTTACTCGTAAAAACAGGATTTTTTTCTCTCATAAAAACAGAATTAACTTTTCTCATAAAATCAAAACTTCTCTCATAAAAACAGAACTTTTCTCATAAAAACAGAATTAACTTTACTCATAAAATCAAAACTTTTCTCATAAAAACAGAACTTTTCTCATAAAAACAGAATTCACTTTTCTCATAAAATCAAAACTTTTCTCATAAAATCAAAACTTTTCTCATAAAAACAGAATTAACTTTTCTCATAAAATCAAAACTTTGCTCATTAAAACAGAAACTTTTTTTCAGGTGAACTCAATACGCTTCTGTAGAAATGAACAAAGAACTACGGAGCTCCTTAGGGGACATGGTGGAAAAAAAAGAAAGACGGGAGAAAGAGAAAGAGAAAAAAAACACAAAATCCCAAGAAACTTTTGCGAGATCTTGAGAAACTATTAGAGATGCTGCAAATGTTGTTGCTAGTTCAGAACAGTCTTTGCTCACAAAATCCTCTTCAGAAGTCTCTCACTTATATGAAAGTCATGGCTACAGCAAAGAACAGATTTTATGTCTTTTTATTTGAGGCTGATCTCAAAATAAAACAATATAAAGCTCTCCCAGTGCGTCTCTTCCATCGTTACAATACACTGCTGACCCGGAAATACTGGAACTAAACAATTGCTTTAAAACTTTCTTGGGATCTCGCAATAGTTTCTCGGGATTTTGCTTTTTTTTTTTCAACCATGCCCCCTCCGTAAAGAACAAACAGAAACAATGAGAATAACAACATAGATCTTTAAAAGAAAAAAAGAAAAATGGCACGTTTCAAGGTATTATGCAGTGGAAGCAAAGTCGTGTGATTTGATAAATGACATAAAAACGACTTTATATTTGGTTTGTTTATACCTGGACGTTAGCCTTTAGAGTTTTAGATGAAGCAGTCTCAGTCTGAGGCTCAGAATAAATAATCTTGCAGCCACAATTTCAGTCAATCATGCACTGGGGGGGGGGGTTTGAGCATCTGCCCCTTTTGCCCCTTTTTTGGTCCTGATTCCAGAACTTAAAACAGAGTATAATCACTGGGAATGAAAGAACGGTGAGTGAGCTGTTTGTGTCGCATGATTTGTAAAACAAAGCCATGAAAGTATTATGCACGCACCTTAGATCATTTGTTTAAATACAGAGCTTTTGACCGCTACTTGCTAACCACCTAGATATTTACAAAATGCTTCCATAAAATGCTTTGTGATTGTTGTTAGCATAAAATCTTTTTATTTTTAGACCGGGTTGCTTATAAATAATGGATTGCTGTTAGCATTTAGGCATTTTAATGCAATTAAATTGTGAGAATTTGCTATAATTGTGCAAAAATACGAACTAGTTGGTGATGGGAGCTGGCAAAATGTGATCTGAAAAGAAAAAATGTGATGTCCCAAAATCTTGTTCCCACATAACTTATTTAATTTATTACTAAAAATGTCTAAGGACTTCCTCAGTGCTGGGAATAATTCTCATCTTGTCAGAGCATGGATAAAATTACATTATTTAATTTAGTGTCATGCAGTCTGTGTTTTCTTTACATTTTATATGTTTATATGTTATTATTTATGTTATTATTTTCCCAAAATTGTATTAAAAATGTACACCTTCAGCCTTACCGTATTGCAGTATATCATAGTATACACAGAAATGTAAGAGTTGTGTGAGAGTCTTGCCTCAGTCCTAACACAACAGTGTTTTAAAACCTGGTTACAGTATGTGCCCCTTTTTCACTTTGAGCACCGGCCCCTGCAGAAGTCTCTGCATGTGCCTCAATCAAAGGTTTTTCTATAGCACTTTACAACAACACAAGGAAGACCAAACATTAAAAACATTAAAAAAATAAAATAAAGTTGAATCAATACTATAAAATGTATAAAACAATAAGAGACAACACACAGTAACAGAATGAACCAAAGTCTTAAAGCCTAAGTTAAAAGTCGGTCTAAAAAAGTAGTGGATAAAATGAAAATGAAAGCATGAACAGCTTTTTCCAGATCGCTGTGAGAGAGAAAAGGCTTCACTTTGGATAAAAGCTTGTTTTAACAACAGCACTAATTTGTTTATCAAACTTCAATTCAGTGTCGAAAATCATTCCTAATTTCTTGACGGCCTGAGATTTTGTAACGTTCCTTTGTAAACCCAGGCAGGGGCAGGAGAGGCTGGGCTCCCTGCTGCGCTGCTTTAGGAACAGGGCGTCACATTTTCCATATTTGTAATCATTTCAGTCCAGAAAGAAAACACCGATGGACTTTCCCAGAAAACGTGAAGATAAGAACCAGCGCCACATTTCCAACAGGTTCATCTTAAACCTGACAGAGCGTAACAAAACTGGTGCACAATTTTATATTAGGGCCGGGAATCAATTAAAAAAATCTGAAAAAAAATGTATCACTATTAATTGCATTGTGAATTCACATAAAACACAAAAATGTAAATTTAGAAAGTTTATTTTGAATGAACCTTCACATACTTTACTGTAAACCTGTGCAATGCAAACAAAACTTGCAAAGAAAATAAATGAAGTCTCTTTGAGAGCTGTGACTTGTCTTCATTGACAAAGTTTGACTAAATAAGATACAACCAACAAATCCACAAAATCTTACCTAAAAAAGCATGTGTCATCTCTTTTAGAACTTTAACAAAAAGTTAAAGTTTGAGATTTGTTAGGGACGAGTTACTCCGGTGGTAATTGAACTCATCCTTGCATAGACTGCACATAAATGTAGTTTTGTGTATATTGCTGTCTGGTGATAATTTGAAGTGGAATTGTCCATTTAGCAACGTGTCTTTTTGGTCTCATGTTGCTTTAGCGTTCACTTGTTACTTGTTAGGAAACAGAAATGTGTCTTCTTCGCTCGCCTGCGAGACCTGCGGCCTCTGTCAGTGTCGTCGTAATATTTTTGTTGTGATCAAATTCATCGATGCGTCAATTGAAATTAACGCAATTAAATCAATATTTTATAGTAAACAAATTCACTTCTAGCATCTCTTTTAGCCCAACCAATGTTTGAAAATATTACTCCAGACTTCTTTGGTATTTACATTTTTTAGATTCCTTTGCCAAATCAATCTCAAGCTGTCACAGATTTTGTGCTAAGCCCGACCCTAAACCTTTTCCAGACTGAGCTAATTTACAAAAATGAGCATAAAATAAGTCTGAATGTCAGCTGGATTTGTTCCTTTGGCCTCTTGAATCAGTTTTTATCTTTTATTTTTATATTTCAGGATAGTTTCCAGGGATATCAAACCTTTAAAACTGAGTACAAAAACACTGTGTAAATCTCAATACACATAATTCATACAAATAATTAATATTTTAACACCATAAACTATAAAACCAAGTATTAGCACCAGTTTTTACACAAAGTGGTTTTAGTTTATTTATATTTTAAACACAATAAATATAAATTGATGTACTTTTACTCACTATGAATTACTTGTTTTAACCAGTACCGTATTTAATTAGATTATAGTTTATACCAATTTAATAAAACATGAATTTTAAGTACAGTTTACGCAGCTTAGTATTTAATGTAAAGTTTTGAGAGTATTTAACAGTTTTAGAACTAAACAGAAGTAAATTATTAAACAGTGAAATAACCACATTGTGCATTGAAAACACGAAACAGAAAGGCTGCATTTATAATGCACATAACTCCTGCATCAGCTGGACACATTTTATTTTGAAACCCACATTTTCCTGTTTCTATACTTTTGCATTTCTATTACAAACATTAAGCTTGCATCAGCAGTTTCTGCCAGGTTAGCGCTGAGTCTCTCAACTAGAATTTTAACACTAAAGAGAGAAAACCTAGCACTAGACCACACCAAGGCTTTTAAAGCCCAAGACCAAGTCAAAACCTAGACCAAGATCCAGACCAAACCCTGTGAACTAACACTAAACAAAGAAATTGGATTTAATGCAACAGATTCCACAAACAAACAGAGACTGATATCACTGGTCTACAGCAAAACGCTTCTGGAACAAAAGTAGTGACATTTTCCTTGGATTAGGTCACTAATAAAGAAAAAGTAAGTGAGAAGTGCAGATTGGCTTTAGTTTCCAAGAAACAGTACTGGGTCAAAATAGGAAATTTATGCAAAATTGCCCAATTGAAAAGCTGGCTTTGGTCGAATCAGAAATATATAGAATGTAATATAGAAATTGTAATTATATATTGAATGAATCTGTAAATGGCCCTGAATGTGTGTGGATATGTGTGAGAGCTGGTGCACTATGGTAATGACAGGTGTGCAGGTGTGTATATTATGTATATATGGTAATGTAGTGTATAGAATTAATTTTTTTATGGACCTGGACTCGGTAGAGATCTGTACGAGTGCTGGTGCACTATGGTAATAACGGGTGGGCAGGTGTGTGTACTAGGTGTGTATATAATGTATGTAATGGAGTATATTGAATTTAACTTCTGTGTGGCCCCAAAATCTGTATGGACGAGTGGTGCTGGGACACTTATGGTAATAATGGGTGGTCGAGATGTGTGTACTAAAAGGGGTTTTAGATATTTTTTAGTATATAACAGATCAATGTTCCATGTGCTGTATGACATTCTCCTATTTCCCTCAACCCTTGGGACAACGGATGGAAATTAGCATTCTTGCTAAAATCCGGTATGTTTACATTCATGCTATATATGCCTCTGTTCATTAACATGCACTGTCCCGTTTAAATAAATAAAAAAAATAAAAAAATTAAAAATAAGGCAAAAACAGTAGTTTATCAGAAGGTACAGTGTCTACAAGCAACCAGTTCTATCTGAAAGCTGCACATTCAATACATTCATTTTAATATGGATAGAGTTTGGACATAAAATGTTTTGTTTTTATTTGCAGAAATCTCTCTTGGAAGTGGACAAAATGCATGCATGTAGAGAAATTCAATATTTTCAAAATATAAATATTATTTTTAAGCAAAAATGCCTAAATCTATTGTATAAACAGATGAGAGTTTGATGTGAAACAATATCATTAAATATCTTGAATACATAGCTAACAGCACAGTTATCAATTGATTTTCAGTTCATTTTATCAAAATAAATGAGATTTAGCCACTTTTATCTCGGAAGCAGATCGAGTCCAAACATTTGTAGACCAGTGATATTTTCCTGGTTCTTCTGATGCAGAAAACTAATAACTAATAACTTTTCTCATAACGTTTGTCAGAGAACACCACATCCGAGACCAAGAGTCCGAGGAAAACTGCAGCGACCGAGACAGAAAAGAAGAAAGAAAATGGTCTCAAGAACACGAAAAGTCACAGGCGCTACAACACTTCTCTATAGATAAGGACCGTATAGAATCTGACACAGTAAAATTTATTCTTAAAATGTTACTGTGTGGCTTTTTGAGTTGCTTCGTGGGACAGCACTGTGATAATTATCCAATCCAACTTTATTTCTAGAGCACTTTAAAATCAACACCAGCAAATAAAACACATAAGAACAAATATAAAAAGAGTAATTAAAAGCAAATAGTAACACTAAAAATGATGTAAAAGAAACAATAAATCGAGTTAAAAGCCAAACAGAACAAATGTGTTTTAAGGAGAGTTTTAAAGACAGCAACAGAGAAAGCTCTATTTTTATAAGTTTTCTTTTTGTTTTTGGGAGATGAGCAGAGACAGTGCTGACCTGAGAGAGCGTGGAGGGCAAATACTGAGGAGCAAGACCGTGAAGGCACTTAAAAACAAATAAAAGACTCTTAAAATCAATACGAAAGTGAACAGGAAGCCAATGGAGGGACTGGAGGGAAGTACGGTCGTATTTAGCCTGATAAAAGCCGAGCAGCATCGTTCTGAACTAATCGCAGCGTTGCAAAAGTCTAAACATTTGTAATAAAAGCATGGATTAAAAACTTTCTGTTCCACATCTTGCAACACAACACGGTTCCTAATAGCTTCAAACATTTCAGGAGGACACCGCTCACTCTGCCAACCTCCCATGAGCTCAACATCTGTCCATAAGTTCTCCAAATAAATTAGTTATACAGTGTTTTCTGTGTTTTCCCTCTGCTCTAATGAGCTCCAGGGACTTCAGCCTGTTCTCTGCTCAGTGCACATTATCCACCTCGCTTCCTCCTTCAGTTCAGGACTCGCTCGTCTTTTTTTTCACAACAAACACAATCGCAGAGACCCCGAAGGTTCAAACCAGATCCAACCAAAACACTGCAGTTTCTCTCAGAGACACGGACTGGAGCTTGTTATCGCTCACGCTACAAACCAAACACTGTCACGAGAAAACATCAAAACATCAGAAAACACAAGAAAACACGGCTTGTTTTGCAAAAGAGAGGTGTTCCTCTTTAGTCTTTGCATAAATTTAAGTTGTTTACAATTTTTACATCCAGATACAAGTTCCTGTACCAGCAGAGAGATGGAGGAGGGCACTAGCATCAGATTTTTAAGTGTTTCTGAAGAAAAAACTGGCTCCTGAACAAGAAAAATAAAGTATATTGCATTATCAAATGTAAACATTGTATATAATTTGCTATTTTGTATTTGAATATTTGAGTATGTTTAGATTTTTTACCACCAACTCAAGTAAAATCTTTGGCTTTGACACTTTTATCAGATTTATCAAAGGTTTGTGTTCACTGTAAATGAATGAGTCGAGCTAAAAGTGGAGCAAACCCAGAGGCAGCTGAGGTTAGCGTCTCTGGTGACTGAATGAATCTGTAAAACAAAACGTTTTGGCCCCAAACACGCAAAATTCAGGGCGGAGAAAAGGCAAATGAACTCGTTTAGCGGACGCTGTTTGATTTATCGTCACTACGGAAGCTAACACTGCTGTAAATTTAGCACGCAGGAGGAGCAGGTGCAGAAGATTTTGGGGAGGAAAGACGAGTTATTCTTCATGCACAGACTGGGTGCGATGTTTAAAAACGGGTCATTTACAAAGAAACAACAATAATGTGTTCGACTCAGAACTCAGACAAACTTTACCTGCGACACTTTTTCTTTTAGTTTCTCTCATATTCCACTGAACTGCAGCTGTCTTTAACACTGAGCTTCATGAATCTGTTCTTTTAAAATCTGGCTTATGCATGATTCCTGTTGCAGAGTTTGTCCACTTCTTACTTTTCCTGCTGTCTGAGACGTCCATGAAACTACCTCGCTTCCATCGAAAACACAAGATGTTCTTTTGTCTCCTGTCTCCTTCCCTGATGCAGCTCGTGTCAAAGTTTTTTTTTTAAAGTGCAGCGTTTCTCTACGACGCCACATTCATCTCTTCATCTGCTGCGGGAGACTGACAGGCTGCACTGGGTCGAAGCGCTTTCTGACACATGCTAAACTCTCATTTACATGTCAGGTTTTTGGCACAGTTTCTCTCAGGTAGTCACATATGAATGAATGAATGAATTTACTGAACATAAATATAATATATACGAACAAAAAATCCCTAAAAAATAGAGTCATAACAGATATACGGGTGGCGGCAGTAGCTCAGTTGGTAGAGCTGCTTGTCCACTAACCAGAAGGTTGGTAGTTCAAACCCCACTCCCTCTGCTGCATACTGTCATTGTGTCCTTGGGCAAGACACTTAACCCACCTTGCCTCCAGGTGTATGACTGTGTGTGTGAATGGGTGAATGGTTCATTGACGTAAAGCGCTGTATAAATGTGACCATTTATTTACAATTTAAAGAGAAAAAAAAGTATTTAATGTTCAAAAGGAGCAAAATGAAGCTAAGTTTATTTATTTCTACCCCTTTTATATAATTTTTATGTCATCCATGATCATAATCAGCAATCTGTACAAACAAAATCTACTAAAACTGCCTACACAGAGTCAGACTGTTTTCAAACAAACGATATCAATAAAAGTCTTCACTCAGGTATTTCTCTAATAATGATTTTTTTGTACATCATTCCAAATTGAAATATGTTATGGGATTGTTTAAACCAGTGGTTCCAAAAGTGGGGTCCTGGAAAGGTACTGTCCCCCAGAGGCTGTCTATATTAAGTACATAAAAAGAAATTGAGTTTGAAATGCACTGTAAAAAACAATGCTGCAAAAACTCAAGGCAACAGGATCCAAGAAGATTTTTGAGTTTTGGTGATCAACTCAAAATCTCAAGTTTTCAACAACTAATATTTTTTTACTCACCAAATTTAACATTCATACGTCTAAAAACTTGAAATTTTAAGTTTTACTCACTATCTTTATTTTTTCCAGCTCATCTTACGCCAACTGACTCCACTGTTCAGAAAAAGTATTATTGATAATAATAAAAACTAAATATACTACATTTAACAAAAGAATAACTTTTTCTGAACTCTGTAAGTTGGCTGTAAGATGAGTAAAAAAATAATGACAGAGAGAAAAACTTAAAAATTAGAAAAGTTTTTAGACGTATGAACATCAAATTAAGTGAAAGTGTGGAAAACTTGAGATTTTGAGTTGGCCCCAAAAATCTTGAGGGATCCTTTGCCTTGAGTTGTTGAGTTTTACAGTGTATTTGTTTAAAAATATAACTTTAAAACACTTTTTAGCCAATAGTCAGTGTCTTTTGTAATGTTTTTATAGAAATATATGGAGAAAAACATGAAAATAAAATTTGGGATGGAGGGAAGTTGTATTGTTGGGGTCTGCGTGGGATTTTGGTAAATTTAAGGAGGGCCGTGACGCTCCTGACTTTTTTCAAGACTATTGCACAAATTTACTCCACATAAGGCCATATACAACTGTAGACAGTATTTTTCAATCAGCACTCGCAATTCAGCAGCCGTCTTAGTAAATCTGGCTTTTTTATACACATTTATGTTCCAATCAAAACTGTCTTCATCGCCTTTTGTAGATGGTTTTCCTCTTCCATAATCATTAACTTCTATTTTGGAACTTTTGGGCCTCTCCAAAGCTAAAGACCCTCCTTAAAAATCATGAAAGTCATTACAAAGACAAAAATGACAGACTTCACAGACACGTATTTCTTCCTTATTTCCGCGTCTTGGTGTAATCTTCCATCCTTCAGAAACAGTAACATCGGTCTGTCAGAGCTGCAGCGTTTTATAAGCGAGCGGACTTTAGGAGATGGGATCGGGACGGGACTTTGATCTGAATCTGACAGTTCCAAAACAGCGGAAAAATGCTGTTCCCTCAGGCCCAGACTAAATCCACTTTATCTCTCAGAAAACAGTTTAGATAAAGACACATCAGCAGAGAATAGTGAAGAAAGACTGGTGTTTTCTGTTATTAAATGAATGGTAATTAGAGCATTGTCAGGGAGGATGCTGGGGTTTTTGTCTCATATTTTTTAATGGTCCCCTGATGTTGGGATTTAGAAATGAATCGTTTTGTTTGACAGGTTTAGTATTTTTTGTTCACTTTTGCAAAACTTTTCTTGACTGCATATAAAGACATCAGTTTACAGACGGTTTTCACAAAATGTCCAAATAAAAAGCTCATTGTTATTGCTTCTTTCTTTTCGAAAAGCAGGAGAGTCTGGTTCATTTTACAAAAGCAGAAACTAATTTCCTATCAAGAATAATCAAGATGGTGCCGGTTTATACAGAGCTAATGTAATAGCTTCTCTCTGATTAACGGCGTTTGTTGGTTCTGCTGAAGTCCTCGTTGTTGTTCAGTCCTCTGTGGGATTTTTGTCTTCGTCCTGTTTCCATTTTAACCTGTTCAGCACCTGGGGGAAGGGCATCCTGTTCAGATGAAAACTACACACACTAGGAAGCTGCAATCCTAACATGCAGCAACCCAAAATGAAGGAAAAAAGCCCAGCTAAAAGGCTTTACCAAACTCTGCCATCCAAACAAAACCATATTCAAACCCCACACAAGTGTGTAGACATTTATTAAAATATGCAAAAACTGAATATGTGCTACTCCTGCTTTACTTCTTCAAGCGAGCCATGCAAACACATTTCAAACACTGCTGATTACAAACATGTCTGTCCCATTACAGTGCAACTAAAACTCAGCACGCTAGCAGCCAAATAAATAACTTCCATCCATCCATCCATCCATCTTCTTCCACTTTATCCGGGACCGGGTCGCGGAGGCAGCAGTCTAAGCAAAGATGCCCAGACTTCCCTCTCCACAGACACTTCCTCCAGCTCTACCGGGGGGACCCCAAGGCGTTCCCAGGCCGAGAGACATAGTCCCTCCAGCGAGTCCTAGGTCTTCCCCGGTGCTTTTTGCGGATGATGTTGTCCTGTTGGCTTCATCAAACCAGGACCTTCAGTGTGCACTGGGGCGGTTTGCGGCCGAGTGTGAAGCGGCTGGGATGAGAATCAGCACCTCCAAGTCCAAGGCCATGGTTCTCGACCGGAAAAGGGTGGTTTGCCCTCTCCAGGTCAGAGGAGAGCTCCTGCCTCAAGTGGAGGAGTTCAAGTATCTCAGGTCTTGTTCACGAGTGAGGGAAGGATGGAGCGTGAGATCGACAGACAGATCGGTGCAGCGTCTGCAGTAATGCGGTCGTTGTATCGGTCTGTTGTGGTAAAGAAGGAGCTGAGCCGAAAGGCGAAGCTCTCGATTTACTGTCGATCTATGTTCCTACTCTCACCTATGTTCCTACTCTCACCTATGTTCCTACTCTCACCTATGGTCATGAGCTTTGGGTCATGACCGAAAGGACAAGATCCCGGATACAAGCGGCCGAAATGAGTTTCCTCCGCAGGGTGGCTGGGCGCTCCCTTAGAGATAGGGTGAGGAGCTCAGTCACACGGGAGGAGCTCAGAGTAGAGCCGCTGCTCCTCCACATTGAGAGGAGTCAGTTGAGGTGGCTCGGGCATCTGTTCCTGAGCCTCCTGGACGTCTTCCTGGGGAGGTGTTCATGTCCCACCGGGCAGAGGCCCCGGGGAAGACCTAGGACACGCTGGAGGGACTACGTCTCTCAGCCTGGGAACGCCTTGGGGTCCCCCCGGTAGAGCTGGAGGAAGTGTCTGTGGAGAGGGAAGTTTGGGCATCTCTGCTTAGTCTGCTGCCTCCGCGACCCGGCCCCGGATAAAGCGGAAGAAGATGGATGGATGGACTATTATTGGTATTGTGATTATCATTATTCGTGATAATAGTAGAAGTCAGGGTAAATTTTAGAAAATTAGTCAAAAACATTTGTATTTGGATGGAATGAATAACCACAGTGATTTATCAGTGAAATATAATTAGTTTTCCAGTCTGGTGCCTGAGGAAGGTCAAATTGTCATCTTCTGAAAAAAATAAATGTATTTCTATGTTAAAGTTACAGTTGTGTTATGTTAAGTGATTATTTTACTGGAAGTTTATTATTTATTGATTTATATGTTAGGTCTAAATATTGTATTAACATTTATTTACATTTTTGATACATAAGTTGAATTGTTAGTAAAAAAGTTACTCTGTATTTTTTACAGTAGAATTCTGGCAACCACAGCTGCCAGTTTTTACAGTGAAAAAGAAAGTTTTTTATGGTAAGATGTACAGTTTAACACATTTTTATTAAAGATAACAATTTTAAATTTTACAGTAAATGATGATTAAAACTTAAATCATAAACTGTAAAATATACAGTTAATGTATTTGTTTTTAAAGATAATAACTTTAAATTTTACAGTAAATGTTGATTAAAATTTAAGTCATAAATTGTAAAATATACAGTTAATGTATTTGTTTTTAAAGGTAATAACTTTAAATTATACAGTAAATTATCATTAAAACTCAAGTCAAACACTGTACAAACAACAGCTGAGATAATATTTTACTGTAAAATTAAATACAGATCTGTATTTTTTACGGTAGAATTCTGGCAACCACAGCTGCCAGTTTTTTACCGTAAAATGTACAGATTTTTTTTTACAGTGCATATGTGTATAAAATGTGTCCAAATGGACTGTGATGGTTCCGCCAGGATTTAATTGTGTTAAATCTTATATAAAACTGCTCAGGTTCACTTTTTTAGGATCTGCTGTGGCACACTTACTCATGATATTTTACTTTACTAATTCCTGGGTCAATTAGGCTCCAATCCTATGATTCAGATGTGTTTTTTTCTATAAATAAGGCACTTTTTTTTCAGGCGGAGATATAAATTTCAATTTTTTTACTGTGTTCCAGATGAATTTTCTCAGAGACAGTAACACATATCTTGGATTTTGCACTTCTGTGGCAATCTCACAGATCTTAGCTTTCTTTTGAGGACAGGATGATACATATAGCCTGTGTAGTTTGGAACATTTACTCCATTTATTTTAGTAAATAATTTCAAACAGGTCCCGCTGACGTCCCATGTAAACCACGTAAAACCCACTTTTTCTTTCACGAGTCTTTGTACAACTGGCTTCTGCTGCTTCACAAATAAGCACAGAGCTGCTCATAAAACACAAGATCCTGGTGTTTTATGGCAAAACCAGCAACAATTCTTCATAAGCGCCATGTTTGTTTAGGACAGCGCTGCAGACTTAAACCATGAGCAACTAACTTCTTTGTATAGAATGGGAAAAGAGTTAGACTTCTTGTGTATTGAGAAATAATTGGATAGTACCACTGTGTTCCTTTAGGTAAAGTGGTTAGTTTCTCCGTCTTTACTGCTGGAGATCAGGGCTTCACTTCTCAGATATGGAGCCAAAAACTAAAGCTACAATATGTGCCGTTCCCAAGCCTGGATAAACGGAGAGTGTTGCATCAGGAAAGGTAGCTGTAGCTGATGCTGAAGATTACAAATTGCTCAAACACAGACATAGATACGTTATCCTAAATTGTTACCTTTGTCTATAAGCTACCATCAATAAAGTCAGAGTTTTACGACTTTTCAGACTCTTAAGAAAAAGTTATGCCTAAAAACTAAAGAGGTTAGTTCCCTGCCTTTGGTGTAAAGCTGGGGACACACTACAGGGTTTTCTCAGTCGTTAGTGTGTGCTCCTAGTCTTTTCAGAAGCTGTAACGACTGGTTTCAGCAGATTTACTTCAAACCGCCAACCAAACGCAGCAAAGTCTGGCGGGGAACTGGGGAGAACTAAATGGTAAACAAACATGGACACTACCTGGGTCGCTGTTGCCGTTGTGTGCGCAGCTATCTGTTTGGAAAAAAGGAAAAACGTCTATGTATCCAGTTTCACTTGGTAGTGCTCAACTTTCTTCGGTGTTTGCCATGATTGTTTATGTTTTCTTCTTCTTCAAATTTCCGCTTCCTGTTTCTTCGTCTGCATCCTGACGCTATTTCCTGTTTCCCATCAACTGTTTTTCATCGGCCGCTGGACTCCATGAATTCCCAGTTGGATGCAAACGTCCCACACTACAGGAGTGTGGTCCAGAGTCGGTGTTTGATTGCTTGCGACTGACGTCAGGCCGGGTTTTTGTGCCGATTCGAGTCTGAACATCACACACTAACGGATTTCAGGGCCGACTGGTGATTACGATTCCCTGCAACTGTTGTTGACTGCTACAGACTCGACACAACTGTGAATCGTTATAAAATCGGGCAAAATAATCATGTAGTGTGTCCCCAGCTTAAGATGTTTCTGATGTTCTTTGTAACAACATTTGTGCCATCGGTAATCGCCACCAGAGTATTTAAGTCCAGTCTCCACTCCTCTCCAGTGACAGAGCAGTGACCCGTTTTCTGCTTTCGACTTGGATCAAGCCAGAGTTTCGCTGACCGTAGCCTGCATTTGACCCCGATCTTCTGTGTGCGAGTTCCTGGTTTTGGTTGCCCCATTTCCTCTGCCTCTACCTTCATGACCCTGTTTTGCACAATCTACGCCGTTCATGTCTCTCCCACTTCCTGGTTCACGTCTGCCTCACTGATTGCTCTCCTGGTGTCCGCCGTTCGTCCGTCTTCCTGGTGCGTCTGCTCCGTTGTGCCTCACCTGCTGAATCTTCTGTGGGCGTGTCCAAGACTCCCGCTCCACACCGTGCTGTTGCCCTGTGTCCACCAGAGGGAGCTGTCACCACATCTCATCTCCAAACCCCTTTTTCTCTTACCTGAGTACTGTGTTGAGCGTTTGGGTCCTGTTTCCACTCCGCACAGCATCATCCATATCATAACAATCTACTGTTTATCCGGGGCAGCAGTCTAAGCAGAGAAGTCCAGACCTCCTTCTCCCGTTTAACTACTCCAAGGGAACGCAGCGACTGTTTCCCATTCGCGAGGATCCTTCCTCCAGAGTCAGCCCCTCCAAAGCGAAGGCGAGTATTTTGGAACATGCTTTGGAGTTGTGTCGTATCATGTGATTGAAATATGTGCGTTAAAAACCTCTTTACAAGTGCAAAGTTTGGTAATTTGTAGCGAGGCGATGCCGTGTGGAGGATACATGGGTACGTCCTTGGTGAGTTCGCCAAACAGAGGAGACGAGCTTCAAAGGAGGAGAGGGGTTAACCGTTTGGAACAGCGCTTGGCGAGGAGCTGACGGCGACAACACTGAAGTGGTCCAGCCAGAAAAAAACATAATAATGGAAGCAGTTGATTATATTTTACTAAGCTTTAATATAAGCTCTTCTTTTCCCTCGTATCCTGGATTGTGACCTTGTGTGCATAACAGAGGGTCCAGGTGTCCTCCCCAAGGAAACTCTGAACAAAACATTTATAATTTTCTGTTTTCTGTTGCATTTTTTATGTTAAACAATATTTTAGTCTGGCTACAATTTACGGTTTGACTTCTCTACAGATGGGGCCCTTAAATGTGAATTCACTTCAGTGGTTTGTTTTCTGTCGTTGAAACAGCTTGTTCGCTATTGTACAGGTAAATGACCGTCCTTGGGGGCCCCCGTTCAGCTCTGGGCCCCAGGCAATTGCCAACCTGCCAGCTGCAAAAAGGATCTTGGCAACTGGGAAACAGCCGATGTGTTGAAGCCTCTTGAGTCAGCCATTTTTGTTTCATTAGGGCTGTTTTTCCCACTGCTTTCAATTCAAAGCCTTGTGAAGGAAAACTCTGTTAGTACATCTGACTTTTCTGTATAAATCTTTTATGTATAAGCAATAAAAAGAAGTAATGTTCATTTCAGAGTCAGTGAAGTTACTCCAAACTTTCTACTTCAGCTTCAGACTCAACTCGACCTCTTACACATCCGTCTGACTTTTGATAACTTTAAATAACTGCTAATCCAATGCAATTACCGTTAAACATGCCCCTGTAAACCAGGTCTAATCCAGGTCTAATCCAGGTCTAAACCAGGTCTAAACCAGGTCTAAACCAGACAATAGCTTCTGAGAATTTCAACAAAACTCCCATGGATGTCTGACTTTCTAAAGCACTGTTGGTCCAAAGTTAGCCTCTGTCCTTAAAATCCTCTAATGATCCATTTGCCCAAAGCCCATTTTCCGGGCCCCCGGCTGCTCCCTAAGCGCGAATCAAACGCACCCTTTCCGCTCTGTGGCTTGGAGCTAAAGGGAAAGCCTAATCTGGGGCGACTCTGGTTCAGTGATAACGCGCACACACAGAGAGAGCGAAATGACCCGAGCTGCTCTGGATCAAAACTAACACATTAAAATGAAATGTAAGTTCACACCAGGCCTCTGCAGAGCTGTTAAAAGCACTGAGCTTTTATTATTTATCACACTGTCTCTATCATGTCTGGAATATGAAGGATTATTTTATCTCGAGCTCCACCTCCTGACATCTTTTTCTTTTTTTTAGGCTAAGATTTGAAGGTGCAGTGTCAAAATGTTAAACAAAATGTCAAAAGTTTGTGTTGGAAAAAATTGCATTTAAAGGTACCATCTTGCACTGAGAATAATGGGCCACTCTCAGTGGTGTACCCCGCCTAAAGCCCATAGTTGCTGGGATATAGGTTCCAGTCACCCCCAACTCATGTAAAACGAGCCTAAATCTGGATTAACCCAGCCAGGTCTAAACCTAGGAACTAAACAGGGATTAACAGAGAAATGATTTATGATGAGTGAGAGTCAACAAAAAGTTTAAAAAGCAGTCATCTGGAGTTGATTTTTAAAGTTGAAGACATTTCACTTCTTATCCAAGAGGTTTTCTCAGTTCTGAAGCTGAACTGGTGAGAGCTGGTTTATCTGCTCCTAGGAAGGAGGAGTTAGACCTGAAACTAATTTCTATTGGTTCAGGAGACTGTGAAGAGCCTGAGTGGTTTGGGGTCGTTAGGAGTCCTTTGTCCTCAGCTGGAGTGAGTGGCAGAGTGGTTAACCCTCCCCAGCCTGGGCAGCTCCTTCAGATGTTAATGACCTGAGTGAAACTGGTTTGTTTTGTTTGGGTTTCAGGAGACTGTTGTAGACAGAAGGAAGGTTGGATCTGAGACCAACATTTCTGTTTAAAGAAGGTTTAGTTTGCTTCTTTGACTCCTCGTTCAGACGTCCTTTCTCTCTGGCTAAGATTTGGACCTCACTGTCCTCAAAGAAGACGAGCAAAGTATGTGTGGCGGATAGAGGGAGCAGTGAAAATAGGCCTTACTCCACGCCAGATTGAAATAGCCTATACCCAGTTAACCACAACAACGCCACCCCAGGTATGACCCAGGGAAAGAACACACATTTACCCCACGCTATGTTAGGCAACGCAGATCCGTTTACTGAACTGACAGAGACGTTCAATTACTTTACATTCCATTTATTAATATATATAATTTAAATTCATATATTAGAGATGACCACATTTAAAAACCAGTTGACGACCTCTATACACAACTCTTTTGTAGGAGTTTACAGCGTCTCTTCATAAAACATATAAACAGTGGCTCCATGGACCAGCCACGGGCAGCAAGACGTCCACCACCAGTCACACAGAGAACGCAGAAACAGGTCGGCAAAAAGGGGAGTCTCGCCACCGACAGGGCCCTGTAAGTAGCAGCCATATAATCAGTTTGCATTGTATGACCAAGAATTTAGACAGAAAACCGGGAATACCGGGAATAGTGTTCTTCATAACACGCCACTTTGAATGTGACCACCCAAACACCAAGCGCACACGAGGAGGAAATCCAGCGCCGAGCCACCAATAAGCTAAAAACAATAGCCCATTAGCAATACGCAAGACTATTAAGACTCTCCTCACCTACGATGCCCACAACACTGCACTCTCGCCACTGGGCTTTACGCCTTGTTCACAGCAGCTGTAGTGCACCTAATCGCAGTCTGGCTCGAGTCAGACTCACGTCTCGCGGTCATGGCCCGGCTCCCGAACGGCGTCTGACGTCAGGGGTGAAAGGTCAGGTGGAGGGAGCGAACACAGGAAAGTAGCGCCCTTTATATAGGGGAGTTTGTGAGGCCAACACAAACATGATACTACTACATATGTAATGTGTAACATTAAATATATGCATAAAATGTATTTGCTGTGAGCATAGGTCTGTCCTCTGGGAAGGCAATTTTGAACGTACTGCTCAGGGTTTTTGCTGTATGCATGCACACATGCACACGTCTCAGGTGCACGGGTGAATGCATGCATGTGTATCCTTGGGAAGACATGCATATATATGTACATAATGTTGTTGTGATTATTATGGAGTAAGGGGGGTAGGGGTTTATAAGTTGTACTTCATCCTACTCCTTTTGGGCGGTATTTTATGAGTAATTCTTGATTGATGGTATATAAAAATATATGTACATCTATTGCCTAAATAAATAAATAAATAAATAAATAAGGAGTGGTTTGTAGCCTTCGAGTGTCAGTGCACTGCAGATTCTGGTCCAATGGAGTTAGCCCTACACACACTCTACACTACAATGCTCCTTTTTGGCTCTTGTCAAGATAAAAGGACAAGAAAAAACAAGGACTCCTAACAACCCTAAACCAGTTCAGCTTCAGAATTGAGAAAGCCTCTTGGAGAAGAAGTGAAACGTCTTCAACTTTAAAAATCAAATCCAGATGACTGCCTTTGAACCTTTTGTTGCAAGAGAAATGCATTACTAAATAAGGACAGAACTAAAGGACTCAACCCAGAGCTAGACTAGGACTAAACCTGGACTAAACCAGGTCTAAAACTAAAGAAAACAAGGATTTAACCAGGTCTAATCCAGGACTAAACCAGAACTAGCACAGGTCTAAAACAGAAGAAATCAAGGACTATACCAGAACTGATCCAGGTCTAAATCCGGACAAAAACAGATCTAAAACAAGAAAAAGCAAGGTCTAATCCAAGACTAAACCAGGACTAAACCAATATAAAACCAGGTCTAAAACAGAAGAAAGCAAGGACTACTCCACGACTTAACCAGGACTTAACAGTGGTCTTCAAACCCAAACTAAAACGGGAATAAAACTGTCTATAACTTCATTTAAATCAGGATTTGGAGTGCAGAAGACTCCTGCGTACCACCAGTGGCCCTCGTACCACAGTTTGAGAACCACTGCTGTAGACTTTTCCACACTTAGCTGGATTACACTCAGTGAAGGTAATGCGTCTCATTACTCCCTCAGAGAAACAGTTGTGTTTTTTTCTAACCTGATTGTGTTGCATGTGCGTCCCGCTGTTTATTTTATTTGCTCGTTCCCCGTTCTCTCACTTCCTCTCAGCGTCCGCGGGATCCAATCTCACACGTCGGATTACTCCGGTCCTTTTTATGAACACAGCGCCGCGACGATGATTATGAGGAATGCGAACCAGCCGCACGGGACCCGTATGTGTCAGAGCGGGAGATAAAGTGGCTCCGCTTCATGGGAAAGTCTTCAGGACGTCGATGTCTGGAGCCTGCCGCGAATACAGGGCCACGAATTAAACAGGAAATACATCTGCACTGTGATCCACTTTCTACACAAACAACATTCATTCTGTCATCTACTTTTGCTTTTTAATCCATTTGGGGCTGCAGGGAGATGGATCTTATCCCAGCGACTATATTCTCCAGGTGGGTTCTTAAATTTAGAAAGCTGTTTTCTTAAATTAGGATAAATATTCTTAATCTGTTGGTGAAGGATCATCAGAAAGAATTTTTCATCTTGTTACTAGAAAAACATCACTCGTTTTTAGCAAAATTATCTTCACATGGAAGTATTTTCTAGCCATTTCTTATGAAGTTTCCTAGACAAGATATTTTTTTCTTTTTAGGAAAAAATAAGAATTTTTTTACTTGAAATAGGACTTTTTTACTTTCTTAAAACTTGTTTTTTGCAGTGTGGGCCTGGGCAGTGGTCAGTAAATGGTCAGGGCCTCAAACACACTGGCTGCATAACCTCAGTGTAGCAAATGTAGAATAAAAAATACATAAATATGTCCAAAAAACAAGGAGCAGACAAGAAAAGTGCAGAAAAGTTTATTGCATGACACAACAAAGCTCACTGCAAAAAAAACAATATCTAGCATTAGTTAAAATGATTTGAATTCAGATGATTAACCTTGATTTGAGTAATGTTTTATTAAATTAGATTTATTTACTAATATGTCTACATGATATGACTTGTTTCAAATTATTTCTGTCTTAATTTAAGCCATTTTTGCTTATCTGCCAATGGGGTAAGCGGAATTTTCTTACCCCATTGGCAGATAATTTTGCTTGAAATAAGTAAAAATGGCTTAAATTAAGACAGAAATAATTTGAAACAAGTCAAATAATCTAGCCTAGTAAGTAAATAAATCTAATCTAGTAAAAATCATTACAAGACGTACAAAATAAAACACAGCGGAAACAAGACAAGGACAGAGACAGGACCCTGACGTACGGAAGCGTATTGCGTTCACCTGAAAAAAAAAAGTTTCTGTTTTAATGAGCTAAGTAAGTTCTGTTTTTATGAGAAAAGTTCTGTTTTTATGAGTATAAATAACTTGGGTTTTTATGACAAAAGTAAATTCATGTCTATCAAAACCAGTAAACGTTTAGCTCGTATTGAAGAGTTGTAGCTAAAGAAAGGGCGTAAATGTCCCAACTACTTCGTTTAATACGGTTTTATTTTACTCTAGGCTTGAGACACTGGAGATTCTGCTTTCGTTAAGTAATATTGACGTATAATCATTAGTTTGTCGACTCTGCGCAGACATCTCAGGTCTTTGCCATTGACTTTGAATTCCTCTCCCCCCAAAAGTGGAACAAGATAATAACGACCATTATCCACATAAAAACATACAATTATTTTACTCGTAAAAACAGGATTTTTTCTCTCATAAAAACAGAATTAACTTTACTCATAAAAACAGAACTTTTCTCATAAAAACAGAAATTTTCTCATAAAAACAGAACTAACTTTGCTCATTAAAACAAACTTTTTTTTCAGGTGAACTCAATACGCTTCTGTATAAATGAACAAAGAACTACAGAGCTCCTTAGGGGACATGGTGGAAAAAAAAGAAAGACAGGAGAGAGAGAAAAAAAACGCAAAATCCCAAGAAACTTTTGCGAGATCTTGAGAAACTGTTAGAGATGCTGCAAATGTTGTTGCTAGTTCAGAACAATCTTTGCTCGCAAAATCCTCTTCAGAAGTCTCTCACTTATATGAAAGTCATGGCTACAGCAAAGAACAGATTTTATGTCTTTTTATTTGAGGCTGATCTCAAAATAAAACAATATAAAGCTCTCCCAGTGCGTCTCTTCCATCGTTACAATACACTGCTGACCCGGAAATACTGGAACTAAACAATTGCTTTAAAACTTTCTTGGGATCTCACAATAGTTTCTCGGGATTTTGCTTTTTTTTTTTTTCAACCATGCCCCCTCCACATAAAAACCAAACCATCTCAGTCTGGAAACTTTACCTCCAGAACCTCTCACTCCTGATCCGCTTCCTGACCACAGAGACCGGAGTTTGCTCGTCGCGTTGATCAGGTTTGACCTCCGTAAAAGTTTGTCTGTTCCGTTATCAGCAGAAAAGCGCTCGGGTCCTTCACACATCATTAACCGACGTGAAGAGCTATTTTAACATAACCAGCTGTGTGTCTCTGGTTTGGCTGTTATCTGTCGAAGCGTGAATGTGAGCGGAGTTCCCCGGAGTGAGGACGGCGAGGGGCGGGTCACGTGATCCGTCCTAAAATGATCAGAAAACAAACTTGGTGCCCTTCAACTCCTGTGTCAGCACTTAAAGCAGAACTTTTATACCTTAAATAAAGAGTTTGGGAGCCGGTGTGATGGTTAAATGAGCTGCTGTGGAGTAAATGAGGCATCCTACAGCGCCCCCTGGTGTCTCTGGGCAGAAGACGACACTTGCAAGTCTGAGTATCGCTAGAGATGGCTTTGTTTCTCGATTTTTGTCATGGCAGAGCAACTAAAAGGCAGAAAAACAAACTTTGTACGGATGAAAGGAAGAGAAAACAACACAGGAGTTAACTGAGCTGAGTATTTACGATAGTGCTTTACTCCGAACTGTAGGGGGAGCTCTAAAGAGGAACATGAGTCAGAAACAGCAAAGAAACAAGAAAAGTTACTGCTCACAGATGTGTGGATAAGAAAAAGCTTTATCTGAAATTAGGGCTGCACGATATGGAGAAAACATGCGATATTCGATAACTATGTTGAAAATTGCGATAACGATATTATTGCGATATTTGAAAATAGAGCCTACTTTTGGAACATAGTAAGTTAAATTCACTACATTTCACAAAAATGTAAGTTCCTGTATTTACAAGTCAAAACAGCCACAAAATCCAAACTTAACACAGACTAAACCAGGAATAAAACAAGGCTAAGCTGTGACTAAATTAATTAAATTACCACTAAAACTGGACTTTTTAAACTTTTTTATTTAGTCACAACACATGTTCTTTAAGGCTCTGGTGGAAAATGATTCTTCAGTGTAAATCTCAGTCAGATGGAAGACCACAGCGTTATTGCGATATATTTAAATTCTTGCGATACGGATTTTGTGTTTGCTGATATTGCGATAATTTTGCGAGATATTGTCCAGGCCTATTTGAAATATTATGAGTTTAGTAGCTCAGAAATGAGACACCAGTGCTTTTTTTAATGATATAAACTATTTATAGGGACACGTTTAAGTTCAGTTTAATCCAGATCCAACACTGAGTACGAGCGGTGCATTCTTCCACCGACATCCTCGCGCGTCGCACATAAACAAACTCACTCTCGCCTGTTTTCGTCACTGTTTCATTCATTCGCGTTAGGCGTGGTGCTTCTGTTTTCCCCTCTCTCCTGCCGTTATGATACGCCCAGGGGTGCACACTTGGGAGAGTTAGTCCACCTTATTCACACACGCTCGTGCTTACCCGCAGACAAAACGTAGCTCACCACCACCGCCGACTACGGAGCGAATGAAAAACCCCTTCCCTTCTGTGTGCTTTAGGTGACTTGTGTCGTAGATAAAGCACTGTATAAATACCATTCCCTTTCCCTTTATAAAACACAATAAAACCCACCTTATTGCTTGCCCTACATTAATTATGTACGTTTACCCAAAGGCTGTACCATTGTGCATAATTACAGTGTCATTAAGTGTATTAATATTGATCTATATTTTATGCAATATTGAAGCCCAATGGGAGGGGCAACGGGGGAATAAAGGGAGACCATTTCAGGCCTGTTCTTCAGTCTACGTCCTCCCTGATCCCTCTGCACTACAGTGGTCACGCCATTTTCTAGTGATGTCCGAATGTCTAATGCAGTGGTTCCCAAAGTGGGGTCCAGGGCCCCGTGGGGGTCCGCGAAGGTACTACAGGGGGGGCCCCAGAGGCTGTCTATATTTCAATTTGAATTTGATTTTATTATTATTATTATTATTATCATTATTATTATTATTATTATTATTATTATTATTATTATTATTATTATTATTATCATTATCATTATCATTATTATTATTATCATTATTATTATTATTATCATTATTATTATTATTATTATCATTATTATTATTATCATTATTATTATTATTATTATTATCATTATTATTATTATTATTATTTCAGACACATGGTTTTGGTTCATAAAAAGAAAACGTACAAAAATATAAAAAGTCAATGAAAATACCTAAAAACATTGGAAATTAATTACAGTTGTATATTTGTTTTAAAATATTACTTTAAAACAACTTTTAGTCAATAATCAGTGTTTTTTTTTATTAAAAAAAACAAAAAACAAAAAAAACATGGCAGAGTCTTTTGAATAGAGGGAATTTTTTATTGTTGGGGGTCCGTGAAAGGCTTTCAGAACTTTCAGGGGGCCAGGACAGTCTTGACTTTGGGAATGGCTGGTCTAATGGATAAAAAATAGTGCACTCAAAATTTCCCACAATGCATTTTGTGTGCGATGGCCACTAGAGGTCAGTATAGACCAGAATGCTTTGCGAGTTTGGGAGGAGAACAGCGGGACTGCGACAGGACTTTAAACTGTACACAACTCGTCTGAATGAACCCAGTTAGAAACAACTTTTTTACTTCTGTCAGGTCGTAATCAGAAATAAAAAGCTCTTAAATAAACCGTTGCAGTGTAAAATTGCTAACGTTAGCTTAGCCAGTGTTCAGCCTCCCCACGTAAGGCACAGAGCTGCAATAATCCACTCTGTTTTATTCATTACAGCCATAATTCATGTTAAATATCACACGTATGACTATTATTTATCTATAAATACTAAAACATCTGAGTCTGGTCGGGCTTTATCACAGAAGAACTTTATCAGCGGAGTTTCACCGAACTTTTTTTTACACAGACACCAGAGTCACATGATCACCGCTGAGAGAAAAATGGCGTGCGTTGGTGTGCTGGCATTGTCTTGGCAGAACTCTAAATGTCCAGTAAGTTGCTGAAGAACTTGTTTCTGGATGGATTTATATTTTTGGCAACTGTAAATATTTTTCTTTTGACTTTCACTGTAAATATTTTTCTTTTGACTTTCACTGTAAATATTTTTGCACATTATGGCTGTTCTTTTTTTTTTTTTTTTTTTTTTTTTTGTACTTTGGATACTGGCAGAATAAATACCACCTGAGCACTTAAATTTGACTCAGCCTGTGTTTGACTGGAGCCCACCACACCAGAAGTTACCATAAAGGTAAAAGGTAAAGGTAAAAACTACTACAGAAAGCTACATAAGGCAAAAAAGAGGAACTTCTCTGGAGACAGACAGAGAAGAAATGTAGTATTGTTCGTTAGTACCTGACGTATTAAATGTGACTGAGTTTGTGAGACTTTAAAACACTTGGTTTCCACAAACCTCTGCCTCTCAGACGAAGCCCCGCCCACTCCAGGAAGCACTGACCAATCAACAAGCTCCCCTACATCCAGTCTGCTCTCAGTCATTTATCAAAAAAAACAAAAAAAACAAACAAAAAAAACACATATACAGCTCTGTTTCCACTGATTCCTCACAGACATTTTTTTCCATTTTGGAACAAAAGTTCAAGGAAGTAAAGTGCTCTTTTTCTTTGATTTTGTTCAAATGACGGCAACACTCTGCTGCCCCCTGCTGGTCTCTTCACTTGTTTCTTTATGGCACCAGTAAAAACATTTTCTTTTAGTCATAGAATGTTTTTAAAGGCTCAAAAACATGCTTCTGTTCTAGAGATGTTCTGGAGACTGGTTAAAAAATGTGAATAAAAGCAGAATATAGACATTTGTGTTTTTAGTTATCAGCAGTTTTCAAATTCACTTACAGGAAAATGTCATAAAAAACTAACTTCCTTTACCTGTAACCTACACTTCTTCTTCTCCTGAGCTCTTCTGCAGACTCTTGTTGCTGTTGTTGTTGTTGTAGATTAATTAAAGATCTTTAACGAGCGTTTACTGGCTTCACGCTGTGAGCTAATTAGCGTCAGGTCGCTGAAAACTGACTCATTTTACTTCAGTTAAGCCGTAACCTGTGTTTTCTGAAATGAGGCTGCAGATTTGAGCGCAGCTGACCTCGCACTGGCCCATTAGAGCTGCTTTAGTCAGAGTTTTGGGGGCTGGTAAATGGCCAGACCCCGGTGTTTTGGGATCGATACGACACAGAGGGGTAATTAGCTTCATAATGGAGGTTCACACATGGGAGAAAAACACAGAATAAAGTTTGGTTTTGTTTGGATTTTGATCATTTTACACCTCCACACTTTAGAAAGGAAAGTTGTTGAATCGACCAAGTTGCTTTTCTAAAGAAACCTGGACAAAACAAAATCACAGGACTTTTTAAAGCAAGATGTGTTATTTTGTTTCTTAATTATCTCCTAATAGCATGTAGCAATAAGAAAAACAAAGACTAAAGACATCTCTAGAGTAAGTGTAAGTCCTGTTTTAGCGCTGCTCTAGTTTGGGGTCAAATTTAAAGTTTAGACCTGGTTTAGTCCCTGTTTGGTCCTGCTTTAATCATGTATTTTCTGTTTTAATCCCGTTTTTATTCTGTGTTAGTCCAGATTTAGGGCCATTGTAGTCTGTTAAAGCCAAATATTTCTTGAGGTGAAACTTGGTGAGGTTTTTGTATAATAAATTAATTTATCTCTGTCTGGTTAAACAGAGAAACGGCACAAAAAGACATAAGTTAGAGAAGAATATTTGTTTTTTTTATTAGATTATTTGATCATTTTTCATCATATTTCAAAAGAAATTATGCATTTTTTTTCCTAAAACAAAGCTAGTGTTTTTAGCTGTTACATGGCCACAGGGGAATTAAAAAGCATTAAAAATCATTCAATTGATTCTATGAAATTTAAGACCTTTAATGTAATTAAAAAGCATTAAATGTAATTCCAACAGGAATTTAAAAAGTAAAATAGTTTAGAAGTAAAATCACTGACATTATTAGTTTTATTTGTGAATATAAATATGTACAGTGAAGCCCGAAATTATTCATACCCCTGGCAAATTCTGACTTAAAGTTACTTTCATTCAACCTGCAAGTTTTGTTTTTTGTTTTTTTGTTTTTTACCGGAAATGACACAGCTTCTCCCAAAAGATAATAAGACGATGTACAAGAGGTATCACTGTGGAAAAAAATATTTCTCAGCTTTTTGTTTTTACATTTGAAGAAAAAGTGGCATGTTGGTTGAATGAAAGTAACTTTAAGTCAGAATTTGCCAGGGGTACGAATAATTTTGGGCTTCACTGTAAATATAATTGACCATTTTCGTAGCCTACATTAGCGTGATAGGCAAAGCAAGTTTGCTTCCAAAGAGACCAAATTACCCACACATCACATGTTTGACTTTTTAACTTTATTGGTGCTTTACAAATTTTACAACACCTGTAAATACATTTTGACAATTTAAGCTGCTGCAATTGTATGTTTTTGGCATTAAAAAGGTTAAAAAATGGCATCAAAAAGCATTAAACTGGACTTACTGATACCGAAGCTAACATTGCATCACAAACCAAGCCTTTAGCATTAAACTGATCTTATTTCAAAGTTCAAGATTTCGTTATTAGTACCCAAGGATAAATTTGTTTGCAGAAGCGATTACAGCAGTCCAAGACAAATAACAATAAAAATGAAATAAAAACACAATATTTATCTAAAGTTGTATTCAAAGGGAATGCAACTGTTTTGTTATTTAATTAAACAGTTTCAGAGTCAGTGTGATGACCAAAGGAGTTGTTGCAGGTGAGTAAAGCCCCCTGCAGCGCCCCCTGGTTTATCTTAATAAAACCAGCCACAACAAAAAACCAGAGCTGGCTTTATTTCTTAGATGTTGGTCACAGCAGAGCATCCAAAAGGAGACCGTTGTACTGATACGAGGAGGAGAAAACCAGAGTCAAGAAGAGTTTCCACTAGGGATGTAACGATTCTTTGTAAATCGATGCATAAGAGAGAAATTTTGAATTGGTGTGGAAAAAATTTTATTGCAATGTCCCTTTAAACAGTGCAGGCCAAGAAAGTATATTGGTGCTAATCTGGCTCACATAGACATCGTTACCTGACCATTTTACAGAAGAGAAACATGAACTTATATAAAGTTTTAGTTTACAGGACTCAAAAATCATTAGCCCGACGTGTTGGAAACGTGAAAAGACTGCACAAGAGCTTACATTACTCGGAGTTGACTGGAAGAGCGCTCCCTCACCTCTCGCACAGACGGAGGAGCGCACACACAGCGCACAGGAAAAAACAACAACAAGCTAACAACAACTGAAGGTTTTATTTAGGCTGCACCTGTTCGCTCCGTTTACCATCGTTCAGAAAGTAGCTTGTTGTTAGCAGCGAGCTAAAGCAAAGCTAAGTGGCTAACAACAGCTAAAGTTTATCTGAAGTTTCAGTGGCCCCTCCCCCGGAGCGTTTCCATGGAGATCAGAGTCTTTACTGAGGATGTGTCTTTCCTCACTGATATTTTTATAAGACTTGACTTATATTAGGCTCATTATAAATCACTGAGGAGTTGCTTCATAATAAACTGCTTCTCTCTGCATTGCTTGCTACTAAAGTGTCTCTGTTTTTGAAGGAGAGTAGAACAGCCATTCCCAAAGTCAGGAGAGTCAGGGCCCCCCCCCCCCCCCCCTAAATTTACCAAAATCCCACGCAGACCCCCAACAATACAACTTCCCTCGATCCCAAATTTTATTTTCATGTTTTTCTCCATATATTTCTATAAAAACATTACAAAAGACACTGACTATTGGCTAAAAAGTGTTTTAAAGTTATATTTTTAAACAAATACACTGTAAAACTCAACAACTCAAGGCAAAGGATCCCTCAAGATTTTTGGAGCCAACTCAAAATCTCAAGTTTTCCACACTTTCACTTAATTTGATGTTCATATGTCTAAAAACTTTTCTAATTTTTAAGTTTTTCTCTCTATCATTATTTTTTTACTCATCTTACAGCCAACTTACAGAGTTCAGAAAAAGTTATTCTTTTGTTAAATGTAGTATATTTAGTTTTTATTATTATCAATAATACTTTTTCTGAACAGTGGAGTCAGTTGGCGTAAGATGAGCTGGAAAAAATAAAGATAGTGAGTAAAACTTAAAATTTTAAGTTTTTAGACGTATGAACGTTAAATGTGGTGAGTAAAAAAATATTAGTTGTTGAAAACTTGAGATTTTGAGTTGATCACCAAAACTCAAAAATCTTGAGGGATCCTGTTGCCTTGAGTTTTTGCAGCATTGTTTTTTACAGTGCATTTCAAACTCTTTTTATGTACTTAATATAGACAGCCTCTGGGGGGCCCCTGCAGTACCTTCACGGACCCCCAAGGGGCCCCGGACCCCACTTTGGGCACCGCTGTTGTAGAAAGATGTTAATAAAAGTGGCTAACAAATATTTTTGTTATTTTTACGTCATTGTTTTAATATCTACTTTTTTTATTCAATTTCTGTTAATAAGAAATGTACAACAATTTAAGTTTGATAAGGAGACACAAATAGGCTATGAAAAAAATCCTTTTGGTCATAATTATACTGCAACTAAATCTGCAAATAAAAATCATAAAATTGTGAATGGAATCGAACTGTGACTTCAGTGCATCGTTACATCCCTAGTTTCTACCGTGGTAGCTCTGTGGAGAAAATTGCAACCAAAACGGAGAAGAAACGAGCAAATTTACATAGTTCCCCTTTAGTGCGTTTAAGCAGCAGATGCCACTTTTGTCTCCTGCAGAAGTAAAAAGCCAAGTTTCTTCAAAGGTTACTGGTTTTGACATATTGTGATTTTTTTCTCCTTGTACATGATTTAATACTTTATACACTTTAATTACATGCTTTTTGCACTTTGTTTTTTATGAACTGCCCAACAATAGAAAAAAGTTTAACAATCTACTCAGAATTCCAAGATGCATTGAACCTGCCTTAATGACGAGATATACCATCCATATCGCATTGCAAATTAACTGCCACCAAGCATTGACAACTTTTTAATTATACCTGACACAGAGGCAGTGGTTGGCCCTGTTCGGCTTTAAAATGAAGAAGAAGAGGAGCTGTAAAGGGAGGAGGCGAGGGGGAGCGATGGATGTGGGACCTCTGGGACCCTATCCTCAGATTCTCCGCACCTCCGCCTGCATCGGCCCAAATAAACCTCCAGACAAAGGAGGGTTTTAATTCCAGCAGACGTTTACACCGACTTACAGCGCTCCGTTAGTGTCAGCCGTTAAAATGTGTCTGTGGTAAACAACATTAAATTTGATTACGGCCGCTGCACAAACATTTCGGCGTCTGCGGATGAATCAAACAGACAAATATATTTCAGAGCGGTATAACTTACAGCTATGTCAACAACATTAATTTTTAGAGTAAAAAGCAGAGACTTGAGAGTGTTTTTTAAGTGAAAGCTACATCAGATAATTCAAATGGGTTTGTTCATAGTTGGCATGTCCCTGTAGGGCCATCATAGCTGTTTACATGTCATCAGAAAGCTTTCATGTTGGTCTTTTGAAACTACACCATGGCAATACTTGTGTTAAAAGTAGGGAAAATGTTGGGATTTGAGCGAATCTGACAAGGGCCAGATTGTGTTTATTACTTAAAGGTGCTATGAGCATTATATACTGTATTTTCCGGTCTATAAGTCACTCTGGAGTATAAGTCACACTTGCCAAAAAATGCATAATGAAGAAGAAAAAAATAATATATACTATATAAGTTGCACTGAACTATAAGTCGCATTTTTTTGGGGAAATGTATTTTACAAAATGCGACACCAAGAACAGACATTTGATGTTGAAAGGCAAGTTATAGTAATAATAGAATAGAGAACAACAGGTGAATAGGTGTGCGCTATGCTAACGTAACACATTGATGGTTATTCAGCTACATGAAGCATAAACAACGAACTGAATAGGTGTCTCGTATGTTAACGTAATATATTAACAGTTATTCACATAACTATAGCATAAAGAACATAATATAACAAGTTCACCAAACTCACCATCTCACTCCTAATCGCTAAATCCTTTAAATTCTTCATCCTCGGTGTCGCTTCTGAACAACTCCGCCAACTCCGGAGGTAGACGAAGCGCCGCTTCCTCCTCTGCGTGGCTGTCGTCAGACTCAGCATCAGTTCCATTTCCAATTATTCCGCTCTTTCTCAGTTGTCTTTATAGCCTAAGTTGTTAGTGGTAATGTTTACATTTTAAATTGTCAGTGGTACAGGTGCAGCAGATGCTGGTACACAAGCCTAGAGCGCCCTCTAACCAACACCTGAAATATTTTAATATATAAGTCACACCTGAGTATACGTCACACCCCGAGCCAGACGATGGAAAAAACGTATAGTCCAGAAAATACGGTATATTTGTAGAGTTCATAAATGTTACCCACGTGTCCCAGATATGACGCAAACAAGTTTAAATCAAATATTACTTTTACTGACAACAATGGCACAGCTGAGTTATTCACAATTGAACAAATATTTTACATAATGGCCAAGTTGTTTTTGTTTACATTTTTGTTTTGGTTCTAAAACTGCATCGCTGATCGTCCAATCAGAAAAGAGACCATTGTTTTGATTTAGACTGCAGTATCATTTTAAACCAGTAGAGTGTGTGCTGCTTATAGTACCTTTAGGTAAAGAAAGTAAAGTATCTGCTTTCCACCTCTGCCAACTCCAGAGATAACAATGCTTGGCAGGGAACAACATTGTTTTTGTGGTATTTTGGATCTTGTTCAAAAGATAAATGAGAACTTTTTCACTTCATGTTATCTTTTAATTAAGCTCACTTCTAAGAATGTTTCAGTCTTTTGCATCTTAGGAGCAGGGTCCAAAGTATATATATATATTTTTAACCCTCGAGGAAGACCAAAGATGAGATTTATGGCTGTAGTGAAAGTGGACATGAAGCAGGCAGGAGTTTGTTAAAATGATGTCCTTTTGGTGCTCTTCAGTGTAGGGATCAGCAGCAACACTGGTAAAAAAGCAGGAAACTGAGGCCCTCAAAAAGGTAGAAATTATTAAAAAGCCTTTATAATAACTTGTAAGTTAAAATGGCGCCAAACTTATTAGCCTTGTTATAACAAAGCAGGGGTCGCCAATCGTTTTTCCCCTGAGAGCCACAGCGAAAGAGAGCTACTCGTGCCTAGTAACATTCATTCATTCATCTTCTTCCACTTGTTCCTTCTAAGAGTCATGGGCCCTGGAGCCTATTGCGCTAACTATGGGCCTTAGGAGGGGTACATCTTGGACAGTGGTCAGGCACAGGGATGATACCTTCAGCCCAAAGAAAATTTTTGTCTTCCTTTAACATTTACAAAATGTTGGTGTCTACAACTCACATTTTACATAAAAAAACTAAAATATTTAGTTCCCTCTGTTTACTTTACAGTTAAAAACAGTTTTTAAACAGTTAAAAACCTATCTCTTTAATCAAGCTTTCAACCCTCAATAACATCTCTCCTGTTCTTTTGTTTGTCATATGTTTGTTTCTTGTAAAGCGTCTTTGAGTTCTGTAAAAGCGCTATATAAAATTGATGAATTATTATTATTATTATTATTATTATTATTACTTTAAAACAAAACTCTATCAGATAATTTTGTGAACAAAGGCGGGCACCTATGAATTTGATTGGACACATGCACATGTTGGTTTGCCAATAGGCAAGCGATAAATTAAATTTGACTCAAACCTACGTAGAATTCATAAAACTTCTGGGGAGCTGCTTGGAAAGTGGCTGAGAGCCTCAGGTTGGAGACCCCTGTAATAAAGGCTTTTAATAATTTCTACTTTTTTGAGGGCCTTAGTTTCCTGTTTTTTTTGTTTGTTTTTTTTTTTGTTTGTTTTTTTACCAGGACAGTGGTTGATGTTAGAGAAGAGGATGCAGAGGAGTGGGTTAGATGGAGGCAGAGGATTCCTCTGAAGGAAACAGAAACAGAGGATTTAAATAAGATTGTGCTGAAAGTTAAAAGCTATGACGTCTTAAAGTTAAATGGGCAGCAGTGGCTCAGTTGCAGAGCCGCTTGTCCACTAACCAGAAGGTTGGCGGCTCAAACCCCACTCCCATCGTTGCATACTGTTGTTGTGTCCTTGGGCAAGACACTTAACCCAACTTGCCTCCGGTGTCTGCGCACACTGGCGTATGAATGTGAGTGTGAATGGGTGAATGGTAAAGCGCTTTCAGTTCCCATGAAGGTAGAAAAGTGCTAAATAAATGTGACCATTTACCATTTTAAAGTACCCAGGTCAACAGGCCGTCTGCAAACTTTTCCTCTTTTCAGTGGAAGGAAAAACCAAGATGGCAAGATTAAAATGTTATAGGCTATAATGAGTAATGAGTAATCCTGTATGCTGAGGCGCTGCCCTTCTCCAGAGCTGAAAACGCTCGGTCGGTCTCACAGCTCTACGTAGACACATGAAACCAGGAAGTGCTCCTGCGCGTTTCTAAAGCCCAGACACCGTCACCGGACTCGTTCTGATCATTTCAGCCTTAAACCTCCGTCACTACGAAGCATCAGCTCACAAATCTATGTTAGCATCATGTCGCTAACAGCTGTGTGTAACGGATGCTGAATCTTTCATCGCTCATCCGTACCAATAACAGGACACGGGGTAGGGCAGCAATAAAAACTACTTTTTGTGTCTTCATACACAGCAGCACATCTGACTGCCCTCTGCAGTTCACTCGGCACTGAGAGGGAGAGGAGCCAACAACTACAAGTTTACAGGCCGTAGTGGGATATTACATTTTTTTACCCAGAGAATAAATTATGTTGGCTCTTTAAACAGTAACAAATTATGAATAAACTTTGTATGAACCAAAACAAGTGTATAAAATTACTGTGGAGGTTGTAACACAGAGAAAATAGCAAAAGTAAAATAAATTAGAAATGGAAAAAACAACAAAATACCCAAGGCACTCTTTCATAAAGTTAAAAAGCCTTCATTACTTAGGGCATGTCACAATAGACTAAAAAAGCCCCAATGTGTTTCGGCGTTACAGCTTTCATCAGGGGACAAACAGAAGTAAAGTGTGTTGGTTTTAAAAAATACATTCCACCAATAGGGTTTCTCCACCTGTGAGAGGGAGTGGTAACGGGGTTAACACCTGTGTGGACAAGTATATAAAGAGCCACAAGATGGCAGCATTATCCAATGAACACTAATAGTACATAAAAGCAAACTATATAATGGAAAAAACTACAGATAAAGTACATAGAATAGCCCAACAGTCGATAAAAACACAGTGAAGTTCAAATCTTCATTTAGTCCAGGGCATTTTGTGGCCTTAAGTCTATAAATCCATGAGGTCTCACACTGTTTAAGTAAAATAGAAATGGTTTTACATGTATAAATCAAATTAAACATGACATAAAAAATACTTTTTGTGTCTTCATACACAGCAGCACATCTGACTCCCTATAAAACCAAAACAGCACTGTAAAATAGCTGTTCCTTAGTTGTAATTATGTTATGCTACAAGCACCAGTTAGCTCACTGAAAGAAATGTTAGACTCGATAAAAATGTACAAAATCCAAAATTAGCTAAAAAACAAACACAGAAATAGGTCTATAACATCCCAAAATATATTTTTATCAACATATATTCAAGTGAGGACACAAGGAGCACTTTAAATATAGTTTTCACCAACACTAACTTACCCTCTGCAGTTCACTCGGCACTGAGAGGAAGTGAAGCTACCAAAGATAATACAGTCGGGGCAGTGCGCACTTCCGCTTTTTCAAAATAAAATAAGAAAACAATAAAATTCACAAACAAAAACAGATATAAAACAGTGTTACTAATCGCCTAATTTTATCTGGCTATTTAACTATAATATACTTATTCCTTTGCATGCCCTTATACTTTGTATTTTATATTTTTAAAGTTTCTTTTTTACCATAGTGATATTTTTTATTATTATTATTAGTGTTATATGTTGCACATTAGCACTGAAACAAGTTCCTAGTCTGTGAATTGTGCTGTTCACTGACAATGGCAATAAAAATCTTCTGATTCTGATTCTAATGCATTTTTAACTCCGTTACAAGTGCTAATTAGCCATTTTAAGCTCTGTCCATCCCCCACTGTTCAGTACAAGCACTCAGAGATTCTCCTCCTATGTCCAAACTCAAATCCTCCCAACTTTATTCATCAGAGGAGATCATCAGGAGGCAGCAGTGTCTGTAGAGGAAAGTCCTTCACTGCAGCAGAGCCGATATAAACTACGATGTTTACAAAAAGCACGGAGCATGAAACTCACTTCCCACACAGTTTATTAGCTCTTTTGCATCTTTGTCACATAAAACCTGCTCTGCCTCTCTCCCGGGCCCTCGCATCCTTTCACTGTGACGTCCGAACTCTGCTCTCGACACTAATTGAGTTCACAGAATCATATTAGTTCGATCCGAGGTGAAAAATACAAAACAGGAGATGATACGGAAACACACTTTAATTTGCCGCAGCTTCGCCTCCTGACACGACAGAGATTGAAGATGAAAATTAGCGAGGAATCAGGGTGGATTTAAAAAAAAAAAGTGGTTGTGTTGTTTGTGCGGAGGGACCACAGACCGACAGAAGTGGAAGACCCCAGAGGGTTTATCAGCGTCTGTTTTGGAGAGAAAAGCCTCTCTTTTAATAGACAAGACAATGAAACAACTGTCCCAGGAGTCTTAGAGAATTGTTTCCACAAGTCAATACCAATGCCGTGTTCATAATGATATAAATTATGCCACAATGAGCAGCAAGGTTTTCCCAAATTATACCATTATAAAAAAGTATTGAGCTTGGTCCCAGAGGTCTTAGCAGGATGTCCAGACCTTTCTCATTTTTTCTCCAGTTTCTCTGTCGGGAAAACCCTGGAGGGTACGCAGGCAAACCAAAAAGATATCATCCTTCCATCACTGTCCCGAACACATAACACTGCATTTAGTTGTTGGAGCAATTAATAGTCACAACTCGCACGCACAGAGCAGGCATAACACGCCGCACAGCAAAGGAATAAACACTGATACAGAAGATAATGGCTCTGTTCTCAAGAAAAAAACTGAAAAAGACCAGTTTTAGTCAAGCGCATTGTAATAATCTTATCAAAAAAGTACAGTAAATAGTAAATTGTTATGCCGTGTTGATGTGTACGATTAAGTTGTCTTTTTTTAGGTTTTGTTTTGGGTCCTGGTTAGGGTCTTGGTTGGGGTCTTGGTTTGGGTCATGGTTAGGTTGTTGGGGTCTTGTTTTAGGTCTTGGTAGGGGTCTTGGTTGTGGTCTTGGTTGTGGTCTTGGTTGAGGTCTTGGTTGTGGTCTTGGTTGAGGTCTTGGTTTGGGTCATGGTTAGGTTGTTGGGGTCTTGTTTTAGGTCTTGGTAGGGGTCTTGGTTGTGGTCTTGGTTGTGGTCTTGGTTGTGGTCTTGGTAGGGGTCTTGGTTAGAGTTTTTGTAGGGGTTTTGGTGCGAGGTGTTGTTGAGGTCTCTGAACCTGTTGTTGAGGTTTCTGTCTTTGTTCAGGTTTGCGTCTCAGTTCAGGTTCTGGTCTTGGTTCAGGTTCTGGTCTTGGTTCAGGTTTGGGTCTTGGTTCGGGTTCGGGTCTTCGTTTAGGTCTTGGTTCAGGTTTGCGTCTTGGTTCAGGTCTTGGTTCAGGTTCTGTCTTGGTTCAGGTTCTGTCTTGGTTCAGGTTCTGGTCTTGGTTCAGGTTCTGTCTTGGTTTGGGTTCAGGTCTTCGTTTAGGTCTTGGTACAGGTTTGGGTCTTTGTTCAAGTTTGGGTCTTTGATTTGGGTCTTGGTTCAGGTTCTGGTCATTTCAGGTTCTGGTCTTGGTTCAGGTTTGGGCCTTGGTTCAGGTTCAGGTCTTCGTTTAGGTCTTGGTTCAGGTTTGGGCCTTGGTTCGGGTTCAGGTCTTCGTTCGAGTCTTGGTACAGGTTTGGTTCTTTGTTCAAGTTTGGGTCTTTGTTCAAGTTTGGGTCTTTGTTCAAGTTTGGGTCTTTGATTCGGGTCTTGGTTCAGGTTCTGGTCTTGGTTCAGGTTCTGGTCTTGGTTCAGGTTCAGGTCTTGGTTCATTACAACAAAAACTTCAACCATGTTTTTTATGCAGTTATTCTTTTGCTGTTTTTGTCTGTGTTTGTTCATAGAATCATAGCCAGTCATTGAAGAAATTGGCTTTGACCATGAACCAAGGCACTCAAAGGTTTGACTTTTCCTGTGTAACAGTGTTCCAGGAAGTCAATAATGGCTTTAAATTCAGGCATTTATCACTCACTTCTTTAAAAGCACTTTTCCACTCAAGCTCAGAACAGAACGGGTACTTCATCAAGCATGGCCCCTGCAATTCTGACTCCATCTGTAATCTAACACAAAAGCTGAAAAACGTTCATTCTCTCTTCTTGGAACATTTATTACAGCAAGAAAAGTTTTAATTCAAACTTTAACAGACTTTAATGGAGAGACTTTGTGCTTAGACATCAACAGATCAGACAATGGGAGATGGATAAGAGGAGCTTAGACATTGGTGGTGATGAGATGAGGAGGTGGAGAGCTGCTGATGGTGAAAATGTGGAGAGATGTTCCACTGCTGAGGTGGTGATGAAGTAGAGTAGGCTAATTGGTGCTGGGGTGGTGATGGAGTGGAGTTTTGTTTCACTGCTGGGGTGGTGATGGAGTTTTGTTCCACTGCTGAAGTGGAGATGGGGCAAAGGAGGATTGTTTCCCTGCGGAGGTGGTGATGGAGGACGATTGTTCCACTGCTGTGGTGGTGATGGAGGACAATTGTTCCACTGCTGTGGTGGTGATGGAAGAGGATTGTGCCACTGCTGAGGTGGTGATGGAAGAGGATTGTTCCACTGCTGAGGTGGTGATGGAAGAGGATTGTTCCACTGCTGTGGTGGTGATGGAGGAGGATTGTTCCACTGCTGAGGTGGTGATGGAGGACGATTGTTCCACTGCTGAGGTGGTGATGGAGGACGATTGTTCCACTGCTGAGGTGGTGATGGAGGACGATTGTTCCACTGCTGAGGTGGTGATGGAGGAGGATTGTTCCACTGCTGACGTGGTGATGTGATGGAGGAGGATTGTTCCACTGCTGAGGTGGTGATGGAGGAGGATTGTTCCACTGCTGAGGTGGTGATGGAGGACGATTGTTCCACTGCTGAGGTGGTGATGGAGGAGGATGGTTCCTCTGCTGAGGTGGTGATGGAGGAGGATTGTTCCACTGCTGAGGTGGTGATGGAGGAGGATTGTTCCTCTGCTGAGGTGGTGATGGAGGAGGATTGTTCCACTGCTGAGGTGGTGATGGAGGAAGATGGTTCCTCTGCTGAGGTGGTGATGGAGGAGGATTGTTCCACTGCTGAGGTGGTGATGGAGGAGGATGGTTCCTCTGCTGAGGTGGTGATGGAGGAGGATTGTTCCACTGCTGAGGTGGTGATGGAGGAGGATTGTTCCACTGCTGAGGTGGTGATGGAGGAGGATTGTTCCACTGCTGAGGTGGTGATGGAGGAGGATTGTTCCACTGCTGAGGTGGTGATGGAGGAGGATTGTTCCACTGCTGAGGTGGTGATGGAGGAGGATTGTTCCCCTGCTGAGGTGGTGATGGAGGAGGATTGTTCCACTGCTGAGGTGGTGATGGAGGATTGTTCCTCTGCTGAGGTGGTGATGGAAGAGGATTGTTCCACTGCTGAGGTGGTGATGGAGGAGGATTGTTCCACTGCTGAGGTGGTGATGGAGGAGGATTGTTCCTCTGCTGAGGTGGTGATGGAGGAGGATTGTTCCACTGCTGAGGTGGTGATGGAGGAGGATTGTTCCACTGCTGAGGTGGTGATGAAGTAGAGTAGGCTAATTGGTGCTGGGGTGGTGATGGAGTGGAGTTTTGTTTCACTGCTGGGGTGGTGATGGAGTTTTGTTCCACTGCTGAAGTGGAGATGGGGCAAAGGAGGATTGTTTCCCTGCGGAGGTGGTGATGGAGGAGGATTGTTCCACTGCTGAGGTGGTGATGGAGGAGGATTGTTCCACTGCTGAGGTGGTGATGAAGGAGGATTGTTCCACTGCTGAGGTGGTGATGGAGGAGGATGGTTCCACTGTTGAGGTGGTGATGGAGGAGGATTGTTCCACTGCTGAGGTGGTGATGGAGGATTGTTCCTCTGCTGAGGTGGTGATGGAGGAGGATTGTTCCACTGCTGAGGTGGTGATGGAGGAGGATTGTTCCACTGCTGAGGTGGTGATGGAGGAGGATTGTTCCACTGCTGAGGTGGTGATGAAGGAGGATTGTTCCACTGCTGAGGTGGTGATGGAGGAGGATGGTTCCACTGTTGAGGTGGTGATGGAGGAGGATTGTTCCACTGCTGAGGTGGTGATGAAGGAGGATTGTTCCACTGCTGAGGTGGTGATGGAGGAGGATGGTTCCACTGTTGAGGTGGTGATGGAGGAGGATTGTTCCACTGCTGAGGTGGTGATGGAGGATTGTTCCTCTGCTGAGGTGGTGATGGAGGAGGATTGTTCCACTGCTGAGGTGGTGATGGAGGAGGATTGTTCCACTGCTGAGGTGGTGATGGAGGAGGATTGTTCCACTGCTGAGGTGGTGATGAAGGAGGATTGTTCCACTGCTGAGGTGGTGATGGAGGAGGATGGTTCCACTGTTGAGGTGGTGATGGAGGAGGATTGTTCCACTGCTGAGGTGGTGATGGAGGAGGTGGTGATGGGGTGAAACTCCTGCTGACCCAACCATTACCGCACCACTCCAATAAAAACAAGTAAAAATTCTGACCCTTCCCTTTTATTTTACCACACTTCTTTTGGTCTGCTGTTTTTTTGTTAGTTTTTTTTTTCCTTTTCTCAGCTGGAGTCAGTCCCAGGACCCACAGAGCGACTTCATTACGGAGCGATAGCGCCTTTTACTGCCGCGGCCTCCCACTTCGCTTCATAACATCCATAAATCCACCAAGCGCTGAGGGGGAAAAAAAAAAAATCTCTTTCTCCTCAGTGCCACTCCTCACTGTATCTCAATATTTATGTGCCTTCAGTCAATGAGCCGGGGTTTTATCTTCCAGATTTGTTGTCGTTTGTTTGGGTTCTGATGCCGCGGTTGTGAAAAACAGTTTCTTTTGTTGCCGCTCTGCATGGAGCCAGCTTTAACGGCACTTTTTTATTGCGTCAGTTTCAAAGTGTAATCAAAAGTTTGCTTCTTTTACTTAGGTTTTGTTGTTGTTTTGTTGTTTTGAGCTTGGGCCCAATGCTTGCACTCTGTAAATAAATGAGACCTTAAAGGAGCTTTTTAATTCTTTGATTTGTCTTTTTAAACCAATCTCGGTCACCTCTAGAATACTTTTTACAACTTTTATAAAATCTATAGCTGGACATGTTTTACTGTTTAATATTTTTAACGTTTTATTGGTTTTTATTTGATTTTTGTTTTTATTGTTTTAGCTATATTCTGTGTTTTTTACTGATATTCTATTAGCACTTTGGGGCAGTAGTGTCTGTTTTTAAATGTGCTCTATAAATAAACTTTGACTATATTTTTAATAAGTACTCTACTGTAGCCATAAAGAAACAGGTAAAGAGATGAGCAGAGGGCAGAGTGTTGCGGTCTTTTGAACATAATCAAAGAAAAAAAGCACTTCCTTAAACTTTTTGTCTGATGCAATTTTCCAGAGCTGTACACCGTTTTTTGGATAAATGGATGAGCGCAGACTGGCTGTAAAGGGCTTGTTGATTGGTCACCGAGTGTTTTGAGGCCTCCGAAACTCAGCGCCAGAGAATACAGGATTACTCAAACAGGCGTGAATGAAACAAAACACAACTCCAGGTCTGTTTCTGATGAGGGAACATTAGAACATGGGAGAAAGCTCAGAAAAGTCAGTTTTCCAGACTATAGTCCTTTTAAGCATCGCTATACCAGGACCTAAACCAGGACTAAGGCCTCGAGAAAACAAAATTAGGACTTAACCTAGACTAAACTTGGCATAAGTTTGTAATCATCTAAGACACTCCTGAGTACCACTAGAAAAGGTCTACCAACCAATAAAATATTCATATGTGTGATGTCAGTGCATGGGTAGAGAACATTAGCAAGTGGCTACATGTTTAGCGGTTTTGTTTATAGCACTACAAAAGCTAAAATCTATTGTTTAAAGTTGACAGTAAAATGGACGGCCAATTTATAGAAGCAGACAGGACTACTACTACTACTACTACTACTACTACTACTACTACTACTACTACTACTACTACTACTACTACTACTGCTACTACTACTACTACTACTGCTACTACTACTACTGCTGCTACTACTACTACTACTACTACTACTACTACTACTACTACTACTACTACTACTACCTGGTTTAGTCCTGGTTTTAGACCTGGTTTAGACCTGGTTTAGTCCTGGTTTAGTCCTGGTTTAGTCCTGGTTTTAGACCTGGTTTAATCCTGGTTTAGACCTGGTTTAGTCCTGGTTTAGTCCTGGTTTTAGACCTGGTTTAATCCTGGTTTTAGACCTGGTTTAGTCCTGGTTTTAGACCTGGTTTAGACCTGGTTTAGTCCTGGTTTAGTCCTGGTCTTAGACCTGGTTTAGTCCTGGTTTAGTCCTGGTTTAGTCCTGGTTTAGTCCTGGTTTAGACCTGGTTTAGTCCTGGTTTTAGACCTGCTTTAGTCCTGGTTTAGTCCTGGTTTAGACCTGGTTTAGTCCTGGTTTTAGACCTGGTTTAGTCCTGGTTTAGTCTTGGTTTAGACCTGGTTTAGTCCTGGTTTAGTCCTGGTTTAGTCCTGGTTTAGTCTTGGTTTAGACCTGGTTTAGTCCTGGTTTAGTCTTGGTTTAGACCTGGTTTAGTCCTGGTTTAGTCTTGGTTTAGACCTGGTTTAGTCCTGGTTTAGTCCTGGATTAGACCTGGTTTAGTCCTGGTTTAGTCCTGGTTTAGTCCTGGTTTAGTCTTGGTTTAGACCTGGTTTAGTCCTGGTTTAGTCTTGGTTTAGTCCTGGTTTAGTCCTGGTTTAGTCCTGGTTTAGTCTTGGTTTAGACCTGGTTTAGTCCTGGTTTAGTTCTGGTCTTAGACCTGGTTTAGTCCTGGTTTTAGTCCTGGTTTAGTCCTGGTTTAGTCCTGGTTTAGTCCTGGTTTAGTCTTGGTTTAGACCTGGTTTAGTCCTGGTTTAGTCCTGGTTTAATCCTGGTTTAGTCCTGGTTTAGTCCTGGTTGCACTGAGAGGAGTTTAGACCTGGTTTAGGTCTAGTTTAGACCTGGTTTAGTCCTGGTTTAGTCCTGGTTTAGTCCTGGTTTAGTCCTGGTTTAGTCCTGGTTTAGACCTGGTTTAGTCCTGGTTTAGTCCTGGTTTAGTCCTGGTTTAGACCTGGTTTAGTCCTGGTTTAGTCCTGGTTTAGTCCTGGTTTAGACCTGGTTTAGACCTGGTTTAGACCTGGTTTAGTCCTGGTTTAGACCTGGTTTAGTCCTGGTTTAGTCCTGGTTTAGACCTGGTTTAGACCTGGTTTAGACCTGGTTTAGACCTGGTTTAGTCCTGGTTTAGTCCTGGTTTAGTCCTGGTTTAGACCTGGTTTAGTCCTGGTTTAGTCCTGGTTTAGTCCTGGTTTAGACCTGGTTTAGACCTGGTTTAGACCTGGTTTAGTCCTGGTTTAGACCTGGTTTAGTCCTGGTTTAGTCCTGGTTTAGACCTGGTTTAGACCTGGTTTAGACCTGGTTTAGACCTGGTTTAGACCTGGTTTAGACCTGGTTTAGACCTGGTTTAGGTCTAGTTAGAGAAGAGTGTGGGAGAAGTTGGAGAAGCTGAAGTTAGTTGTTTTAAAAGTGGCCTCATTAGCAGAATCCACAACACAAAGCTCCTGCGTCGCTGCTCCTCCTGCGTCGCTGCTCCTCCTGCGTCGCTGCTCCTCCTGCGTCGCTGCTCCTCCTGCGTCGCTGCTCCTCCTGCGTCGCTGCTCCTCCTGCGTCGCTGCTCCTCCTGCGTCGCTGCTCCTGTCTGCTTCTCCAAACTCACAGACCCACGTCACAACACTTTCAGGTCAGAGCTGCAGTGTTTTAGTTCATCTGTGTCAGGAAATGAGCAGGAGTCTGAACAAACGAGGGCATTACAGAGATAAGAGGAGACAAAACAAAATGGCGGAGAGAAGAAGACGAGAGCGTTTGCTGACTCACGACCGGCTCACGGATTAATAATCAAGTGCGGATGGAATAATTGAGAAATCTCATTGTGTTACATAAGCCGGGAACAGCCGGCGGCCAAGGACACAGCGGAAGAACAATTTCCTCTCCTGCACTTTTCACTGAGTCGTCCTCTGAGTCTCGCAGAAGATCACAGAGGAACTTTATACACAACTCTGTATAACAACAATGTAAGGACGAGGATCTGGAAGGTTTAACTACAGCGCTAACGTTTTAGTCTCACCTTTCACCCTAAGCACAAAAAAATGCACCAATAAAGACTGCCATAGAAAAATTATCTTTTTTTTTCATGTTTACAATGATTGACTTCAGTCTTCATCATACACAGCAAAACTTCATTCTGTTTATGAAATTAATGAAAATAAATCCATGAAATACTTGATAAAAATGTGAAATTATATCGCAGTGACAGTGTTTTATAAAAATGTTGTATTAATGGGAGTCTGTTTGTTTGTTTATTAGGATCCCCTTGACAATGGCTGCTCTTCCTGGGGTCCTCATCATAAAAATCACATTTACAACATTCAATACAATACAATCAATTCACATCACAGGTCTACAACATAGAGGTTGCAAAAAAAACCACAAAAACATCACTCACTTTTAGAATTCACAAAAGAAGTACAACCACAGTCACAAATACGTGTACACATATACATAAAAAAAAATAAAAAATTTAAAAATACAACTTCAACAAACTACAAACTACAACATTTTAATTCATTAAAATATTTGAACAAAGTTTTTTTTTAAACTTTAGTGCTTGTTGTGTTTAATAAATCTGAGGGAAGGGAGTTCCATGCTTTCATTCCCCGGAAAATAACCGTTTTTTGTCCTGCATTTCTGTTACATTTTGGAGTAAAATAACCATGAGCCACGTCTTGTACTAAATCTATGAAAGGCACAGCTAAATGAAAGCATATCATATAAAACCTACTTTTGAAACAGCAATATTTCTAAAAAAGCAAAGAAGGGCAATATTAACAGTGTTTTTCACCAATGACCAACCTAAAGCTCTCTGCATGCTGTGAATATTTGTGTATCTACAACAATTAAGAGCAAGGCGTGCTGCCTTATTCTGCACTAACTGCAGTTTGGCACAAAAAATTGTCTTAGGGTTAGCGCTGCATGATATGGAGATAACGTGATATTCGATAACTATGTTGAAAATTACGATAACGATATTATTGCGATATTTGAAAATGGAGCCTACTTTTCAAACATAGTGAGTATTGCTAGAGATGGTTTTATTTCTCGATTTTTGTCATGGCAGAGCAACTAAAAGGCAGAAAAACAAACTTTGTACGGATGAAAGGAAGAGAAAACAACACAGGAGTTAACTGGGCTGAGTATTTACGATAGTGCTTTACTCCGAACTGTAGGGGGAGCTCTAGAGAGGAACATGAGTCAGAAACAGCAAAGAAACAAGAAAAGTTACTGCTCACAGATGTGTGGATAAGAAAAAGCTTTATCTGAAATTACAGCTGCACGATATGGAGAAAACATGCGATATCTGATAACTATGTTGAAAACTGCGATAACGATATTATTGCCATATTTGAAAATAGAGCCTACTTTTGGAACATAGTAAGTTAAATTCACTACATTTCACAAAAATGTAAGTTCCTGTATTTACAAATCAAAACAGCCACAAAATCCAAACTTACCACAGACTAAACCAGGAATAAAACAAGGCTAAGCTGTGGCTAAATTAATTAAATTACCACTAAAACTGGACTTTTTAAACTTTTTTATTTAGTCACAACACATGTTCTTTTAAGGCTCTGGTGGAAAATGATTCTTCAGTGTAAATCTCTGTCAGATGGAAGACCACAGTGATATTGTGATATATTTAGATTCTTGTGATACAGATATTGCGTTTGCTGATATTGAGTTAACAATAATTTTGCGATATATCGTGCAGCCCTACTTAGGGATAAAGGTATGACTATTTTTTTAGACACCTTTTTAAGAGGATTAAAAAAAAATCCTAAAATCTGAAAATGCATCCAAAAATACACACCTGAGGCAAAATCTATGCCTTTTAAATTGACACAGCAAAAGTTATCCTCAAAAAACAACTGCAAAACATCCAAATATATGTCTTAGGGCTGCAGGTTTAAAATGACAAGTTTTCATGGTGGAAGATTTAGCACCGCTATAGAAAAAAACACAACATTCTTGTGTAAAGACAGGAGCATTAACCACTCTGCAACCAAATCTGCACTGTTACTTTATAATAATAACACAAATATTATTCCTGTTACTATGACTACCCAATGTGCCACCCAGGTATAAAAAACTTTAACTCTGACTTTGTAATTTTACCACAAAACAACAAAATTGTTACTTATATTACTACAACAGTTACTACTACTGCAACAGCTATCATGGCCACTACTTCTACTACTACTTCTGCTCTTGCTATAACTACTACTACCACTATAAGTATTACTTTTCCTACTACTACAACCCACTTTGTCACCCAGGTAAAATACTTTTACTTTTGCCCTTTCAATGTGGAGGAGCAGTGGCTCTACTCCAAGCTCCTTCCGAGTGTCTAGGGCAGGGGTTCCCAAAGTGGGGTCCGTGAAGGTACTGCAGGGGGGCTCCTAAAGACTGTCTATGTTAAGTACATAAAAATAAATTGAGTTTGAAATGAATTACTTGCTTAATTAGTTAAATACTTGTTAAAAAATATGACTTTAAAACAATTTTCAGCCATTCAGAGTTTATATTTCAATTCATTTTCAATTCATTCTTTATTTCAGACACATGGTTTTGGTCCATAACAACAAATAAAATGAAAATATTGAGTACCTAAAAACATTAAGTAGAAAAAAGTCAAATTTGAAATGAATTACAGTTATTACTTGGTTTAAAATCTTACTTTAAAACAATTTATAGCCAACAGTCAGTGTTTTTGTAATGTTTTTATAAAAATCTATGGAGAAAACATGGCATAGTGTTTTAAATAGAGGGAAGTTCGCATGGGATTTTCGGAAATTTAAAGGGGCCACGACAGTCTTGACTTTGGGAAAGGCAGGTCTGGGATAATCTGATGAATAAACAATAACAAGGAGCAGACTAAAGTGAAACCATGCAACTTTGATCCTTTTAGCTCTGTTTTGGTCGCATTTTTCTCCACAGTGTCCTCGACCTTTGGGAGTTAAGCTCTGTGGTAAAAACTCAGGAGTCCAGTTGACCCCTGTGTGACCCCTGTGTGACCCCTGTGTGACCCCTGACCCTGGGTTTCTCCTCCTCGTCTCAGTACAAAGGTCTCCTCCGCCTTGACCCACATCTAACAAATAAAGTCTTTGTTGTCTTGTTGTTTTAGCCGAACCAAGACGAGAACCGAGACTTCAGGGACACTGGGTCAGTGCTCCCATTCTTACAAGGCTGTTTTTGTTTGTTTTTCCACCGGGGGGCGCTGCAGGGGGCTTTAATCACCCTGCCACAACTTACTGAAACTGTTTAAATGAGGTAAAAACGTTGCAATGTTCTCTGTTGATAAGTTTCTTTTCGTCAGACCGCAGTGTTTGTTTACCTGCTTTACTTTTCAAGCTGAGAGATGAGAACAGCCTGAATAATTTTGTCAAAGTGTGTTCAAAGATCACCGGTGTCCAGCAGAAAGACCCGGCCTCACTCTGGGAGAGCCAGGTCGTTAGAGAAGGAGGACGGATCATGGAAACCAGAAACCAGAGGCACATTTTATCTTTAAATTTGACTTTAATGCCCTCTGACTAAAACAAATCTTATCTTAAATTATTTATCTTTGAATTTTATTTGGTTTTCTACTTCATCTTAATGGTTTTCTAATTGCCTTAGTACTCATATTTGGTCTTTATTTGTAGGAGGACAGGGTTTTGTAGACTGCACAGCTCTGGCTCTGCTTAGAAGATCTTTGTTTCTGTGTTGTTTTGTCTGTGTTGGAATTGCCCTCAATAAAGTTTTCTGATTTGTGATGTTGCTGTGACGTGTTTTGTAGGCTGCTTGTATTGCGCCCCCTGCTGTCTGACGCCTGCTCCAGGACCGTCTCAGGTGTGGGATAAGGTGTAGGCTCCCTCGTCCCGGTTCATGGTCCCTGGTGGACGTTTCCTAATCTCAGCGGTGATATTTGTTACTTGTTCATTTTTCCCTCTTGCAGTGGTCAGAGGTGAAGTTTTCTTCTTTTTCTTCTTTTTTTACTGCTCTTTTGTTTGTTGAATGTTTACTGTAACATTCAGGCTGATGTTTCTTTTTTCATGTTCCAAAAAATTCACTTTCACTTGGATGTTTTGCTGCATGATAAGCAAAAAATAAAATAAAAATGTTGCAAAAACTCAAAAACTCAAGTTTTCAACAGCGAATATTTTTTTGTTCTTTTAATTTAACGTTCATATGTCTAAAAACTTTCAATATTAAGTTTTACGATTATTATTTATCATATTTTTTTTACTAATCTTACAGCCAACTAGAAAAAGCATTATCTTTTGTTTTTTAGACATATGAAAACAAAAAATATTAACTTGAGAGACAAAACTCTAAAATCTTGAGGGAACCTGTTGCCTTGAGTTTTTGAAACTTTTTTTTTTTTTACAGTGTGTCAATATTTCCTTTAGAGCTCGAAATAAAAAAGTATTATTCTTTTGTTAAATTTAGTATATTTAGTTTTTCTTATCAATAATAATACTTTTTTTCTGAACAATGGATAGTAAGTTGGTGTAAGATGAGTTAAAAAAATAATGATAGTGAGTAAAACTTAAAATTTTAAGTTTTTAGATGTATGAACATCAAATTAGGTGAACAAAAAATATTAGTTGCTGAAAACTTGAGATTTTGAGTTGGCCACAAAACTCTAAACTCTTGAGGAATCCTGTTGCCTTGAGCTTTTGAGTTTTTGCAACATTTTTTTTTTTACACTGTTCATAAATAACGTTAATAATTTGTCCTGAACCGTCCTGGAGTACGTCCAGTAGGGGGCGCAAGCTTCCCCTACTGTCTGTCAAAACTACATAGGCTGCCTACAAAATACATCACAGCAACATCACCTGACGCTTCTAAATCGGCTGATTTTGGGAGCTAGTTTTTTGCTTTTCTTTTGAGATTTTTTAAATGTATTTTATCACTTCTATTTTTGTTTTATATATTTTTAATTAAAAGTCACAGCCACTAAAATTAATGGATTTGGTTAAATTTAAAACTTAAATAATTGTGTTTAAGGCAAGGAAAAATATACTCAGAAACTGTTTTGTTTTGGTAATTTTGCAAAAATAAATAAATAAATAAATAAATAAAATGAATAAGTATATTTTTGAATAAATTTACTTTGACAGTTTAAAGTGTATAATGTTAATAGTAATGTGTACTGACAGTAGATCAAAAAACACTGTGTATAAAATAAGAGAAGATAAGTGAGAAGGGGGTAGGGTTACCGCTGGGGGTCCGCGAAGGTACTACAGGGGGCCCCCCAGAGGCTGTCTATATTTCAATTTCAATTTATTTTATTTTATTTTATTTTATTTTATTTTATTTTATTTTATTTTATTTTTATTTATTTATTTATTTATTTATTTATTTATTTATTATTTTAAACACATGGTTTTGGTTCATATAAACAAATAAAACATACAAAAATATAAAAAGTCAATGAAAATATTAAGTACCTAAAAACATTGAAAATTAATTACAGTTGTATATTTGTTTTAAAATATTACTTTAAAACAACTTTTAGTCAGTAATCAGTGTTTTTGTAATGTTTTTATAAAAAAATAAAATAAAATAAAACATGGCAGAGTCTTTTGCATAGAGGGAATTTTTATCGTTGGGAGGGATTTTCGGAACTTTAAGGGGGGGCCATGACAGTCTTGACTTTGGGAATGGCTGATCTATTTATTATGAGAGTTTTACATTATTTTGTGTCAACTTGTTTTTAAATTATTTAGTTTTTTCCCTCTTTGCTCCAAAGCGCATGGAGCAACTCATGTTTGTTTGTTTTTTTGTTTTGTTTTTTTAATGTGCTATATAAATAAATTGGCTTGGCTTCTGACTACAGGAAGTAAGAAGGTAAACAAACGCTCCCGTCTGACGAACAGAAACGTATCAATTGCAGTGTTTTCCTTTTAAAACACAAACAAACGCGTCTCAGGCTCGTCCTAAACGTACAGCGCGTGTCTCTGCTGCCGATGTCAAACAGAGGAAGCCACATTAAACATGCATTAAACCCAGCGACTGCCACTCACATCTCCGCCTCCAAACAACAACAACAACAACAACAATATCTGAACCCGCGCGAAGGTCATCACCGCCGCGCAGACAAACAACAGCCGCCTCATTACTATTCATTGGAACTGGCGGGTGAACGGTGCGGGATAGGGTCCGGCCTGCGACTCAAAAAAAACCCCGAGGATGATGAGGTTTATGAGTTTTGTGATTGTGGAGCTCGGCGGGTCGTTGGCGCTGATGCCGAGTGTCAATCACAGGCCGCAGCGAGGCAAACGGACGCGAAACAGAACATAATAATTACAGTTCTACATGAAAACTGACAGAGGAATAATCCAGCTCTGTTACGGTTCGACTCAGAGTGTGGAATGAAAAGGAATAATTAACCTCTCCTGTGATATTTACCTAGAGATATGTTGTTATTGTCTGTGTTGACTATGTAAGGATAGAAGTAATAGATTTTATTTCAAGCATATAATAAATAAAATTATATGTACACAAACACAATGTACACACGTATAAAGGAAAGAAAGAAAGAAAAAAGAAAAAACAAAACAAAAAACATTTCCTCATGCCTGAAAAGGAGTGGGAGGAAGTAATAATAATAATAATACATCCATTTTATATAGCGCTTTTTCACACAACTCAAAGTCGCTTTACAATTTTTGATCTATTATTCATTCACTCCTCAGTCACACTCGGTGGTGGTGAGCTACTTCTGTAGCCACAGCTGCCCTGGGGCAGACTGACGGAAGCGTGGCTGCCAATCTGCGCCAACGGCCCCTCCGACCACCACCAAACACAGCCACACTAACACATTCACACAGGCGAGGTGGGTGAAGTGAAGTGGAGGTGTGGAGGTATAAATAAAGTGGATTTACAGCAGATTGGGTTGGGGGCATGGGAATATGTGTTATATATGATATATATGTAATGTATATTATAAAATAATGAGATGGAGTAAAATGTGATGTACGTTTGTAGATTTACAGGAGATTGTGAGGGGGGGTGTACATGTGTTGAATAGATGTAATGTAATGTGTATTGTAAAATAATGAGATGGAGACTAGAAAAAAAAGTGATGTACATTTGCATTGGAATATTGTAACATCTACGACTGACAAATGTGTGAAAAATTATTTGTATGGGTTGTGCACATCTCTGGTGTAGAAAAAATAAAATAAAATAAATACAAATTTGAAAAAAATAAAAACATTTTATGTCAAAACTCTATGTTATGGTGTGCGGAACACGGGAGGGATGGACCCAAAGGTGCGGACACAAAGTACTTTAATATAACTTTAATATAACTTTCGGCAAGAACGAGAACACGGCTACACGAAAACCACGACGAGACTCAACAAACTCAACAAACTCAACAAACTCAACACACTCAACACACTCAACACACTCAACACACTCAACACACTAAACACACTAAACACACTAAACAAACTAAACAAACTAAACACACTAAACACACTAAACACACTAAACACACTAAACACACTAAACACACTAAACACACTAAACACACTAAACACACTAAACACACTAAACAGACTAAACACACTAAACGAACTAAACAGACTAAATGAACCCACAAACACCTGGGGAGGACACAGGACATAAATACACCAGGGAATGAGGCACAGGTGAAAAACATCAGGGCGGGGCAGGTAATCACACAGGCGGGAAACACAAGAGGCAGGAAGAAAACTGGAAAAACAAGGAAACAGACTGGGAATACAAAATAAAACAAGGGAAACAAATACAGAAAACAAGACAAAGACACAAGACATAACACTCTATCCATATTAAAATGAATGTATTGAATGTGCAGCTTTCAGATAGAACTGGTTGCTTGTAGACACTGTACCTTCTGATAAACACCGTTTTTGCCTTATTTTGCATAAATTTCCTATTTTGACCCAATACTGTTTCTTGGAAACTATAGCAATCTGCACTTCTCACTTACTTTTTCTTTATTAGTGACCTAATCCAAGAAAAATGTCACTACTTTTGTTCCAGAAGCATTTTGCTGTAGAGCAGGGTTTTTAACCTCAAGTAATATTAAAGACTTAAATAAACCCTAAAAGAAATTTTAGAAATGATGCTGAAGAGTGAAAAAAAGAAAATTGGAGATCACAAAAACCGTGCAGGATAAAGGTTGCACTCCTTTATTTATTCTTCAAACTTATTTATTTATTTATTGGTCCATTTGCTACAACAGACCATGTTCAAATAAAGTCAAATTAATTCATTTCTCATCTTATAAGCTGTGTCATTTGGTTTGCCATAAACAAAATCTTGTTTAGGGCCACAAACCCAACACAATATACTAAAAAACAGTATCATATTGTGAATTTTGCTTATTTAATTTCAAATGTGCAGTGAAAAGGAATTGTGTGGAGGAAATGTGTTGCAAAAATGTATTTGTTTACTGTAAAATTTGCTCTTGCAGCTTTATATGGCTACATATTTGAAATAAAAAACAGACAAATGCAGTTTCCAGGTTTATTTTACCATAAAGTGTATGTTTTAGTGCAGAGATCTGTGTGCTGCTGAATAATTCATCTGAGCGTCGTGTGCTGAGCTGAAACCGTCTCCGTTTGTCCGACCGTCGCTCCGCAAACTCACTGTGAGCCCGAGGCAAAGTGCAGCCTTCAGCTACTGCAAATGTACACAGAAATACTTCAAAAGTACACAAACACAAATACTTCAGAGCCGCAGGTGAGGAGGCGTCCTCTCTGCGGAAAAGTCAGACTCAACAGCAGGGCCAAGTTAATGAGGATTTAAAGAAAAAGCCAAAAATGTCAAAAATAAAATCAGATGTAGATTTTTTTTTTTAAACTCATCCCTTAAATTAAAAAAAAATATATATATACGAAAAATTAAAGTAAATGTCTGTATCAAAAAAGGAGCATCATCAAAATAGTTTTTGCCCACTAGAAAAACATTTTTAAATGTGTTGCCTCAAAAAATAAACTCACCTCTAAAAATTAAAGAGTCCATTTAAATAAAGCCATGTCTCAATTTTTAAAAAGCTTTTCAAAATAAAAACTCCCTCATCAGAAAAAATAAACGTGTCTAAAAATAAAAATAAAATAAAAACATGTCACAGAATAAAAATAAACTTTCTTTTAATTAAAAAATAAGACTTTCCACAATTTAATTATAGATAATCTGTAATTAACTGCCTCTCATTTTTAGAGGCAGGTTTCATTTTTGAGACAACACATTTAAAAATCTTCCTTTTTATTTTTCTAGTGGGCAAAAACTATTTTGATGTTGCGCCTCAGGGCCTTCAGAATTAATTTTCTAAATTATTTTTCTCACATCTTTCCTTTTATTTACTTCTCAGGTAACTTATTATTCGATGATGTGACAGAAGCAGAATTATCTGTTCATGGAATAACATTTTATCTTCTTACCCCATGAACAGATAATTCTGCTTGAAATAAGTAAAAAAAAAAGAAAGAAACAAGAAATAACAATAAATGACTCCATTCAGCTCCACCAGTCCCCATTAAATAATAAGAACCAATAAAACCAAATAAAAGTAATACAATAAAATAACAATAAATAAATGCCAAGAATTAAATAATAAAAACAAAACAATAAAACACAATAAAAGACAACAAAGGACCACACAAATCACGTTGAGTTAAAAGCCAGAAAATAAAAATGAGTCTTAAGACGAGACTTAAAACATTCCACTGTGGGGGCCGCTCTGATGTGGGGGCCACAGAGAGGGCCCCGGTCCCCCCCTGGTTTTAAGTCTCGTCCTAGGGACCACGAGCTGGAGCTGGCTCTGGGACCTCAGAGAACGCGCCGCAGTGTACATTTGTCTGAGGTCGGTGATGTACTGTGGGGCCAAACCATTCAATGCTTTAAAAACAAACAATAAAATCTTAAAATGGATTCTAAAATGAACAGGAAGCCAGAGCAGGAGGCGAGGACGGGATGTGCTCATGTTTTTACTTCCTGTTAAAAGACGCGCAGCAGCATTTTGGACTAAATGTAAACAATAAAGTGCAGTGTGATTAATTCAAATTGCTCGAATCAAAATTAATAATCTGAATTCAAGTCTTTTAAACAAATGTAAATATTGAATTTAGCTGTGATGAATTGTTCCAGATTAAAAACAAACACTCAGTAACAGTCTCAGTCTGAGTCCTGTCCTAACTCTTCCTGCAGCTCCGGGGGAACCCTGAGGCGTCCCCAGGTCCAGAGACACAGTCCGTCCAGCGGGTCCCGGGTCGTCCCCGGGCCCCCTCCTCCTCCCCAGCGACGCGTTCAGGAACACTGGGAACACAGAGATCTCGTCCTGACCCACAGCTCCTGACGACTCAGCTCAAGTTTTTCTCAGAGGTGGAATGTAACAAAGTAAAAGTCCTGAGTTACTTTACTTCAGTACAGTTTTCATGTACCTGTACTTCAGTAAATTTTACAAGGGGTACTTTTACTTTTACTTCACTACGTTTTAGAGCAAGTACCTGTACTTTTTACTCCACTACTTTTAGTACTCTTCAGAAAAACTTCTACAGATTCAGTTTCTTCTTTAGTTTCCCCTCACATTTAACTCATTCATTCATTCATCAGTTCATAAACCTGTGCAAATACTTTTTTCACAAGTTCATTTAAAAGTGAGTACTTTTATACTTTTACTAAAGTGGAAATGTGGAAATCCCAAATTTATCTTTAAAAGAAGAACTTTCCCTCAAATATCAGGGGAAAAAAGGATTACTTTTAAAATATTATAATCTACTGATGCTCAATTCTAAGGAATCTGCAATTGATAAATTAAATGCTTGGAGAAATGACATCAATGAAAATATAGATGAATTTGATTGGAACGAAGCCTGTTTGAGAGCCCAGAAGCAAACAATTAATACACGTTTGAAATTAATTCAACATAAATGGTTGATGAGAGTATATATAACACCTGAAATTCTCCATCACATGTTCAGCAACATTCCTCATACCTGCACTAAATGCAATGACTACAAAGGAACACTCATACACTGTGTTTGGGAATGTTCAAAAATACAGGGTTTCTGGTCGGGCGTAATTCAGTGCTTGTCCATTGTATTCAATATAAGACTACCTCATTGTGCCAAACTTTGCATTTTGGGAATTTATCCAAAAGGTTTATTACCCACCAAGAAATTAACAAAACTGCTGGACTTTGGACTACTGCATGCTAGAAGAGCTATTGCCTTAAACTGGAAGAAAATGGAACCTTCCACAAGAAAACAATGGACCAAAGAACTGTCAGAGTGTATAGGACTGGAAAGACTAACTTATATTGCCAAAGGGAAACTAAAAGTATTTGTAAAACTTTGGGAACCTTATATGAACATTATATCTGGGAACTAAAAATATTAAGACGATATTGCAAGTGTGCAAGTTTGTGAGCGAGTGAGTGTGGGTATGTTTCACCTGTTTCTTTCTGTGGACCTGTGTTATATGGTCTTTTTGTCCTTTAAAAATGAAAGATCTCAATAAAAATATTGTAAAAAAAAAAAAAAAAAGTGGAAATGTCCATGTCATACATTTACTTGAGTAAAAAACAAATATTACTGTCAGGTTTCAGGAACACAGGAGGGAACGGACCCAAAATGCGGACAAAAAATGGACTTTAATATAACTCACGGAGAACACAAGGAAACACATTAAGGCGGGGCAGGCAGGAAACACAAGAGGCAGGAAGTAAACCAGGAAAACATGGGAACAAACCGGGAATAGAAAATAAAACACAAGGGAAACAAACACAGAAAACAAGACAAAGACATGGGACATGACACATTACACCTCTGGTATTTTTAAATAAAGTTGTTCCAGTGGATGTACTGTAATCCAGCCACAAGGGGTCACAAGCCCTTTGTACCAGTCCCAAGCCTGAATAAATGGAGAAGGTTCGGTCAGGAAGGGCATCTGGTGTAAAGCCTATGCCAAATTCATTTACAGTTCATCGATGCCACCTCCAAACTGTATCAGTGCAGACAAACAGAGGCAGATTCCTTCGTCCTGTGACCAAAGAAAACCTAAACATGATGTAAATTTGTCCCCATCGCAGTAAAAAACACTCGAAAGGTTTGCTGTGTCCCTGTGTTCCGACCCATGAGGTGAACATATCTAAAGAGGACACGGGAGTCAAAAGGGTTTCAAGTCAAAGATTTGTTTTATTTATTTGACTTGTTTTTTTCTTGATTGTGTTGTGTTTTAGTTCTTCTTTAGTTAAACAAAACCCCTCAAACAAAAACCCCCGTGCCCAAAGTAACAAAAGAAAGGTGGACGCTGGGAAGCCGGCCCAACAAAACATAAGGACAGCGCGGTGGACGAGCCGACCCCTGTGGGGCCGGAGTCCTGCCACCGCGCTGCTGCCCTGCCCTGACGCAAAACAACCCCAAACTAAGCCCTAAACAAAAGAAAAGCGAAAACAGGACAGCCGCTCTCCCCAGGTCAAACAAAAGCTAAAGCTAAAAAAAAAGTGCTACATAGGCCTGGAGTGGGCCGGCGGCACGGCAGGTGGAACCGTCGGTGCTCACGAGCGCGAGCGTGCACGAGCGCGGAGCCGGAAAGAGGAAGCCAGAGCAGAGAGAGAGCGGTGCACAGGTGACCTATATATAGGCTCCGGTGAGCAGCAAAGAAAAAAAAACAACTAACTTAGTTAACGTAACGTAGTTAAATAAAAAACTATCCTAATACGGCCAAAAGAACAAAACCGAAGAAGCAAAATATACAAAAAAGGAAAAATAACTAAAAGTAGGCGAAAAAGATGCACCAGCACCTAACAGCCTGTTCGAGGAATCTTTGTCACCAAACCAGAGATGTATTTGTGTAAAGTCAGCTCTTTTTTGCCTCCACGTTCCCGGGATGAAAATAAGGCCACATGGGCGTCCTCACAGCCGATAAATCCATCGACAAACTCACTTTCTGACTTCGCTGCATCTTTTATTGCTCTCTGCGGCTTCCACTGAGCGGCTGTTTTCTTTTCCCGAGCCGAGCGTGGGACTGGAGCGAGCCGGCGGAGGAGTAAACGCTCGTCCGGGGAGCCGCCTGTTGATCCGCCGAGCGACAGAGAAGACGCAGCACGGAGGAGGATGAGACGAGAACAAAGATACACAAGACTGAGGTAAATGAAGATGAAGAGGTCAGAGAGACGCAGGAAGCAAACAGATGAAGATAAACAGGATCCTGAGGAGGTGGAAAGTGAGAAAGACTGGTTTTATAAAGAGAAAGTTACGTTTGTGAAGTGGAAACTGAATGTGGATGAGAAAATGGTTCACTTTAAAGAAACTGAGATGTTTGTTTTTTGGATTCAAAGAACAAATGAACAAAACAGAAACAACTAAATGCTAATAAAATGTGATAAAAACATGAGATACAAAAAGTTTACTGCAGCAGTGGAAAGTAACGAGACTTTTAATGTTGAAAAAAGCAGATCCATGTTTTATATTTGTTTTATTGAGAGTATTTTAACCTTTTTTATTGTTTGCAGAAGAAGGCTCTGGGGAAGTTTGTGACTGTGGAGGAGATCTACTCAGGGGTGTCCAAACTATGGCCCAGGGACCAAATGCAGTCCACTGTGTATCGGTCTGTGGGCTTCATTCTCAATTAGCAAAAGGAGTTAACATTTATTTTTCAGTATGTGGCCCTTAAACTGCAGTGTTTCAGTTTTCTGCAGCTAAACTTGTCTTTTTTTCTGTAAAGCACTTTGAATTACTCTGTGTATGAACTGCGCTGTACAAATAGGGTTGCAAAGGGGCGGAAAATTTCCAGTAAATTTGTGGAAATTTTCTGGAAACTTTCCATGGAAAATTAAGCTTGGAAATTTGGGGAATTTTCAAATTTGGAAACCATATATAAATACATAAATAAACATTATAATCCAACAGATTTAAACAACTTAAACATTTACAAAAGAGATTTGTCTTTGAACAATAAAACATTTGTTAAGTAAAATATTACTTCCCAAAGCCAAAAAAGTAAATGAACTCTCCTTTGGACTTTTGCAATATTTTCTGCTACTTAATTTTAAAGTAAAGTTGATTTATGCACCAAGGTCTTAGCTTGGCTTTTAGCTATTAGCATTTAGCATAGCTATATATAAGCTATATTGGTAATAAGCAAAGTAAACTTTTGGTAAAAAAGGTCAATACAATTCTGCGATTATATTTCAGTTCAAACTACAGCAGAGTTGTCCTCAGTCCACAGCAAACACCTGTTTTATAGAGGCACAGTCAAACAGAAGGGAAACTGTTCAAAAGAGAGAACATGTGCTGAGCTGACACAGTTTAATCAGTGGAAAAACACCACATTACATTAATCTGCTCAAAAAACAGCACCACCCCCAGTGGCCAGCCTGGGAACTGCAGCCAAACTAGTGTTGATAGTCCTGCCACCAGAACAGATGTAGCTCATTAATTATGCATGATGTTGTCACAAATGTATTGATATCTATAAAGAATTATGATGCTTAATATTGTGCCCCCAAAATATCACAATATACCACAAAACACATTTTTACAACACTAATAACTGAGCTAAACACAAATATGGAGTCTGCAGTCTGGAGTTTGGTAGAGTTGTGGAGATCAGCTGTGAATGTGACAGGTTACTACATGTACCACATGTTACTACATGTACCTCATGTTACTACATGTACCACAGGTTACTACATGTACCACATGTTACTACATGTACCTCATGTTACTACATGTACCTCATGTTACTACATGTACCACAGGTTACTACATGTACCACATGTTACTACATGTACCTCATGTTACTACATGTACCTCATGTTACTACATGTACCACATGTTACTACATGTACCACATGTTACTACACGTACCACATGTTACTACATTTACCACATGTTACTACATTTACCACATGTTACTACATGTTACTACATGTTCCGCAGGTTACTACATGTACCACAGGTTACTACATGTACCACATGTTACTACATGTACCACATGTTACTACATGTACCACAGGTTACTACATGTACCACATGTTACTACATGTACCACATGTTACTACATGTACCACAGGTTACTACATGTACCACATGTTACTACACGTACCACATGTTACTACATTTACCACATGTTACTACATGTTACTACATGTTCCGCAGGTTACTACATGTACCGCAGGTTACTACATGTACCACATGTTACTACACGTACCACATGTTACTACATTTACCACATGTTACTACATGTTACTACATGTACCACATGTTACTACATGTACCTCATGTTACTACATGTACCACAGGTTACTACATGTACCACATGTTACTACATGTACCACAGGTTACTACATGTACCTCATGTTACTACATGTACCTCATGTTACTACATGTACCACAGGTTACTACATGTACCACATGTTACTACACGTACCACATGTTACTACATTTACCACATGTTACTACATGTTACTACATGTTCCGCAGGTTACTACATGTACCACAGGTTACTACATGTACCACATGTTACTACATGTACCACAGGTTACTACATGTACCACATGTTACTACACGTACCACATGTTACTACATTTACCACATGTTACTACATGTTACTACATGTTCCGCAGGTTACTACATGTACCGCAGGTTACTACATGTACCACATGTTACTACACGTACCACATGTTACTACATTTACCACATGTGACTGAGGAATAACAGAGATTGAAGTGTGTTTTTTATGCTGTAGTATATTGCTGAGTCATGGGACAGCTTTGAATTGTGTAAGTTCCCAATTTATTCCCATAAATTCCCGTTAATTCCCATAAATTCCCGTTAATTCCCATGGAAATTTTCCAACTTTGAAAATTCCCTAAGGAGACAATAAAAAAGTGTCCTATTCTTCTGAAGTACAGAGCCTGAGCATCTGCAGAGTAATGTTCAGATTACAAAGCGAGGCGCAGCGTTGGACTCGTGTGGAGTTTTCAGACTCGCTCTGTGTCTGTGTGGTTTCCTGCAGGGCTCTGGGTGCAGATGAATGCTCACATTTATTTATACAGCACTTTCCTACCTCCCTGGGCACTCAGAGCACTTTACATCAAGAAAAGCTGCACACATTCACATTCATGCACCAGAGAAGGGTCTTGCCCAAGGACACAAAGGCAGTATGCATTAGAGCAGTGGTTCCTAACCTTTTTTCCGCCTGCTCGTGTCCAAGTCCGCCCTAACCCCGCCCTCACTGATGCATCACAAACCTCTTCCTGTATTACACACAATCAATTATTTTGCACTTTTTAAGTCTAAACTTAAGACCCATTTATTCCACTTGGCTTTTAACACCTAAGGTTGATTTATTTTATTTTTTTCTGTATGTTATGTATTTTATCTTATTTGCCTTTACTCATATTTTAGTTATTGTTTCTACTGATTTTGTTTGGGTTCTTTTAACTCCTGTAAAGCACTTTGATCATTGCTAAAATGTTTTAAAGCGCTATACAAATAAAGTTTGAGTTGATTTGAATATTCATTTTTGTATTTCAGTGAAAAACATACTGACTGAGACTGCCAGACTTATTATGAGATAAAAAATATCACTGTTTGTGTCATTGTTTTTACATTACTCACCATTAGCATTAGCCTTAGCCTACAGTCACAAGATGGCCGCCGGATCAAATGCAGGGGACAAACCTACATTCCATACAGGAGTTAGTATACTGGTCAGAAAATTAAAATACAACTTTACCTTTACAGATAAAGACACCACTGTAAAGGCAGTTTCACACAGGTTTGAGTAATCCTGTATGCTGAGGCAAGGCCCTTCTCCAGAGCTGAAAACGCTCAGTCTCACAGCTCCTGTGCGTTTCTAAAGCCCACACACCGTCTCCGGACTCGCTCTGATCATTTCAGCGCTAATGAACTATTTTATGCTCTGTCCTGTCCCCAGCATTGCCAGCAGGGGGCAACAGACACTTAATGTTTCTGAAAATATAAAGCAACGGCCCCCCAAAAGAAGAGACATTTATATATACTAGAGCTGGGCGATTTAGCCTAAAAAAAAATCTCAGATTTTTTCACAAAAAATTTGATTTACGATTTAAAAACAATTTTTTCCCCACTCACTTAAAATCAAACTAAAGGCAACAGAGAAATTGGCTTACGGAAAGTGTATTTTCTTTGGAATAGTACATTATTGTAGGATTAGAGGCATACATGGGTCTACATGTGCATTTGTTTTCAAGATTAAGGCGAGCCTGGGAAACTAAATGGGAAACACACAGTACACATTTTTCAGGGGAGGGAGAACCAGTTTAGGATCAGATAAATGTCATATCAGTGACTGAGACTGATTTATTTGCAGCCTACATTTCTAAACTGTCTCAATATTTGAAAACAATATTATTTTTTCAAATATTGTGCGCAGAAAGGAGAGACTTGTTAAAATAACAGTAAGATGTCATTTTATGGCAAAGAAATGACCCATCATGCATACAAAGTTTTTAAATTGCAGTTTACTCACAGTTGTACATCCTGAGACACGCGCTGGATAATAATTAGTACCTTAGTATTTTCTTGATGTAAAAGGTTGTTTTTATGTTAGGCTTGCTCGTAGTTCAGAGGTCGGCTGGATTAACTCTCCACAAATCTCCTCCAAATGAGCGTATACATCTGTATTTCCTCACTGATACCAAAGGAGCGATGTGTTAGACTGATAAGCACTGAACAGAAATACTAACATGTCATTTAAAATGATATTTGACGTTTGAGTTCTTCCCTGCTCGCTGCCATGTTGTTTGTGTTCCTGTGTTGTGTTGTGAGGGAGGGCGGGGCCTAACCACTGTGAACTACGGGAGCCCAGAGCGCCGGTGGTGGACTTTTTTTTTTTTTATCGATTTTTATTTAAACAAGTCGACCTGCACTACAAATTTGAATTAATCGAAAAAATCGATTTATCGCCCAGCCCTAATATAAACACATTATTTCAAGTTATAAACCTGAACTACTAATGCAAAAGAGTCCAACATTATTTCAGAAAGGCTGAAAAAATGCCTTTAAACTAGAAGCTTTTACAGTTTTTTTTTTTTTTTTTTTTGTATAATGTGTATCTATAGTTGCCTTTTTCTACACTAATAATAATTCTCTTCCCCTCTGGCTCTGTACAGTCTCTTTCACTAAAACCAAGTCAGGTTAGAAATCTCGGGGTAATCCTGGATCTGACTTGAACTTCAGCAGTCACATTAAATCTATAACATCATCAGCATTTTACCATCTCAGAAACATCGCCAGAATCAAAGGTTTACTGTCTAAACCTGACCTACAGAGACTTATTCATGCGTTCATCTCCAGCAGGTTAAACTGGGGACACACTCCAGGATTTTCTCAGTCGTTACAGATTCTGAAAAGACTAGGAGCACACACTAACGACTGGTTTCAGCAGATTTAGTTCTGACGACTGAAAGACTGCGCCTCACACACTACAAGATCTGTAACTGCAACTGACGCTAAACAAACGCAGCAAACTCTGGCGGGGAACTCGCGGGAACTAAATGGTAAACAAACATGGACGCTCCCTGGGTCGCTGTTGCCGTTGTGTGCGCAGCTCTCTGTTTGGAAAAAGGGAAAGAAAAAATGGCTATGTATCCAGTTTCGCTTGGGTAACGCTCAACTTTCTTCGGTGTTTGCCATGGTTGTTTATGTTTTCTTCTTCTTCAAATTTCCGCTTACATTTTCCCGCCGCTTCCTGTTTCTTCGTCTGCGTCCTGACGCTATTTCCTGTGTCCCATCAGCTGTTTTTCATCGGCCGCTGGACTCCATGAATTCCCAGTTGGATGTAAACGTCCCACACTACAGGAGTGTGGTCCAGAGTCGGTGTTTGATTGCTTGCGACTGATGTCAGGCCAGGTTTTTGCGGCGCACACACTTAACGATTCGAGTCTTTGAACATCACACACTAACGGATTTCAGAGCCGACTGCTGATTACGATTCCCTGCAACTACTGTTGACTGGTAAAGACTCGGCGCAACTGTGAATCGTTATAAAATCGGGCAAAAAAATCGTGTAGTGTGTCCCCAGCTTTAGACGACTGTAACGGTCTGCTCACTGGACTCACTAAACCAGCCATGGTCCTGACTAAAACCAGGAAGTACGACCATATTAGTCCTGACCTCAGGTCTCTGCACTGGCTTCCTGTCTGGCCTCTGTCTCTCCATGGCTTAGCACCACAGAACATCTCTGACGTTGGTCCCATATGAACCATCTGGGACTCTGAGGACCTCAGGGACAGGTCTCTGCTGGGACTCTGAGGACCTCAGGGACAGGTCTCCGCTGGGACTCTGAGGACCTCAGGGACAGGTCTCCGCTGGGACTCTGAGGACCTCAGGGACAGGTCTCCGCTGGGACTCTGAGGACCTCAGGGACAGGTCTCCGCTGGGACTCTGAGGACCTCAGGGACAGGTCTCCTGCTGGGACTCTGAGGACCTCAGGGACAGGTCTCCGCTGGGACTCTGAGGACCTCAGGGACAGGTCTCTGCTGGGACTCTGAGGACCTCAGGGACAGGTCTCCGCTGGGACTCTGAGGACCTCAGGGACAGGTCTCTGCTGGGACTCTGAGGACCTCAGGGACAGGTCTCCGCTGGGACTCTGAGGACCTCAGGGACAGGTCTCTGCTGGGACTCTGAGGACCTCAGGGACAGGTCTCTGCTGGTCCCAGAGTCAGGACTAAACTCTGGAACAGTCTCCTGACGATGTTAGACCTCTGCTCTGACAATGTTCAAGTCCAGACTTAAAACTGTTCTTTTTAGCTGTGCATATGACAACTGAAAGTGTTTTATCTGCACTCTTCTCTTTTAATTTTATTTTAAATTAATTCTTAATTATAATTTTTAAATTTGATTTTATTGTATTACTTGTAATTCTTGTCTTTGTACTTTTAAACTTGCCTTTTTTTCTGTAAAGCACTTTGAATGACTGTGTATGAACTGCGCTGTACAAATAAACTTCCCTTGCCTGCATTTGTCATATTTAGATTCTAACTCACAGATCAGATTAAAATCCCATTACAGTGAGCGTCAGATGTATTTTTGTTACACCTACTCTCAGATGAAACTCGCACCTTCATTACCCGCGTGCCCTTTGGCCCGCCTCTTTCCAGGGAGTCCATCGTTAACCTCTGCCTCCGTCCGTTCCCCGCGGTCCCTCCGGTGTGTGTGCCGCTCCCGGGTCCTGACCTCAGCTTGAGAAGCGTGTGCGGCGGCGGGGCTCCTCGTGTGATAATGCGGTGTTTTGTCTCTGGGCTGACGCTGCGGCGATAAAAAGAGAGTTACTCCACCGGGAACAGCCAAAGGTCAGAGACATTTAAAAATATAAAAGGCCACTCTCAGATTTAATGCGATTATTTTCACACAGATAATAAAAAAACAGAGGGAGGGTGTTTTGAAAAAGCAGCAACAAATCTGAATATTTTGCAAATGGAAAGCGTGGCCTGTTCTTTTAGGCAAAGTAGATCTCTTTTGTTCAAAATTTCCTGAGTTATTTTGCTATTAAAGCAGTAACTTTTTTACCTTAAACAGTTTTGGAGTTTGTGTGATGTTAAATGGGGAAAATGAAGCGTCCTGCAGCGCCCCCTGGTGTCTCTGAGCTGATTTTCATCGTTCCAGAGCGGCCAAATGGGGAAAAAAACTTTGTACAGATACACGGAAGGGAAAGTAAAAACAAGCGAGGGGTCACACAGAACTCAACTGGACAGTGCTTTACTCCGAACTGTAGGGGGAGCTCTAAGGAGGAAAATAATGCAAAAAGAGCGTAGAAACGAGCAGAGTTCAGATTTAAAGGTCCTGTAAGCTCATACTGCTTTAATAATAATAATAATAATTTGTTTTATTTGATGGTACTTTTCAAGGCGGTAGCGAAGCGATAAAAACATCAACAAATACCAACAAAAACACAAGTACTTCAATATACAACAACAAAAACACAAATACTTCAATATACAACAACAAAAACAATGATTGTAAAGAATAAGCAGATTTGAACAGCAGTACTTCAGTATAACAGTACTTCAGTATAACAGACGCAGTACTTCAGTATAACAGACGCAGTACTTCAGTATAACAGTACTTCAGTATAACAGTACTTCAGTATAACAGACGCAGTACTTCAGTATAACAGACGCAGTACTTCAGTATAACAGTACCTCAGTATAACAGAGGCAGTACTTCAGTATAACAGTACCTCAGTATAACAGACGCAGTACTTCAGTATAACAGTACTTCAGTATAACAGTACTTCAGTATAACAGACGCAGTACTTCAGTATAACAGTACCTCAGTATAACAGAGGCAGTACTTCAGTATAACAGACACAGTACTTCAGTATAACAGTACTTCAGTATAACAGACACAGTACTTCAGTATAACAGAGGCAGTACTTCAGTATAACAGACACAGTACTTCAGTATAACAGTACTTCAGTATAACAGTACTTCAGTATAAAAGTACTTCAGTATAACAGTACTTCAGTTTAACAGTACTTCAGTATAACAGACACAGTACTTCAGTATAACAGTACTTCAGTATAACAGTACTTCAGTATAAAAGTACTTCAGTATAACAGTACTTCAGTATAACAGTACTTCAGTATAACAGACACAGTACTTCAGTATAACAGTACCTCAGTATAACAGACACAGTACTTCAGTATAACAGTACCTCAGTATAACAGACACAGTACTTCAGTATAACAGTACCTCAGTATAACAGACACAGTACTTCAGTATAACAGAGGCAGTACTTCAGTATAACAGACACAGTACTTCAGTATAACAGAGGCAGTACTTCAGTATAACAGACACAGTACTTCAGTATAACAGAGGCAGTACTTCAGTATAACAGACACAGTACTTCAGTATAACAGAGGCAGTACTTCAGTATAACAGACACAGTACTTCAGTATAACAGTACTTCAGTATAACAGTACTTCAGTATAAAAGTACTTCAGTATAACTGATTCAGTTGCATTGTTAAACTTTAGTTTTCAGAAGTTTTTCAATAAAATCCTTCACATTTAACACATTCATGAGTTCTTAAAACTATGCAAAATACTTTTACGTTTTTGTTCACAAGTACTTTTGAAAGTTGGTGCTAAATTTTCATGCAAATTTTCATGCTTTCACCTGCTCCTTTATCTGTGCTTAAGTAAATAAAATGTATTACTTCTTCCACCTCTGGTATTTTTAAATAAAGCTGTTCCAGTGGATATACAAGCCCTTTGTACCAGTCCCAAGCCTGAATAAATGGAGAGGGTTTGATTCTGTAAAGCCTATGCCAAATTAATTTACAATTCATTTCAGTGTGCAAGCAGCATGCCCTCTACTGGTTTAAACTGGTACTGCAGTCTAAATCAAAACAATGGTCTCTTTTCTGATTGGACGATCTGCGATGCAGCTTTAGAACCAAAACAAAAATGTAAACAAAAACAACTTGGCCATTATGTAAAATATATTTGTAATTGTTAATACTTCAGCTGTACCTTTGTTAACAGTAAAAATATTTGGTTTAAACATGTTTACGTCACATCTGGCTCATTTTTATGAAATATAAAAATTATATACTGCTCATAGCAACTTTAAGGAAGCTCATTTAAATACGGTTAATTCATTTGTCTTTGTTTATTTGAGCAGGGGGCCACAAACAAAATCTTCTTAAAGGCCACTCAAACCCCAGAGCTGGCCCTGCTTTTAGCTCAGCCCAGAAGGTTATGTTTTTTTGTTTGTCTGTTAGTTTACGAGATAACTAAAAAAAAAATGATGCTCAGATTTGTACGAACATTTTCAGGAAAGGTCACAGATGGATCAAGAAAGAAATTATACGTTTTGAAAGCAGGAGAGTCTGGTTCCTCAGCCTCAGATTTCATCCTGCAGCCTTTTTAACAAACAGTAAAGGTGGTAAAAGAATTTAGATGAATAACTTCCATAAGCAGTGAGTGACAGTAAAATGATAAGAAATAGGTTTGTTCAAAGTTGATAGAAAAGCATGTACAGGATGCCAAGCTTTGCCACTTTGTAGCCTGTAGCTTAGCTTGTAGCCTGTAGCTTAGCTTGTAGCCTGTAGCTTAGCTTGAGAAATGGATAGAAACCTTAACAAAAATAACACTGGAGTGTCAGCAAAAATGTTGAACCTTTTCTAATAATTATTTTCAGGATGTTTGGGGTAAACTGTGGTGTAAATAAAATGCAATAGCTCTACTAGCTTTAGCGTCAGTTACTTGGCTAACTGTCAACAAGCTAACTGCTACTTTTTTTTAAAATGCTGCTGTTGTCGACTTCATCCTCTCCTTATGGACTTCTGAGCTGATATATCTGTAGATTTACAGGTAAAAAGATATTTTTACTTATTTTTTATTTTTGTTCAAACATTTTCTACCAAACTTTAAACGCTTCGACTCTTATTCTACCTGAAACATCACTTGCTCCTCTTTAAATCCACTGAAATAAGTTTGTTCAAAGTTGATAGAAAAGCATGTACAGTGTATATTTTCTGCTTATTCTATGATAATGAGCAGAGCGGAGTTGGTTTCCTCCGACTGTAGCTGTTGTTTCAACTCTGTAATGAGATTGTGTGAAGGCTCTCCCCTCGCGCCGCTGCTCTCGCCCCGCTCAGCGTGGCGCTAATCAAACATGGAAATTATTTTTAAGACATTTCTGAAAAAAAAAAACTCCCATTCTCTGCATGGAGCCCAGCGAGACACAGAGGAGACGCTGATAATGAGCCGCAGATTAAGAAGACGGATAAATCAGTAACACGTCAGGTGATCACTGGGAGGCGGGACTTAAAACATGGAGAATTTAATAATATAACATCCCCTCTGCCTCTACCTCTGTGTTTCCAGGAAATGCAAACAAAGATTTTCAACACTTTTTAGTTAAACGTGTTTGATAAAGCCCAGTATCACAGCAGCAGTTGCCTAAAAAGTAACCTTCAGGTACGGTGGCCCAGAAGTGCAAAACAAATTAACAAATGGCCGAAATAAATAAAAAAATCATAAAACAAATTATCAAATGTCATAAAACAAAATTTAAAAATAATAATAATAATTTAAAAATGTTTAAAACAAATTAAAAAAAACAAATAAAAAATGTCCAAAACAAATAAAATAAAATAAAAAATTAAAACTAATAAAAAAAAAAAAATTTTAAAGTCTAAAACAAATTTAAAAAACAAATAAAAAAAATGTCCAAAACAAATAAAAAAAACAAAAGACTAATTAAAAAATGTCTAAAACAAATTTTTAAAAATGTCCAGAACAAATTTTAAAAAAAAATAAAAAATACCAATTTTAATTTACTTTAAAAAAAAAAGTTCTTTCTCTTAAAGCCCTTTTAGGTCACTGGTCACATTTAAAAATATAAAACATGATGAAACAACCTTTTTTTTTAGAGCAAAGGTGAATTCATTTTCATATTTTTAACTCTAAATGCAGTTTGTTTACATAATTCCCAGTCCTGATAGGTCTCTGATTCGCCCTAACACTGATTTAATCCATTTTTACTTTGGTCTGAAACTCAGGTTCTTCCTCTTAAAGCCCTAAGAGGCGGGGCTACACTCACTGTTATCTAATGCAGTTATAAGGAATTATTTCCCACAATGCACTGAGAAAATGGTGGATCTGGTGGTGATGTTTTTGTTTGTGTATTGTTTAGCCTCTGACTGACAGAGTTACAGAGGAACTAACATGATTTAACATTTCTGTATTGGAACGGCAGCAGAGGGAAAATAAATGATTTTAATGGGAGCCAATTGGACTAAAAAGAGTTGTAAGAGAGATTTTTTAATCTAGACAGTAGAAAATTCTGGGTTTTGTTCAGTTGTGACGCTGACATTCTAAAATTCTTTTATTAATGAACATCTTTGTCAAACATCATCATCCTAGCATAAGGAATGTTAAAATGAGAGCAAAAAATACATTTGAACCCTAAAAGGAGCCAGGGGCTGAGAACAGTGGCGTAACTTGGTAATGTGGGGCCCCAGTGCAGGATTTCAGAATGGGCCCTAAAGTTATTTATTTATTTATTTATTTATTTATTTATTTTAAAGCATTAATATTTAGAGACAATTTTGTGAAACTATATTGATTTTTTATTACAATTTGTGTATTTATATAAAGAACTTTTTCTTTTTGTACTTTTTGTTATGAGTTTACAAATTTAACAGGATTTAAAATTGAATTTGTTAAACCTCCATCTGCAACAGAGTTATGTGCTGCTCCTAATTATTATAAATATTTTATAATATTTTTCTTTGAGATGAACATGGACCCAATCTGATGGGCCCCTAAACCTCCTGGGCCCCAGGCAGTTGCTCTGGCTGCACTGCCAGATGTTACGCCCCTGCCTGAGGGTTCATGAAACATTGGCTGTGTCCAAACCTCTCTAATAAGAATATACAGTAGTATACAGTACATACAGTAGTATACAGTACATACAGTAGTATACAGTACATACAGTAGTAGTATACAGTACATACAGTAGTATACAGTACATACAGTAGTATACAGTACATACAGTACATACAGTACATACAGTAGTATACAGTATACAGTACATACAGTACATACAGTAGTAGTATACAGTACATACAGTAGTAGTAGTATACAGTGCATACAGTACATACAGTAGTATACAGTACATACAGTAGTATACAGTACATACAGTAGTATACAGTACATACAGTAGTAGTAGTATACAGTACATACAGTAGTAGTAGTATACAGTACATACAGTAGTATACAGTAGTATACAGTACATACAGTAGTAGTATACAGTACATACAGTAGTATACAGTACATACAGTAGTATACAGTACATACAGTAGTAGTAGTATACAGTACATACAGTAGTAGTATACAGTACATACAGTAGTAGTATACAGTACATACAGTAGTATACAGTACATACAGTAGTAGTATACACTGCATACAGTAGTAGTATACACTGCATACAGTAGTAGTATACAGTACATACAGCAGTAGTATACAGTACATACAGTAGTATACAGTGCATACAGTAGTATACAGTGCATACAGTAGTATACAGTACATACAGTAGTAGTATACAGTACATACAGTAGTATACAGTACATACAGTAGTATACAGTACATACAGCAGTAGTATACAGCACATACAGTAGTATACAGTACATACAGTAGTAGTATCCGGTACATAGTAGTAGTAGTAGTAGTAGTATACAGTAGTATTATGTGATTTTGTGTTGGAGTGTGAATGTCTACAGACTGAGTGATGATGGAGACGATTCTTCAGAGCGAATGGGAAGAGCAGACTCCAGCTCAGCTCTGCTAAAAATCTGCACAACCAGAGTGAAATTAGATTTTAATGTGCGCAGCATGCAGCCAGTCCCCTGTGAGGACAGACTGGGATCATGTTTATGTGAAAGAAGTGAGGCGCGCTCTGGAGACAGCAGTGGTTAAAGCCACAGAGAGACGGGTAACAGGTTAGATTTAAACACAAGCTTGTTGGGGAAAAAAGTAAAGAAATGAGCAAAAACCAAAAAGAAGCTGCAAAGATGAGCACAGAATTTTGTAACAATATTTTGTGCAAGCTGCAAAAGATCGAAATCCACTTTATTTGTGTAGCTCATTTTACAAACAAGTTTCCAAAGTGCTGCACATAAAACAATAAATAACTATTCCTCTCTACTGGAAAGAACCAGTAAAACCAAAAAGGAGCAGTACAATCAAATAACAATAAATAAGAATAAAAACAATGAAACAGAGGACCACACAACTCACGCTGAGGTAAAAGCCAGAGATGGGTCTTAAGACGAGACTTAAAACCTTCTGACGTGAGGCGGGCAAATAAGACTTTTACAAAAACACTGATTAAAAAAAGTTTACCAACGCACAAACCATTCAGAATCGCTTAGTTAGACCTGAATCAAATGCTCAGTGAAACTAAATGAAGCCAGTTCTTCTAAAGGAGCCAAAACAGCCCATGACTTTTAGCTAGGAACTGGCATTTTAAGGCTGATACTTTTTAATACACAAACTAAAAACTGCTGGGTTATTTCAGTAACCCATTTTCAGGGTTGACACAGTTGGGTCAGAGGTTGGGTTGGCTAGAAATAAAAACCCAACCAAATGGGTCAGGGTTCAGTCTGTCAGAGTCAAACTTTAACTGTTACCTCAGTCTGAGAGAAACCTCAAATAAAAGGTCTGTACACACATTTTTATCTAATTTATTATGATTAAGATTTAGTCATTGTTATTATTTTAACATTAGTTTTGTCTCTGGCCTAAGTTGTAGCTTACCTAGCTTGTAGCCTGTAGTTTAGCTTGTAGGCTGTAGCTTACCTAGCTTGTAGCCTGTAGTTTAGCTTGTAGGCTGTAGCTTACCTAGCTTGTAGCCTGTAGCTTAGCTTGTAGCCTGTAGCTTAGCTTGTAGCCTGTAGCTTAGCTTGTAGGCTGTAGCTTAGCTTGTAGCCTGTAGCTTAGCTTGTAGCCTGTAGCTTAGCTTGTAGGCTGTAGCTTAGCTTGTAGCATGTAGCTTAGCTTGTAGCCTGTATCTTAGCTTGAGAAATGGATAGAAACCTTAACAAAAATAACACTGGAGTGTCAGCAAAAATGTTGAACCTTTTCTAATAATTATTTTCAGGATGTTTGGGGTAAACTGTGGTGTAAAAAAATGCAATAGCTCTACTAGCTTTAGCGTCAGTTACTTGGCTAACTGTCAACGAGCTAACTGCTACTTTTCAGTTTTTAAAATGCTGCTGTTGTTTCAGGTCGACTTCATCCTCTCCTTATGGACTTCTGAGCTGATAGATCTGTACCTTTACAGGTAAGAAGGTATTTTTACTGATTTTTTTATTTTTGTTCAAACATTTTCTACCAAACTTTAAACGCTGCGACTCTTATTCTACCTGAAACATCACTTGCTCCTCTTTAAACCTGCTGCTGATTTTCTCTTTTTCCTATTTCTTGTGGGGTTTTTTTCCACTGCGCATCATTTTTCTCTCGTTTCTCTGATTCCCTGGCTCTTCCCACACAAACCCTTCAACCTCAATCCTCCGCTGAAGACATCACCCTCTGCATTTATCCCGACACCTTCCCCAATTACCTTCTCCAATCAGCACGCTTTTGTTTTGAAATCCATTACCTTCTCTTCCTGTGGGCTCCGGGACGTTTTAGGAAGAAAACGCTGAAGCAGTGTTGCCAGATTGGGCTGGTTTCCACTCAGTTAGGCTTCTTTTCAACACCTTGGGCTGGAAAATAAATAGCATTGGGCTGGTTTATACAATTTGGGCTGCTTTTCACAACATTTGGTGGGTTTTTGGAAAATATTCTGGAGAAAATGCAAACAAAATAGTTGTCATTTTATGGCAAAGAAAATAAACAAAGACAGATTTTAATAAACTGCTGTGCCCTCCCACTCGTGTTATCAGTTCATTTGTTCTAAAATGAGAACAGGATGGCTTTGTTTGTCTTTGTGGACGCTGCTTGTGTGACTTTTTTAGTGCTGCTGTTAAGTTTTGTGTTCTTTCTTAAGTGTAACACTGTTAATATTTAGATTGATTGTGATTTGAGCTGTTTTTTATTGTGTTGGGTGGGTTTTTAAGTTTTGTTTGGGCTGGAAACTGTCAGTGAGATCTGGCAACCCTGGGTTGAAGACGCAGATCAGCGGTGAAAGATGGCGGGACAGCGCGAGGAGAGGATCGAGCTTAGACACACTTTAGGATCAGAGGAGAAACATGGAGAGGTGGCAAAGGACCTGAAAAGTTTTAAAGCAAAAATATTTTTTTTTTGTTTCAAATGTTGCTGTTTTTTCATATGAAATGAAAATTCAAATAATGGTTTGATTTGTCAGTTTTTGTTTTGGTACTTATTCCCTCGTATTTATTTTTTCATCATTGTTTTGCGTAACCCGGAGGTTGCTCCTGTGCCGTACGATGTCACAACACTGACGCCTGAATCAAACTCTGACAGAATGAGAGAATTATTTCTGATCACATCTTTTTTTCCTCCTGCAGCAGCGCGGTGTCCAAAAGTGAAACCACTTCTGCTGCCTCCCACTCTCCTGTGCTCTTGTCCCAGTCCACTTTTGTTGTTGGCCATTACAGTTCTGCCTTATGGTAAAAAATTTTATTAAGAAATTACATCAAAACAATACTACTTAGTTCGGAAACTTACGTCATGAAGCAGCCTTTGAGCAATGGGTCATAGCAATGGGATATTTGGCATCACAAACAAAATAAAAGCATTGCATAATAAAAAAGTAAACAAATGAGCCTTGAAACAACTGCTTCAGTGTTTTATTATTTAAGTGGTCCTTCCAATATTAAAATCGTGTAATTTCAACCATTTGGCGTCGATCTCCCAGGTCCACTGTGAGGAGGATACAGCAGCTCTCACTGCACTGTAAGCACTCAGTGTTGGCAGAGTCACAGGAATAATACGTTTAGTTTGATGCCTACTGTCGTTCTTGACAGCTCGTGTGAACACTTGTCACTAAATGCTCGAGCAATTGTGCATTTGACAGCCAGCCATCGAACTCAGTCAGGTCGATCTACGCAGAGACACCCAGACTTCTTATAAAACCATTTATTATTACTTTAGATCTTACATACTCATCCAAATCTAACCCGACACTAAAGCAACACATCATCACAACAATAAATTTAAACTCCAAGTCCCTTTCAGCAGCTTCTTTGCTGATGTTGTACACAACAGCTCCGTTTACCGTATTTTCCGGACTATAAGTCGCACTTTTTCCATCGTCTGGCTCGGGGTGCGACGTATACTCAGGTGTGACTTATATATTAAAATATTTCAGGTGTTGGTTAGAGGGCGCTCTAGGCTTGTGTACCAGCATCTGCTGCACCTGTACCACTGACAATTTAAAATGTAAACATTACCACTAACAACTTAGGCTATAAAGACAACTGAGAAAGAGCGGAATAATTGGAAATGGAACTGATGCTGAGTCTGACGACAGCCACGCAGAGGAGGAAGCGGCGCTTCGTCTACCTCCGGAGTTGGCGGAGTTGTTCAGAAGCGACACCGAGGATGAAGAATTTAAAGGATTTAGCGATTAGGAGTGAGATGGTGAGTTTGGTGAACTTGTTATATTATGTTCTTTATGCTATAGTTATGTGAATAACTGTTAATATATTACGTTAACATACGAGACACCTATTCAGTTCGTTGTTTATGCTTCATGTCGCTGAATAACCATCAATGTGTTACGTTAGCATAGCACACACCTATTCAGCTGTTGTTCTCTATTCTATTATTACTATAACTTGCCTTTCAACATGAAATGTCTGTTCTTGGTGTCGGATTTTGTTAAATAAATTTCCCCCAAACAATGCGACTTATAGTCCAGTGGAACTTATATACGATTTTTTCTTCTTCATTATGCATTTTTTGGCGAGTGCCACTTATACTCCGGAGCGACTTATAGTCCAGAAAATACGTTATGTGTTATCAGAAAAAAATCATCAAATGCTAAAGCTAAAGTTAAATTTAAGTTTGCTGAAGTGTCATATATAATTTGCCCAGGTTTAGGCCCTGTGTTTATCAATAAAGTTCTTAGATTATGACTCCTCACATATTCATCTTGAGATATCATTTTAATCATTATATATATGGTTCAGATATGTACTGATGTGTTTTACTTAACACTAGTTACTGTGTGTTCTTCTTTAGTCATCTCCTTAGCAATGACAGCTCATGCTGAGGTTTAACAACATGTGTATCTTGTTTTTAGATAAGTTTTGTTTTCGCCGACAGCTGGAGCGTTGCCAGGTGTTCGTGCTGTTCATGGTCCATTCTGTCCACTCAGTGTGGGGCAGCTTGACCCAAAACCAGATTTATGTTATCAGTCCAGTGTCCGGTGTCCACATGTCCCAGGACATACCAAGAACTGTCCAGAAAAACAAGATATGTACTGAATGGACCTTAGTCATACATTTGTCATTCTTGTACTTCCCTTTTACTATAAAACTATAAACTACCACTGCCCCAAATACAAGACATTTACAAAAAACGTTGCAGGAAAAAAGCACTGTGCATTATGGAGAATACAAGTCGCCCTGCACACAGCGTTTTTTCTTATTTTCCCTCGGGAAGCACCTGGACTTCCTGGTTCTGGAATAGTTTTTATTCCCAAGCAATAAGGCTCTTAAACTGCTTATGTCTGATTTTGCTATTTATATAAATACTGAATTGATTGCACTGTATATTATATTACATTGTATATTTGATTTTATTGTATTTTTTTATCAATTTTATTGCCAGATATTATTTTGTTTTTTATTGGCGAGCGCGAGGGCACATTTTATTTCATTGCTTATGGTGTCATCCCAAGACCAGAGGAGCTCTCTCTGAGATGTTTAGACCGGACGTCGACGACTGCTCCTGTCACAAGACTGAATTCTGCTTTTTTGATTTACATTATAGTTTGCTTTTTGCATAATTGTGATTTCTGTCAACCTGTATTTTTGATCCTGATCTTCAATAAATCTGGGTGGCATTTTGAAACACATCTTCCTGGTCCTCAGTGTCACTTTTTGACAAAAGAACACGCAGCAGGTACCTTCTGATTTATGAGGTCTAATTGCTAAAGTTAACTAAAAAATCCTGAACTTCATATGTAAGCTTGGGACTGGCGCAAAGTGTGGGTAAGGTTTTTTTTTTGTTTTTTTTGGCTTCAGATTGGGAATAGAACCACTGACCTCCCACAACAAAGACAGGGGAACTGTCAGGCTCACTGAGAAGTTCTGGATTTAGATATTCCAGCCATTCCCAAAGTCAGGAGTCATGGCCGCCTTAAATTTACCAAAATCCCACGCGGACCCTCAATCCCAAAGTTTATTTTCATGTTTTTCTCCATATATTTCTATAAAAACATTACAAAAGACACTGATTATTGGCTAAAAAGTGTTTTAAAATTATATTTTTAAACAAATACACTGTAAAACTCAACAACTCAAGGCAAAGGATCCCTCAAGATTTTTGGGGCCAACTCAAAATCTCAAGTTTTCCACACTTTCACTTAATTTGATGTTCATACGTCTAAAAACCTTTCTAATTTTTAAGTTTTTCTCTCTATCATTATTTTTTTACTCATCTTACAGCCAACTTACAGAGTTCAGAAAAAGTTATTCTTTTGTTAAATGTAGTATATTTAGTTTTTATTATTATCAATAATACTTTTTCTGAACAGTGGAGTCAGTTGGCGTAAGATGAGCTGGAAAAAATAAAGATAGTGAGTAAAACTTCAAATTTCAAGTTTTTAGATGTATGAACGTTAAATTTGTTGAGTACAAAAATATTAGTTGTTGAAAACTTGAGATTTTGAGTTGATCACCAAAACTCAAAAATCTTGAGGGATCCTGTTGCCTTGAGTTTTTGCAGCATTGTTTTTTACAGTGCATTTTAAACTCAATTTCTTTTTATGTACTTAATATAGACAGCCTCTGGGGGCCCCCCTGCAGTACCTTCATGGACCCCCAGGGGGCCCCGGACCCCACTTTGGGAACCACTGAGATACTCAATACATGAATGACCTTAGACCAGCGTTTACAGTGAAGTGAAGTAGAGATTTCTTCACCACAGAGTTTGCTTTCTATGGAATAGGAATAGGTGAAAAATTAAAATGAATCTCTTTTAAAAAGTGACAAAAGCAGAGTACAAAAACCCTCATCTTCTCTCCTAAAAATCCCCCAAACCTCCAGAATCTTCAGACATGTCTCCAACCTCTCGAGTCGTCTAAAAGCCCCAAAAAGCCCTTTGAATAAATTCGACTCACCCTGTTTTAACATGACATGCCTTTATAAACCTTTCTAAGCATAAGCATTAGAAAGAAGAAATGTTAGGACAGGTTCCTCAGCAACACTTCGTAGTTTAATTTACATTTTGTGCTTGCTCCAAACACTAACAACTTTACCGGTCTATGAACTTAAAGCCATTGTAGGTAGTGAGCAGAAAACTGACTAGAGGGCGCTGTTTTGCGAGTGTAGCAGGCAGCATTATATCCCGCCCCTGGCAGACAGCGCACGGCTCGGCAGTGCTGTGCTGAAACCACGCTCACGGTCTTTTAGAACGGCAGTCAGTGAAGGTGTGGAGGTCACAACCTTCTCATATTTCTCATAACTAGAACATAAAGAAAAGTACTGAAATATATCTGATCCACACTCACAGTAGTCCCACAGCAACAATGCAGGCACCATACAATAGCAACTGTGATTATAAGTGTTGTAAGAGTAAGATTACTAGCTATTGTTAGCCGCTAAGCTAGTGTCACCGAGTGTTGCTTAAGGCCGGGACACAGCGGGGCGATCATCGGCCGTTGGGTGCGGTCGGATGGTTTGACGCGGTCGGTGACGTGAGTCTGTTTGGACAGTTGGACGTAGTTCTGGCCGATTACACGTTAAATCTGCGTCAGGCCGTCGTGGTCAACGAACTCTGATTGGCTGTGTCCCGTTCACAATTTGTCAAAAAGCTCGAGTTTAACATTAAAAAATAAAAGGAACTTTCTGTTCTACAACTACTTCATTATGTTTCCACATCTGTGACGGTAATGTGCTGCAGTTAGCTTGCCTTAGCTTTAGCCTCGTGCTAATGTGCTGCAGTTAGCTTACCTTAGCTTTAGCCTCGTGCTAATGTGCTGCAGTTAGCTTGCCTTAGCTTTAGCCTCATGCTAATGTGCTGCAGTTAGCTTACTTTAGCTTTAGCCTCATGCTAATGTGCTGCAGTTAGCTTACCTTAGCTTTAGCCTCATGCTAATGTGCTGCAGTTAGCTTACCTTAGCTTTAGCCTCATGCTAATGTGCTGCAGTTAGCTTACTTTAGCTTTAGCCTCGTGCTAATGTGCTGCAGTTAGCTTGCCTTAGCTTTAGCCTCGTGCTAATGTGCTGCAGTTAGCTTGCCTTAGCTTTAGCCTCATGCTAATGTGCTGCAGTTAGCTTACTTTAGCCTTAGCCTAATGCTAATGTGCTGCAGTTAGCTTACCTTAGCTTTAGCCTCATGCTAATGTGCTGCAGTTAGCTTACTTTAGCTTTAGCCTCATGCTAATGTGCTGCAGTTAGCTTACTCTAGCTTTAGCCTCATGCTAATGTGCTGCAGTTAGCTTACCTTAGCTTGTAGCCTCGTGCAGATAAAAATATAATCCTCCTCTGAGGCAAACAGCTGCAATAATCCAGTCCCTTTTCTTCATTACTGTGATCAGCCCAGTTTAATCTAGTGCCTATAATTATTACTGACTGATAAATACTTGAGTTAAACACCTGTGTGTTATGGAGTTTAGTGACTAGCGATGCCTGCTGTTGTAGTTATTACGTTTTGCACATGTGCCCTGCTCGGTCGTGGGTCTGAGTCGCTCCGGTGTCTGCAGCGACAGCAGTCGCCTCTGCTGACAGCGGTCGGGCGTTGGGTTGGTGTGTCCCAGGCTTTATACAAATGTAAAGAAACATATACAAATACATAAAGAAAAGAATCTCACTGGTTTAAAAGAAACGTAGCGACCATAGCATCTGTTATGAGCCCCTTTCGTTCCTGGAGCTCTCTCCACTGATGCCACTCCAATACTCACTCTAGTTTTAGCTCTTTCTCGGTCTCACCTCTTTTTGTTTTCTTCTTTCTCTTAAAAGGGTTTTTGTTTTTCTAACGAAGGCAGCAGTGGGTGCAGGAGGGATCTGCTGCAAGGTCTCTGCTGCTTTCCCAGGGAGACGACTTCTTCTGTTCTTCTTCCGTTTAGGTCCGAATACAATTTTATGAAAATGTAATTATTTTTTTAAATAAAAAATACAGATAGTAGTTTAATTTGTTTTTATCTGAGCCCACTCACTGTTTTGAGGGCTATTTATTGGTAAAACGTTTTTAATTTCATGACAAAATATGTTTAAAAACCTATTACCTACAATGGCGTTAAATCAAAAATATGAAAACTAGCGACACTGTTCCTGTAACCTCCTTTAATTTTCCGAGGAGGAACCATTGTCAGACGAAGCCGGCCTGACCTCTGACCTCGGCTGTTCCTAATAAAATGACGTGCGTTAGAGGACAGCGGCGGTGCGTCTCTTTAGGGGACGGTTGACGGTTAGCGAGGACGCCCGAGTCTGGGTCGATACTAAACTCGTCAAAAACAAAAAAACAAACAAAAGGACGACAGAGAGAGTCCGAGAACAGTTCTGATCCGATTTAAACAAACTTCAACACGAACATGACTCTCCTCCAGGGTCTAGGAGGTCTGCGGAGTCCTCGCTGCACTCCAGATCCTAAAAAACCACAGCGCAGTTCTCTATGGAGGAATTAACTACATGTGTGTAATGTCAGTGCCTGGGTAGAGAACATTAGCGAGTAAAATTAAAGTAGAAAAGAGTAAAGAGTCAAGTTTCCAGACTCAGGAACAGAGGAGAAACAGTGTATGAGGCTGAGGTTAGAGCAGTGGTTCTCAAACTGTGGTACGCGGCCCACTGGTGGTACGCAGGAGTCTTTAGCAGGTTATGTCCTGGTTTAGATTATTTTGGGGTACATCTAGTAGTGATGCATTTACCACTTAATCTTGGATTAGTCCTGGTTTAGACCTGGTTTTGGTCTGCTTTAGGCCTGGTTTAGACCTGGTTTAGTTCTGTTGTAGTCTCAGGTTAGTTCTGGTTTAGACCTGGTTTACAACTGGTTTTAGTCTGTTTTAGCTTTGGTTTACTCCAGATTTAGACCGGTTTATTTCTGGTTTAGACCTGGTTTTGGTCTGCTTTAGGCCTGGTTTAGTCCAGATTTAGACCTGGTTTAGTTCCAGATTAGACCTGGTTTAGTTCTGGTTTAGACCTGGTTTTGGTCTGCTTTAGGCCTGGTTTAGTCCAGATTTAGACCTGGTTTAGTTCCGGTTTAGACCTGGTTTAGACCTGGTTTAGTCCTGGTTTAGTCCTGGTTTAGTCCTGGTTTAGGTCTGCTTTAGGCCCGGTTTAGACCTGGTTTAGTTCTGGTTTAGACTTGGTTTAGACCTGGTTTAGACCTGCTTTAGGTCTGGTTTAGACCTGGTTTAGACCTGGTTTAGACCTGCTTTAGGTCTGGTGTAGACCTGGTTTAGTTCTGGTTTATTCCTGGTTTGGTTTAGACCTGATTTACATCTGGTTTTAGTCTGTTTTAGCTTTGGTTTACTCCTGGTTTAGGCCTGGTTTAGTTCCGGTTTAGACCTGGTTCAGACCTGCTTTAGGTCTGGTTTAAATCTGGTTTAGTTCTGGTTTACACCTGGTTTAGTTCTGGTTTAGACCTGGTTTTGGTCTGCTTTAGGCCTGGTTTAGTTCTGGTATAGACCTGGTTTAGTTCTGGTTTAGACCTGGTTTAGTTCTGGTTTAGACCTGGTTAAGTTCTGGTTTAGACCTGGTTAAGTTCTGGTATAGACCTGGTTTAGTTCTGGTTTAGACCTGGTTTAGTTCTGGTTTAGACCTGGTTAAGTTCTGGTTTAGACCTGGTTAAGTTCTGGTTTAGACCTGGTTTAGTTCTGGTTTAGACCTGGTTAAGTTCTGGTTTAGACCTGGTTAAGTTCTGGTATAGACCTGGTTTAGTTCTGGTTTAGACCTGGTTTAGTTCTGGTTTAGACCTGGTTAAGTTCTGGTTTAGACCTGGTTAAGTTCTGGTATAGACCTGGTTTAGTTCTGGTTTAGACCTGGTTTAGTTCTGGTTTAGACCTGGTTTAGTTCTGGTTTAGACCTGGTTAAGTTCTGGTTTAGACCTGGTTAAGTTCTGGTTTAGACCTGGTTTAGTTCTGGTTTAGACCTGGTTAAGTTCTGGTATAGACCTGGTTTAGTTCTGGTTTAGACCTGGTTAAGTTCTGGTATAGACCTGGTTTAGTTCTGGTTTAGACCTGGTTTAGTTCTGGTTTAGACCTGGTTTAGTTCTGGTTTAGACCTGGTTAAGTTCTGGTATAGACCTGGTTTAGTTCTGGTTTAGACCTGGTTTAGTTCTGGTTTAGACCTGGTTAAGTTCTGGTTTAGACCTGGTTTAGTTCTGGTTTAGACCTGGTTAAGTTCTGGTTTAGACCTGGTTTAGTTCTGGTTTAGACCTGGTTAAGTTCTGGTATAGACCTGGTTTAGTTCTGGTTTAGACCTGGTTTAGTTCTGGTTTAGACCTGGTTTAGTTCTGGTTTAGACCTGGTTAAGTTCTGGTATAGACCTGGTTTAGTTCTGGTTTAGACCTGGTTAAGTTCTGGTATAGACCTGGTTTAGTTCTGGTTTAGACCTGGTTAAGTTCTGGTTTAGACCTGGTTAAGTTCTGGTATAGACCTGGTTTTGGTCTGGTTTAGACCTGGTTTAGTTCTGGTTTAGACCTGGTTAAGTTCTGGTATAGACCTGGTTTAGTTCTGGTTTAGACCTGGTTTAGTTCTGGTTTAGACCTGGTTAAGTTCTGGTATAGACCTGGTTTATTCCTGGTTTAGACCTGGTTTAGTTCTGGTTTAGACCTGGTTTTGGTCTGTGTTCGCTTGGATTAACCACATTTGTATCTTTTTTCTGGGATAATCTCACCTTTATTTTTTAGCTCAGACCTGAGTAAGTCTGGATTTCGGCTCATTCTAACCCAGATAAAGTCATTCTTTGAAAACCAAATATTATTTAAGGGTCGTACTTGGTGTAAAAAGTTTGAGACCCGCTGTCCTAGAGGAAGACCAGAGCGGAGGATTATGGGTAAAAGAGCAGATGAAGTCTGTCGGTGTGAGGATGCAGAGGAGCTTTCTTGTTTTGAATTTAACCCAATTCCCTTCATTAATTTAGCTCAGTCACTAATTGTCCCAAAGTCCCGTTATAAAGTCGTCCGACCTTTAAAACTTCTTTGTCGTCTCCAAATGACTTATATTTAATTATCTGTTGTTGATCTGTGCAGAGTCGGCTGTTGCGGTGAGAGTCGTGTCAGTCTTCATGAGTCTGATCTAAATCTGGTTAGAGCTGATTTAAAGTTGGTCTCCTGACAGTCGCCGCTGCTCTGGGTCTGCAGCAGGTTTTCAACTTCACACCACGCGTTCACAGAGGTTTAAATTATTCAGCAGCTCGGGAACAATAACAATTAATCAACGTTTAATGATTGAAATGCCGCGGTTGTTAATTAATCCTTTAAAAATAAAATGTCAAACATAAATTACTTAATCAACTCAGTTTTTTCTCATGTCCATGCTACACTTTTACAAACGTCCAGACGTCAGCAACAGTGGGTCGTACGACTAAAACATATTAACCCTCACCGCTAAGACATTTTTTGATGTTTTGCAGCTGTTTTTTGTGGATAACTTTTGCTGTGTTGGTTCAAATGGCATAGATTTTGCCTCAGGTGTGTATTTTTGGATGATTTTTTTTTAAATCCTCTTAAAAAGATGTCAAAAAATAGTCCCACCTTTACCTCTAAGACATTTTTTTTTGTGCCATTGTCTCCCATTAAAACATTTGTATTATACACTATCACTGTGTGAGGGAGCTGTAGTCACCCCCCCTCACTGATCAGGTGTATGCCACCCACTCTCATTTAACACTATTTGTATACTTATGTAAATATTCAACATTGACATTATATTATAATACTTCTACACATTTATCACATTAATCCATTCATTATTTGTCAGTTATTCTTTGTGTTTGCTGCTAAATATTGGATCCTATTTAGTTAGTTAACCCATAGAAATCCTTGGTTTGTTTCCTTGTTTCTCATCACTTTCTCTTTCTTTGAGGTCATTGGTTGAGGCACTGTCATGGAGGCGTGCCCATGAGCAGAGTGCAGATCAGGTGTGCACCAGATTGGCCTGATTGGACCAGAACATGAGGCCCAGAGGGAGGGGAGGTTTAGCAAGGGAGCTATTCTATGTTATGTGAACAACTGGACAAAAGGACATTGTGGACAGATGAAATATATAAACTGTTGTTCTTAATTATAGAAATCTATTTTTGTAAATGGTGTTTTTTATTGTAAATATTTATTGGGGGCAGGGCTAAATCAATTTGCCTGTATCTGGGGTCTTAGTGGTTTAGGCCAGACAATTTAAAGGTTTGTGGCATGGTTGTGGGTGGCCTGTTGTCTGTGAAGGGGGAACCTATGTCGGTCGGTATCATATTTTCTGGTGTCTTTGTTGGATAAATTAAAGAGCTTTGATGAGATTTCCAGCTTTCCTCATCATTGTGCAACATTTGTCTCAGCTGCTATGGCGATCCTCAGCTAGTAAGAGGCTCGTAACACCCAAAAATCTTACACACTGCAATATAATTTCACATTTTTATCAAGTATTTCATGGATTCATGATAGTGAGGGATTGGAATTTTAGTTTTTATTGTTTTTCACTAGGTGGCGCCATTTCCCATATATGGTAAACAGAGGTATAAATGTGGAGATGGCCACATTAGTGTTTGTATAAATGATCAAGCCTACAAGGCAAATAAAAAACATTTGAACTAAAATGATTTGGGTGTGTTTTTGTCATAAATTGATGTGAAAGTGTTTGTTGAGAAATGAGTTTGTTTGTGTTTGCGTGAGCACAAATCCAAAATGTAGTTCTTACAGAGATGTGCACATCAGGGCAAAGTAGAAAAAGGTCCCAGACTGAGCAGAGGCAGAGGTTTGTGCTGGATGTGTCTGCACCACATTGAAGTTAATCATTGTAACCATGGAAAAAAAATTGAATTATTGACTATTAGATCATTTTTCTATGACAGTCTTTATTGGTGCATTTTTTTATTTTTTTTTTAGCTTAGGGCAAAAGGTGTGACTAAAAGGTTAGCGCTGTAGGAGGATTAATGCACAAGAAATGAGGGGGTGAAAAATTCATTAAAGGAGATATATTCTGCAAAATGTCCTTTTCCTCTCTGTCTCCCATGTTCCCTCATCAAAAACAGACCTGGAGTTGTGTTTTGTTTCATTCACGCATGTTTGAGTAATCCTGTATTCTCTGGTGCTGAGTTTCTGAGGCCTCAGAATGCTCGGTTTCACCACAAAGCCCCGCCCACTCCAGGAAGCACTGACCAATCAAAAACAAGCCTCTACATCCAGTCTGCTCTCATTCATTTATCCAAAAAACTACAGCTCTGTTTCCACTGATTCCTCACAGACATGTTTCCCAAAAAGTTTAAGGAAGTAAATAGCTTTTTTTTTTTTTTCACTGTCCATGAAGCAGGAGCCAAATGTCCAGTTGAGCCGACAAAACAAGATCACTGATAAAAATGATAATATGAGGAAAACAACAGTAACACAGCTGAGTTATTAATGATTTTCTCAGAACAGCAACACACTGCCACATTATTAAAAACAAACAGGCCTAATGTTTTTTTTAGTAACTTAATAAATAACATAATAAGTAACAAAGATGCAAACGAAAAAGAAACAGACATCTGCACAGCAACAGTTCTCCTCACATCAGGCTGAACATTCAGCTTAGGGGCCCCCTTGTGGCTTGTGGGGCCCTCTGCATGTGGTACATATATCTAAAACATACGCGACAGATGTTGTATTTGTGTAACAATGTGATGATGGTGTATGTTTTTGGAGATTTAGAGAATTTGTTTTTCATAAAACAGACTTCCCCAGACATTTAAGGACTTACTTTTTCCAAGTTTCCAAAAACCATAATGCATCAAGAATAGTCTAGGGATGTCCCGATCAATGTTTTTTGGCTCTTGATCCAATATCGATCATTTAATGTTTGTTTTTTTTTGTTTGTTTTTTTTGTTTTTTTGTTTTTTGTTTTTTGCCAAGCCCCAATACCAATATTTTTCATTATTATTTTTTCCAATTTGTAATATAATAATTTGGGTAACACTTTATTTTACACTACACTTTCATGATGCAATTAACTAACCCTAACCCTTACACTTAATTCCATCATGTGAGTACAATAATTGCAAAATGGCCATAATTTGTATTATAATAATGCACGCCCCTACAGCTTGTTACAATAACACTGTAATAAAATAACATATTGTATAGCTGTGTTTTTATTCTAAATGTCTGAACAAAACAGCAGCAAAACAGCAACAGTGTCTTTTAGTTTAAGCTCTCTCTGCTTCTAAAGCCAGATCTGTTATAAAATACAGCACAGAGGCCATGCTAAACAGAGCATGATGTGGCTAATTAGCATAGCCTACATAAACAAAGAGAGGTAAAGTTAGCGCTGGAGGCTGCACATCTCACTACAGTGTTGGTTTTGGCCAAACTGCCTCCACATCTAAACCGAGGCATTACAGAGGTAAAGGGACTCTTTTCTCTGTGATCATTAGAGTTTTTGGTGTCTGCAGAGTTTCCACAGTCACTTTTTAAGCTGCTGTTAGCATTAGCATTAGCCACAACACCGCTAGCAGCTCTTGGAGGGCATATTCCACTTAAGTTGATAAGAGACAGAGCCCAAAATAAAATGCAAATTAATCAAATAAATTAGTTTTTTGCCCAGTCCTACTGCCACACCACTGTTACACGCTGCGGTGGTTTGTGTTTTGTTTGGGGCGGATGTAAAACACAAGATCATGTGAATAAATGAGCTTGAGCGAATACTGATCTCCTGTTCGGGACATCCCTAGAATATATTGTGCATATTTTTTTTTTGATGCTGACGGAGCGCTCTGTTCTGTCGTGCGTTGGTCCGTCAGCGCCTCCATGTTTACGTCAGGGTTGTTGCCCTTTTTCTTCGTCTTGGTGAAACCTGTGATAGTCGCTGATCGCCCCCTACTGGTTATTTAACATAACACAGACACTGCAACTTCTTCAAAGAGAATCCTATTGGATATTTTCTCTAAAGGCAACACAATATCCAGGTCTAAATGAAGAACTTGACTTTACTCCTTTTTTGTGAATTATTTTTCATTGTGATTCCATAGTTTTGTCATGTTTTGTAACTATTTTGTGATTATTTTCTGTTTATATTGAAATTAATTAACTTTCCTTATTTGTGGTTTCTGCAACAATGTTGTGTGATTATCTTGTTATGGATTTACTCTTTGGATTGGTCATGTGAACAGGTCACATGATCTCTAGGTATAAAAGAGTTCTGGCAGCCATTTTGTTTCTTTTAATGATGCACATGCCCTGATGAAGGCCCTGAGGCTGAAACGCGTTGGTGTTTTTAAACTTAATACAGCCCATGAAATAAAGGCTTTTTAAATACCTTTGAAATCCCATTGAGTGCCTCAGTCTTTGTTAGCTGATAATTACTTTTTCATATAATCAGCAGCTAACGCCCTCTGATGTCTTTATGTTATTGAACAACACATATCCTAAATATTCTTTATGCCATATGTTTATAATAGTTTAGTCAATTTAAAGAACAGTATTTGAACATGATCAAATATATTTTATGACATTAGAATAAGAGAGATAGTGCTGGCATCAACAGTATTTATTTAGATTTGTCCATTTGTAAAAGAAATAAAGGCAAAATACTTGTTCTTGTACTGAATGTGACACAAGCTGCAGCATCTGTCAGCGTCTGATCACAGATCTGTACAAATCTGATGTTCTGTCTGAATTTGGAGCCACTTTTTAATAGATGTTATTAATTATTGACTTAGTGAAGGTTCTAATAACTTTACCCCAAGTGATCCACTCTGCAACTCATTTTTGGAGAATAGGGCATATTTTGAGATTTTGCTATGTAAAAAAAAAAAAGGTTTTGATGACAAAAAGGCCATAAAAACATAGAAAATATGAATAAATGTTAATAAACTTCATATCTATAATTAGTGTTGAAGTAGTAGAAAGGGATTTCACTTGAAAAGAGTAAAAAAAAAAATATTTTAACATTTTTATAGCTATTTTATGAGGAGTCCCAAATGGGTCCCTAATGTAACGTTTTTTCAAAAACCTGTCCTTGCTCCAAAATGCAAAAATGCTTTAAACCAATGTTGTTATTAATTATTGACTTAGTCAAGGCTCTAATAACTTCACCCCAAGTGATCCACTCTGCAACTCATTTTTGAATAAAATGGCAGATTTTGTGTTTTTGTCATCTAAAATAACATATGTTTTTATGACCATTTTGTCATCAAAAATCCTAAATTATTAATAAATGAAAATAAACTTCATATCTATGGTTAGGGCTGAAGTAGTAGAAAGGATTTCATGCAAAAAAGTAAAAAAAAAAAAAAAAAAAAGACATTTTTATAGCTATTTTATGAATTTGAAGCCACTTTTTTAGATTACATTGATAAATTGCATAGAGGATGAAGCGTAGATATGTAGAGATAACTGTCAGAGTAACGGAGGCCGTGGGTAAATGGATGTTTCTCGTTGAGAGAGTGACGTCCTGATAATGCGATGGAGGAGACGGGATCGGTTTAGTATTGATCTGAGAAGCTTTAATCCAACTGTGTCCCGCTCAGAGCCTGGACCTCCTCTGCCTCAAAGACAAAGTCACTCTGTCACTTACAACCTTCAGAGGTCTAAGATATTTCTGACATGAGAAAAGCTAATATGATTTAAAGCTACAGTTTTCATCTTTTATCTGTCCCAATCCCAACCTCAAGGAAAACCATGCAACTACCAACAGATTGTGTTGTCTTTCCACTTAATAAACAATTAAAATTAAAAACAATGAATTAAAATGTTGATGAAATGAGTGGGCACTTTTAAAGTTCCCATATTCTGCTTTTGTCATTCTTTTTGAGATAGTTTTAAACTCCTTTGCATTAGTTTTTCAGGTTTTATAACTTAAAATAATGTGTGGAAAATGTCTTCTTTTGAGGAGCTGTTACTTTGTCTTTCCAGAGAACGAGCGTTTTCAGCTCTTGAGGAGGGCAGCGCCTCAGTATACAGGATTACTGTGACTGAAATACTGCTTCAGGTTTGTTTTTGAGGAGGATATGACATAACATGGTTGAAAGCTCAAACAAATCAAGTTAGCAGAACAGGGAACCTTTAGGTGACTGGAAAATAATAAGCAAAGAATAAAAAGATTAAAACTGGGTCTAAAATTCAGACCAGTCCAAAACTAAACAACTAAATTCCCATTATACAAACTGCTCAAATGTCACAACTTTTAAAGGCGTGCAGACGCAGCTCTTCGTCCCTGAAAACTGTCTGGATGCCACCGGCTCAGAACGCTCCTGTTGTCAAATATAATCAGACTGACTGTGTACAAAAACAAAAATCATTTCCCTCTGCTCCGTTCCCCTCGACTGTGACCTCTCTGCATCAAACTCAACTCCGAGCCTCCTCTGCTCTCACATTCAAATCCATTTTACTGTGGATTTCTGCTTTTGTTTCCAAACCTCAGCGCTGTTAAAAGCTCGATCGGTTTAGTTTGACATTAAGCAAACACGTTCTCTGTCAGTGTTACTTCAGAGTCTGCACAGAAGTTTTGCTTGGCTTTGTCAGGAGTTGCTGGAAGATGCATTTGTGTTTTTGAGACATGATACTTTCTTTTCGTAAGCAGGACAGTCTGGGTCGTCACTCGCAGTGCAGTGTTTCTCCCTTGTTGGTTTGGAACCGGGCTCTCACAGAAGTTTATCTGCAGCACGATTTATGAATATGGAAGCTAAGCTAGGTAGCGCTGGGTAATACAAAGCTAAAGCTAACTTCTCTCTGATTAACAGCGTTTAGGTCTTTCCTTCGTCTCCTGTTGGTTCTGCTGAAGTCCTCGTTGTTGTTCAGTCCTCTGTGGGATTTTTGTCTTCGTTCTGTTTCCATTTTAACAACAGTAAAGTCCCTCTGACGTCCCACGTAACCACCACATTCAAACAAACCCACTTTTTAATAAAAATGCATCAAAACCAATGTTGTTTTTAATTATTGACTTAGTCAAGGCTCTAATAACTTTACCCCAAGTGATCCACTCTGCGACTCATTTTTGGATAATAGGGCATATTTTGTGATTTTGCCATCTAAAAAAATGGGGTTTTGATGACAAAAAGGCCATAAAAACATGGAAAATATAAATAAATGTTAATATGATTAGAGCTGAAGTAGTAGAAAGGATTTCATGCAAAAAAAGTTTTTAAAAAAGTAAAAAAATACAAAATTTGACATTTTTATAGCTATTTTATGAGAGGTCCCAAACGGGTCCCTAAGGTAACGAGTGTACGTTTTTTCAATAACCTGTCTTTGCTCCAAAAATAAAAATGCATTAAAACAAATTAATTATTGACTTAGTCAAGGCTCTAATAACTTCACCCCAAGTGATCCACTCTGCAACTCATTTTTGAATAAAATGGCAGATATTGTGGTTTTGTCATCTAAAATAGCAGGATTTTTGATGACAAAATGGTCATAAAAACAAATTATTAAATTAAATAAAAATAAACTTCATATCTATGATTAGAGCTGAAGTAGTAGAAAGGATTTCATGCGGAAAAAAAATTGATATTTGAGATTTTTATAGCTATTTTATGAGAGGTCCCAAACGGGTCTAAAGCTGGGGACACCGATTGTATAACGATTCACAGTTGCAGCGAGTCTTCACCAGTCAACACCAGCTGCAGGGAATCGTAATCAGCAGTCGGCCCTGAAATCCGTTAGTGTGTGATGTTCAGACTCGAATCGGCGCAAAAACCCGGCCTGACGTCAGTCGCAAGCAATCAAACACCGACTCTGGACCACACTCCTGTAGTGTGGGACGTTTACATCCAACTGGGAATTCATGGAGTCCAGCGGCCGATGAAAAACAGTTGATGGGACACAGGAAATAACGTCAGAGAACGAAGATGATGCAACAGGAAGCAGCGGGAAAATATAAGCAGAAATTTGAAGAAGAAGAAAACATAAACAACGATGGCAAACACTGAAGAAAGTTGAGCGCTACCCAAGCGAAACTGGATACATAAACGTTTTTTCTTTTTCCTTTTTTCCAAACAGAGAGCTGCGCACACAACGGCAACAGCGACCCAGGTAGCTCCATGTTTGTTTACCATTTAGTTCTCGCCAGAGTTTGCTGCGTTTGTTTGGCGTCAGTTGCAGTTACAGATCTTGTAGTGTGTGAGGCGCAGTCTTTCAGTCATCAGAACTAAATCTGCTGAAACCAGTCGTTAGTGTGAGCTCCTGGTCTTTTCAGAATCTGTAACCACTGAGGAAATCCTGGAGTGTGTCCCCAGTTTAAGTTAATGAGTTTATGTAAATATTTAAGGTGCCCTGAGGGTTAAACAAAATAGGATTTAAACTAAATATTTAGCATTTAGAGTTAGTATTTAGTATTTAATATTGACATTAACATTATTTCACAAGTCTTTGTACAACTGGCTTCTGCTGCTGTCCCCCTTCACAAATAAAGACAGAGCTGCTCACAATACACAGGATTCTGAGGTTTTTACAGAAAAAATGGAACAATCCACTGTTTATTTAGGAAACAGGTCAGCGGTGCACTGCTCACGTCCCACCTTTTGTTTCTCTGATTGGTTCCTCCGCCTGTGATCGTTCTGCCATAGAAACAAAACCAGACTAAGGACAGGAAAATGCTTTGTCTGGGATAAAGTGCGGTACTAAAGTTTGTTGTGTGATTTTAAACTGGGCCGTGTTGTGGGATGTGTGTGCTTTGATCGACTGAAAACTTATCACAGTTTCATTACCGTCAGTAAAATGCACACTGCATAAAAATAACATTCACTTTTTGCCACATTTAGCTCTAAATAATGTTTAAACCACAAGTAAAAATGATTTACAGTTATGTTTGTGAATATATTTTATATTTAAACATTATTTTTTAATTTGTTAAATGTTAAATATAAACACAAAATTTAAGTGCTAAATATTTAGTTTAAGTCCTAAATATTTAGCATTTAGACAAAATATTTAGTGTTTAAATAAAATAGGATTTAAACTAAATATTTAGCATTTAGATTCAGTATTTAGTATTTAATACTGACATTTAACATACAGTGAAGCCCAATTATTCATACCCCTGGCAAATTCTAACTTAAAGTTACTTTCATTCAACCAACATGCCACTTTTTGTTCAAATGTAAAAAAGCTGAGAAATATTTTTTTCCACAATGATACCTCTTGTGCGTCGTCTCGTCTTTTGGGAGAAGCTGTGTCATTTCCGGTCAAAAAAAAACTTGCTGGTTGAATAAAAGTAACTTTAAGTCAGGGTTATGAATAATTTCAGGTTTCACTGCATAATGTATTTAAGTATGAAATATATTCACAAATATTGTTGTATGTTGTATGTAAAGTGGTAAAAAAGAGAAAAATCCTACTTGTGTTTTAAACATCGTTTGGAGCTAAATGTGGCGTACAACAGACCCTGAAATATAAAATATAAATTCATTCACACTCTCCTCTTTTAAAATTCACAACAATCTGTCACTGTGTTAAATATTAGTGATCTGATAATTGTTTGTTTTTAAAGTATTCTGTTTGTTTACTTTCCCTGTGAAGTGGAGTTGATGTGAAACTGATCTCATATTAACCCTGCTTCACCTCTAAGACAGTTTTTGATGTTTTGCAGCTGTTTTTTGTGGATAACTTTTGCTGTGTTGATTCAAATGGCATAGATTTTGCCTCAGGTGTGTATTTTTGAATGAATTTTCAGATTTCAGGATTTTTTTATTTTTTTATTTTTGAAAAATCCTCTTAAAAATGTGTCTAAAAAATAGTCCCACCTTTACCCCTAAGACATTTTTTTGTGTGCCATTGACTCCCATTAAAACATTTTTATTCTACACTGTCACTGCAATATAATTTCACATTTTTATCAAGTATTTCATGGATTCATGACAGTGAGGGATTGGAATTTTAGTTTTTATTGTTTTTCACTAGGTGGTACCATTTCCCCATATATGGTAGACAGAGGTATAAATGTGGAGATGGCCACATTAGTGTTTGTATAAATGATCAAGCCTACAAGGCAAATAAAAAACATTTGAACTAAAATGATTTGGGTGTGTTTTTGTCATAAATTGGTGTGAAAGTGTTTGTTGAGAAATGAGTTTGTTTGTGTTTGCGTGAGCACAAATCCAAAATGTAGTTCTTACAGAGATGTGCACATCAGGGCAAAGTAGAAAAAGGTCCCAGACTGAGCAGAGGCAGAGGTTTGTGCTGGATGTGTCTGCACCACACAAACTGGAATTTAAGGCTAAGTTTTGCTGTGTGTGATGAGGACTGAAGTTAATCATTGTAACCATGAAAAAAAAAGGAATTATTGACTATTAGATAATTTTCTATGGCAGTCTTTATTGGGGCATTTTTTTGTGCTTAGGGCGAAAGTTGAGACTAAAAAGTTAGGGGCTGTAGGAGGGACAAGTTGTTCTGTTTCTGTCCATTTTCTTCTGAATAAACAGATGTTTTGCTCTTTAATGTAATCTGATGTCTTGTCCAAAGTGGGTCAGTGTTCTTGCTTCACGCTGAGTTTGCTGCCTGTTGTTTACTCTTTAAAAAGTTTTGTCATGTGTGTGAAAGCGCTGACTGTAAGTGTAAATACTTGCAGTGCTCCTCCTGCCTCCTCTCTTCCATCTCCACACCAACATGGCCGCCTTTAGCTCCGGTTTAGGCTGCTGTTTACTGGGATCTGTGCCTCCGGCTCTCGCTGCACCTGTCACAGAGAACTCAGGCCTGGTTTCCCGTCGTCAGGATCCGCTCCGTGTCGCTCAAAATGATGAGGAGAGAAGAAGAAAAACAGAGCACACCTGTCTTCCTCTTTAACAAACACATAACGGCTCAGGCTAAATTTACTTCTATGGTACTTCTACTGTGTGGCTGTAAGTATGAAGTTTCTCCTGCCATAAACAGCGGCAGCGGAAGGTAATTTTCAGGCTACTCCTGGTATTTCTCTCACTGGTTCTCAAACTGTGGTCCAGGTATCCAAAGGTGGACAGTAAAGGAGTAAATTTACTTGAGTGCTGTACTTAAGTCTAGTTTTTGAGAATCTGTACTTTACTTGAGTAGGATTTTTAGGGGTATCCTACTACTTTTACTCCACTACATTTCTAAAAAAGCAAAAGTAACTTCTGCACAGAAGATCGGAATACAACCGATTTACTCCCTAAAGATAATTATTTACTACATAATACTACTCATATTTACTCTCAGTGTAAAGGACTATGTTCCGTTCAGCTTAAACACTCCCAAGAAACTCCAGGACACAGCAGATTTTCTTCCATGAAGTTTACTGAGAATCTTGTAAAACTGTAACACAGTACAAAAAACGCCCATATTATTATTCACCAAACCCGAAAAGCATCTGAACAATGTAGCTTAGCTCTCTTAGCTCTGCAGCTTATATGATAAAACACAGAAAAGCTAGTTAACAACAGTAGCAATTAGCATAAAGCTAACTTAGCCCAGCACAAACTAATTAGCATTTTAAACATCTCAATATTGATACAGAAAGCCAAAATTAATACCGTAATGTTCCACGCTGGTAAATACTTACAGACGATGCCTTAGCAAAAAGGGAGAAAGAAAGGCGATCAACTTAGAAGCAGATGATGCAGAGCTCACACATCTGTAGCTAATCACCACATGGCAAAGTACTTCCTGATTCCCATGATGCATTGGTACTAACTTCCTGTTTACAAAAATACATAGCCTACACTCATCTGCTAAAACAAAGTCACTCAGGAACTAAAAAGAACCTCTGGACACAATCTGGAAGGGATTTAGCTTCTGCTTTGAACAATATTTGCACGATTTTATAATAAACCAATTTAAAAATAATGCACTAGTATGATCGTAATACAGGGTGACCAGGTGTCCCTGTTTAACAGAGACAGTCCAAGTTTTAGGCTCCTGGTCCCATGTCCCAACACATATCTGTAAAAACACTCATATGTCCCACTTTTCAACAAGGCATGTCCCAGTTGTCCCAACAAGAAAGCACAGGAAACTTAAAACACATTTGTCTAATTTTGTCACTAAAATTATTCACAATCTCATTATCTTTAGTAATAAATTGCCATTAAAATTAAATATTTAGGCCCTAGCATCATGTTATGTTCACTGTTTGAATGTTTAATGTTTATAACTTGCTAAAATGTGCCATCTAGTGGTCATTCTCAGATAAATGTAGAAGAAGAAGAAAAACGAGACAGGAAGTACAACACAGTCTCACTGCAGTAACATGGCCGCTCCACAGTCACACCTTTATGTTTTCACGTTTGTTAAAGCAACGTCTGTGAGTTCTTGACAAGAATAACCATGTATAGTTTGTAATTTACATGCCAAAGAAATGGTTACTTTTCAGTAGAAATAAGATGTGCTATCCGCTAAGCTAACTATACGATGCCTGTATGTGTCAATGGAGCTAGTATTGGTTTATGTGTAGCATTATTTGGCACAAACATTGATACCTAATTTGTCTCTTTTATTGTTACAGTTTCACAAAGAAGTTGACAGTAAATTTCACGGATCATCATGTGGAGTCTGTGGAGTTTCTGGCACTTAGCTGTTTGGATAGCTAGCCCAGCATCTAGTCTTTACACATCATGTACTTTAATTACATGACAGAAAATTGTATGGATTTCTGAAGTTTTTTGTTGCTTGGTGAGTTCAAATGCACTGTGACCAATGAAAAAAATGTCACAGTTTTCGTGTCTAAAAATCTGGTCACCCTATTGTAATGCCCAGCCTTATTTATAAAACATATGGCTTGTTTTAATCTGAGCTGTCATGGTTTATAAGTTGGGATTTTTTATTTTATTTTATTTTTTTTTAGTACTTTGAATGGTGCTGGTGGTACTCAGGAGTCTTTTGCAGTTCAAGAAATCCTGATTTTTTTTAAAATTTAGAGACAGTTTTATTCCTGTTTAAGTTCTGGACTGAGAGGGAATTAAAATGGAAGTTTATCACAGAGATCACAGCTCAGTCCTGGTTTAAAGGGGAACTCTAAACTTTGCTCATTTCTTTGCTGGTTTTGCCTTATTTTCCTCTAGAGCTCCCCCTACAGTTTGGAGTAAAGCACTCACAAGTTCAGTTGCCCTCTGTGTGTCTGTACAAAGTTTTCTCTGCCGTTTGGCTGCTCTTCCATGACTAAAAATGAGAAATAACGCCACCGCTAGCTTGTTGTTTTGCTTTCTCGCAAGACCCGAGACTTCAGTTTCATCCCAGAGACACCAGGGGGCACTGCAGGACGCTTTATTCACTCCACAGCAACTCATTTAACCATCACACAGACTTCAAAACTGTTTATCGTATTTTCACGACCATAGGGCGCACTGGATTATAGAACGCAGTTTCAGTTACGGGTGCTTTTTCTGTATTTAACACATACAAAAGGCGCACCAGGTTTTAGGGCGCGGGCACGTTAAAACATACCAGTAAAACATGCATGCTAGTGTGTGTTTTAAAAAAGGCAGCAGGAGCAAAACTGAGTTCAGTTGTGATTTATTGAAGTATTTAGCAAAGTACTCTCATTATTTTTTCAATCATCAATCAATCAGCATCCAAAAATCCATCAAAGTCCTCATCTGTATCTGAAAAGAACAGCTGGGCTAGATTTCTATCAAACACGCCAGGTTCCCTTTCATCATTGTCAGAGTCCGTCTCGTTGCCATGCGGCTCCTCATGAACGATGCCGGCTTTTGTGAAAGCTCGTAGAACAGTGCAAGCAGACACGTTAGCCCAAGCATCTACAATCCATTCACAAATTGTGGCATAACTCGCCCGGCGCTGCCTCCCCGTCTTAGTGTGTTCGCCATCTGTCATCCACCTTACTTATCAACCTTACTTTGAACCCATGTTCCTCCGCGTAGCTGATAGCTTGCAGTTTAAACTGTGCTTCATAAGCGTGTCTCTTTGAAGGTGGCATTTTCAGGGTTGCCAAAACGATGTTGTTCTGCATAATGCACATACCTGCACTTTTGTACTATTCGGGGGTGTGTCTTCTTTCACGCCCACACTTCCCTCTTTACCGTTCTCTTGCTGTCCTCTCCTACGTCTGCTTTCCTGAAGTCACACAACAACACATTAGGCGCACCGCACCATAGGGCGCACCGTACATTTTGGAGAAAATTTAAGATTTTTAAGTGTGCCCTATGGTTGTGAAAATACGGTAGCTAAGGTAAAAGAGTTACTGAGTTCAGCTTTAATTCAGGTTAAGTCCTGGCTAAACCTGGGTTAGCCAATATTTGGGCTCATTTTAGCCAATTAAAGGTGATATTTGGTGAGAAAATGTTCTTACAGATTCCAAATTCTGCTTTCTTTCAGTCTTTTTGAAACAGTGTTGGTCTCCTTTGCATTAGTATTTCAGGTTTTATATTAAAATAATGGCTAATAAAATGGCTAATTAGCAGAGCTGTTAGCAACATGAGGCTAACAGAAAGATTTCTGAGCTGACTGCTTGGTAGTGAATGAAACAGAATACTACTCCAGGTCTGTTTTTGAGCAGGAGACAACTTTATAACAGATAAGCAGAGTAGAGGACCTTTAATAAACATTTAAACAAGAAAATGTTGCATCTTATCTGTTTACCAATAGATACTCTCTGCTAACTGGATGTTGAGCCAGAGCTTCTTAAAGTGTCTGTTTTAACTCCGAGTATCTCCACATAATGCCGTAGCCCATTAGAGAAGGGAAGTGAGAGCTGATGAAGTCCGGTGATTGGATTCCCGCGGTGCACCAAAACGTCTCCAGCGACCAGAGAAAAGTGGTTTAATGTTTGTAAACGTTTTGGAGCGAGAAGTTAGTTTAGACGAAGTGATGAGGCTGAGATAGCATCTGCTCCATTATCATTAACTCTGCCAGAGAAAACCACAGAACAGGAAAGCAAACTCTTTGGACACACTCAGCTGGAGAATGGCAGAAAAGAAGATGACGCAAGAACAAATTACTGCAAATCTGATGTTGATGCAGTGTCACAAAATGGATTATGTTGGAACAATGTAACTACAGTAACTTCAAAGGATCAGTTTTTATTGGGAGCGTTTGCGTTCTCTCTGAAAATGCTGTAGGTGCCTGTCCCTTTAAGGCCCTTCTCCCCCACTTCACTCTGCCAGCTCAAACCACAGATTAATTATAGAACTGGAAGTGAATGATGTCATGACCATCATTGGTTCAATGGCCGTTGCTCATTGGCAAAAACGTGTCTCACTTGTGCATCTTCTCCATTTCTCTTGTTTCTTGAACAGTGTGATGGTCAGAGCGGGGCATGATGTAGCATGTATTAACCAATTAGCTGATATTAATGTGTCATTAATATAACAGCAAGTAGCTAGCTCTGCTAATAAGTTTATTTATATAGGCTAGTGTAGTCAATGAAACCAGGTTCACCCCAGCTGGGGGTGAGTAATCGATAAAGACAGAGACTGTGAATATGTTTTGGTGATGGTACCATATATTGTAAAGTGGAAAAAGTGAAACATTAAATAAACAATAACCAACAAAAAATAAACCCAATATATACAATACTGCAGTTGATTAGAAACCGATTGAATAAGATGGATTAAGTGCACTTTTCATGAATCAAATTAACAGAAACCACCAAAACAATCACAAGTTGCAAGTGCAAAACAAGAGCTGTGTCCCAATTCAGCGGCTGCAGCCTTCGTCGGCTACATTTGAGGCTGATTACATCACAGTCAGAGCGACAGGGCTGTCCCAATTCGAAGGCGACTTCAAATGCAGCCCACGAATGCGGCCTTCCTTTCCCGCTGAACGAAGGCTGCATCGGGTGCATCCTTCGCGGCCCAACGTATCCCATGATGCACTGCGCGCTGCTTGTCTGACGTTTGAAGATGGCAGAGGCGGAGAGAGCTGCTCAGACTCCTCCAGGAGTAAATTAAACAAAATAAAAAATTAAATAAGTGTAATTTCCGGCTCCATTTCTGCTCATGTGACCAATGAATAAAGTGAATTAGCGAGCGGCTGTGGTCCTGGTTGCTAGGCGACAGCGGCGCAAACGTGAGAGGAGGAGCAGCTGTTGACGTGCGCTCCGTGGACCGGACCGTCCCATTTCGGCTCGGCCTTTGTGGTCCACGAAGGCCACAAGAAGGAGTCGCCTCCGTGGACCACGACCTTCGAAGGCTGCAGCCGTTGAATTGGGACACAGCTAAGATATCTTAAAACTAATTAGTTAACCTTAATTTAACCTTAGCTTATTCATTAATGCTCATATAAACGTTTATGTTCATGTGCACACATCAAAAGTCAAAAATAAAATTACAAAAGTGTATAAACCCATGTACAGTATTCATAGAAATTAGTCAATAAGCCATGTAGGTATATTAGAAATGCTATGAACAAGATAAATCAGTAACTGTTCAGTTTATAAAATAGAAGATTTACAAAGGCATTTAAATGCTATGTACTGGCTACAGACTAAACCAACCACAGAAACAGTACAAAGCAGGCAAACAATGCCGTCCGTCCTGCTAATGCTGATGCTAGCGCTAGCATTAGCATGTTAGCATCGGCAACAATTCAACTCACCAGTTCCATTGTTTTTCCTCGGCGCACACGGCGTTCAACGGCTCCCAACTCAACGAAATGAACGGTCTAAAGTTAAACAATGGAAAAGGATTTATTTAAACATGCAGTAAAAATAGTCAGAGAGTAAAAATAGCATTTGTTTGGAGACAAACCTGGCTGCTCCAGTCACTCGGCTTTCCCCCACGCATCTGAACAGGGAACAGGCCGAGGCAGCTTGAAGATCCCCTCTCTGTGACGCAATTGGCTAAACGCGGTCACGTGACTACATCCAGATGACCGACGCAACCGACGTAGCAGACGCAGCAGGGTGTGTTCAGGGACCGCAGGGAGAGTGAGAAATTTAATCAAGACAGATTTTAACCTGGGTTACAGTGAGGCTCCCTGTGAGCTTCAGGATTGATTTTTAAAGCTCTTAATGGTCTCAGTCCTGCTTATTTATCAGATTTGGTTTTACCATAAGAACCTTCTCAGGTCCTCAGTACTAACCTTTAACTAATGTTTAACTAACCTTTAACTAATCTTTAACCAACATTTAACTAATCTTTAGCTAACTTTTAACGAACCTTTAACTAATCTTTAACCAACATTTAACTAATCTTTAGCTAACTTTTAACGAACCTTTAACTAATCTTTAACTAACCTTTAAATATTTAGCTAACCTTTTGTAATTTATTATTTGCTCATTGTTAGATTTGTTTGATTGTATGTGAAGCAGTTTGTGCTACATGTATGGAAAGTCCAATACAAATAAAGTTTGATTTCAGTTAGCATGGCTGTTAGCGACATGATGCTAACAGATAGATTTGTGAGCTGATGCTTCGTAGTGACGGAGGTTTAAGGCTAAAATGATCAGAACGAGTCCGGTGACGGTGTCTGGGCTTTAGAAACCTGGTTCTACGTAGAGCTGTGAGACCGAGCGTTTTCAGCTCTGCAGAAGGGCAGCGCCTCAGCATACAGGATTACTCAAACAGAATACTACTGCAGCTCTGTTTCTGAGTAAGACTTAGCAGAATATGTGCTCCTTATGTACGGATGAACTGGAGAATCTAAATGCCCCATGCCACCCCAACCATAGAGATGTAATAAAACACTGGAGTGGTCATGGCAACCGCTTCGGTGGCAATTCCGGCGGCCATCTTGTGACTATAGGATAACGCTAATGCTAATAGTAGGTAACCTAAAAACAGTGACATAAATCTCATAGAATAAAAGTCAGAAATTTAAATAAAGTGATAGTTTTCAATTCGTAATAATACAGTGAACTCTCAAATTCGGAGTTTCTGATGCATAAAGGACTGGGTTTCCCTTCCTTGTTCTTATTAAATGTATCGCCGTAAAACATTTAAGAATGATTGGTTATAATTCCTTTTTATTGTTGTTTTCAGCACTGTGGTCCACCGACAAACATTGACCTGGCTTTGGTTTTCCTTGATCGGACGCCTCACCTCGCTCTCTAAGCTACGTAAGATAATTTGGGAGAGGGGGCGTAAAAGCCTCCAGGGTATTGTTCTCCTGGGATATCTAAATCCAATATGAAGACTATAATACAAAACAGCATCAAAATATAGCATGTAATTAAATTAATAGGTATTTGGTAATATAAGCTATTTACAATAATATTTGATTCTCTGTAATAACTGATCATTACTTCAAGCATTCCAGTGTTTAATGTACTGTTATCTGTTAGCTATTCCATAATGAGTGATGTACTAGAACAGTGGTTCCCAAAGTGGGGTCCGGGGCCCCCTGGGGGTCCGCGGAGGTGCTACAGGGGGGCCCCCAGAGGCTGTCTATATTTCATTTTTAATTTGAATTTATTATAATTTTTTTTAATTATTATTATTTCAGACACATGGTTTTGATTCATAAAAACAAATAAAACATACAAAAATATAAAAAGTCAATGAAAATATTAAGTATCTTGTTACAGCCTTTGTGCTGTAGTGTGTTGTTTGTTTTCTTTCCTTGTCTCCGCCCACCAGTCCTGCCAGCTCCTCAGCCACACCTGAGTCTGGGAGCTGGATAAAAGGCCGCAGCTGTCTTCATTCTGTGGCAGTGGGTCCTTGGTGCTGCAGCCGCAACCATCGCCTTAGTTTAACCAGTCTTTTGTACATATTTTTCCATTAGAATTCTTTGTATACTTTTTTGATATGTTTTCTGTAAATAAACCTCTGTTTTTTTGTTATTCCGCAACACATCTCCATTCTCCTGTTTTTTCTACCACCGGTAAATCTACCTCAGTTACTCTGCCAGCGCCCCTAGCCATCCCTGGCACGTAACATATCTAAAAACATTAAGTACATAAAAACATTTGAAATGAATTACAGTTGTATACAACTTTTAGTCAATAATCAGTGTTTTTGTAATGTTTTTATTAAAAAAAAAAAATGTATAGAGAAAAACATGGCAGAGTCTTTTGAATAGAGATGCTGTGTTTTATTCTGAGCATACCATTGGTAAAACTAACTAACTAAACCAGGACTAAACCAGGACTAAACCAGGACTAAACCAGGACTAAACCAGGTCTAAACCAGGACTAAACCAGGTCTAAACCAGGACTAAACCAGGACTAAACCAGGACTAAACCAGGTCTAAACCAGGACTAAACCAGGACTAAACCAGGACTAAACCAGGACTAAACCAGGACTAAACCAGGACTAAACCAGGTCTAAACCAGGACTAAACCAGGACTAAACCAGGACTAAACCAGGACTAAACCAGGACTAAACCAGGACTAAACCAGGTCTAAACCAGGACTAAACCAGGACTAAACCAGAACTAAACCAGGACTAAACCAGGTCTAAACCAGGACTAAACCAGGACTAAACCAGGACTAAACCAGGACTAAACCAGGTCTAAACCAGGACTAAACCAGGTCTAAACCAGGTCTAAACCAGGACTAAACCAGAACTAAACCAGGTCTAAACCAGGACTAAACCAGGACTAAACCAGGACTAAACCAGGTCTAAACCAGGACTAAACCAGGTCTAAACAAGGACTAAACCAGGACTAAACCAGGACTAAACCAGGACTAAACCAGGTCTAAACCAGGACTAAACCAGGTCTAAACAAGGACTAAACCAGGACTAAACCAGGACTAAACCAGGACTAAACCAGGACTAAACCAGCACTAAACCAGGACTAAACCAGGACTAAACCAGGACTAAACCAGGTCTAAACAAGGACTAAACCAGGACTAAACCAGGACTAAACCAGGACTAAACCAGGTCTAAACCAGGACTAAACCAGGACTAAACCAGGACTAAACCAGGACTAAACCAGGACTAAACCAGGACTAAACCAGGACTAAACCAGGACTAAACCAGGTCTAAACCAGGACTAAACCAGGACTAAACCAGGTCTAAACCAGGACTAAACCAGGACTAAACCAGGTCTAAACCAGGACTAAACAAGGTCTAAACCAGGACTAAACCAGGACTAAACCAGGTCTAAACCAGGACTAAACCAGGACTAAACCAGGACTAAACCAGGACTAAACCAGGACTAAACCAGGTCTAAACCAGGACTAAACCAGGACTAAACCAGGTCTAAACCAGGACTAAACCAGGTCTTACTTTAAAACAACTTTTAGTCAATAATCAGTGTTGTTTGGGATTTTTGTCTTGGTCCTGTTTCCATTTTAACAACAGTAAAGTCCCTCTGACGTCCACCACATTCAAACAAACCCACTTTTTCTTTCACAGTCTTTGTACAACTGGCTTCTGCTGCTGTCCCCGTTCACAAATAAACACAGAGTTGCTCACAATACACAGGATTCTGGAGTTTTATGACAAAACTGGGAAGAAGCATTTTTTTATAATTTGCACAAAATGTAATAACTTATTACAAAATGTGGCAACATTTGTTACAGAATGCGTTGGGGCATTTTATTACAAAATGTGCCAGTTATTACAAAATGCAGCTTTATTACAAATTTAAGTGACAATTTTATTACATTTTGGACGTTTATTACATAATGCGGTGTTATTACAAAATGCGGCTTAACAGGAGCTGGAGGAAGTGTCTGGGGAGAGGAACGTCTGCTCTCTGGCCCCAGATAAAGTGGAAAAAAATGGATGGATGTATAGAAAATAGAGTAAAACAGTGGTTCCCAAAGTGGGGTCCGGGGCCCCCTGGGGGTCCGCGAAGGTACTACAGGGGGGGCCCCCAGAGGCTGTCTATTTTTCAATTTGAATTTGAATTTGAATTTATTTATTTATTTATTTATTTTTATTATTATTTCAGACATGGTTTTGGTTCATAAAAACAAATAAAACAAACAAAAATATAAAAAGTCAATGAAAATATTAAATGAAAATATAAAATTAATTTCAGCTGTATACTTTTTAAAATATTACTTTAAAACAAATTTTAGTCAATAATCAGTGTTTTTGTAATGTTTTTATTAAAAAAACGTATAGAGAAAAACATGGCAGAGTCTTTTGAACAGAGGGAAGTTTTATCGTTGGGGGTCCGCGAGAGATTTTCGGAAATTTAAGGGGCCACAACCGTCTTGACTTTGGGAATGGCTGTACTACAACATTTACTATAATAATTGATTGGCCAAATTATAAAATTTGATGTATTAGAAATATAATACACTATAGCATTTACTATACTGTGTATATTGATTCATTGTATACTGTACTATGAAGCCATAGGCAGTACTGACTGTAGTATAACATTTCATACACTATATGTTTTCATATGCTGTTAAAATATATAGTTATAGTTAAAACATACACACATCAGAGCGGCCCCCACAGTGGAATGTTTTAAGTCTCGTCTTAAGACTCATTTTTATTCTCTGGCTTTTAACTCGACGTGAATTGTGTGGTCCTCTGTTGTCTTTTATTGTGTTTTATCGTTTTGTTTTTATTATTTAATTCTTGGCATTTATTTATTGTTATTTTATTGCATTACTTTTATTTGGTTTTATTGGTTCTTATTATTTAATGGGGACTGGTGGAGCTGAATGGAGTAATTTATTGTTATTTATTGTTCTATGTGCAGCACTTTGGAAACTGTTTTGTTTATAAAATATGCTGCACAAATAAAGTGGATTGGATTGGATAACTTAAATAAATCAAGTGACTGATATCAATTTATACAGTATTAGTTTAGTTTAAGTTTAAGTTTATTTCGGTCACATAAAAATATAATAGTTGTACTAGTACACTTTGTAATACATATACAGATACAGTACATATATACAAAGAGAAAAACAATAACATTACACCCGAAAAGGTGTCGGCTGAAGCCACAGCTTATTACGCCTTCCCTATTTACTAGACAACTTTTTTTTTTTTTTTTTAAAGAAAAATATCTCTTCATTCTTTGACAGAAGATCAAACATACAAAAAATAAATATAAAACAAACAACAACAAAGAAAACAAACAACAAAACTCAAATTTCATTTTCATATTTGTTTATAATGAATTTTTTGAATAGTTTTTTAAAGTAAATTAGTGAATTGCTTCTCTTAAGTTCATCTGTAATCCCAGAATTCCACAAATTTACCCCTTTAACAGAAATGCAGTTTTTCTTTACATTAGTTCCAACCCTCAGATCATATTTATTATCTCTGTCTTCAAACATACACAAAATATTATTTGGCAATAACTTTTTTTTAACTTTATACATAAACAGTGCTGTACTAAGACTAACTAAATCATAGAATTTTAATGCTTTAAATTTAATAAATATTGGTTTAGTTGATTCATTGTATTGTATTATCAGTTAGCTTAGCTTTTTAATGTATTAGCTTTAATTGTAAAAAAAAAAAAAAAAATGGCAATAGCTTATAATCATTTTTTGCAAGACCGGGCATGAGATCAAGGAAAAATAAGAAAAAAGTCACCAAATGAACAAAATTATATCAAAAAATATCACAAAGATAAATGCATCTCCCTATTTGTTTACATTGCACTTGGGCAGAACATACACCATTACAATGTCCACTCTTGTGTTTTATTAAATCTCTATGACCCTATCCCCCAACATGTGATCAAGTAGAGTCTCATTTTCTGATTATTATGGGATGTCCCGTGTCTTTGCTGCTGTTAGATGACTTCCTCTGCGTGTCTCTCATCAGATCCTTCACTCCCTAAAACGTCACAAGGAGCCAAGAACAACACTTTCTGTTCACCTCCTCCACAGAGAGAACGTCCCGGCCGCGCCTCAGAGCAGAGGACGTCCCGGACTTCACACACTTTTTACATCAGTGTCCCTCCTCCTCCTCTGCCCCGTCCTGCCCCAACTCTGGCCCAAACACTCACTCTCGCATGGGGCTTCTCCTCCGGGACCGCGCGGGGAATACTGCGGAGCGTAAAAGCGGGATTTTAGTCTGGATTTCGGTATGGAGCAGACGGGACGGGGGAAGGTGCCCCTGAGGAGGTCCTTCAGCGAGCACGTGAAAGACTCGACGAACAGAGCGTGGGACGGGTTGTGGAGGAGTGTCAGAGAGAGGCGGCTGTGGGGTGAGTCCGGGCCACTTCAGGCTCTGCTCGTGAGGTTTAAATTATTCTGCTGTTTTCATTCATGTTTCTGAGCTGAACACCTGCACAAATATACACTTAACATGGAGTTTGTAGTGTGGCCATCTTTATACTGATGCTGGGTTTTATTCTGGATATACACTGGACTAAACCAGGACTAAACCAGGACTAAACCAGGACTAAACCAGGACTAAACCAGGACTAAACCAGGTCTAAACCAGGACTAAACCAGGACTAAACCAGGTCTAAACCAGGACTAAACCAGGACTAAACCAGGACTAAACCAGGACTAAACCAGGACTAAACCAGGTCTAAACCAGGACTAAACCAGGACTAAACCAGGACTAAACCAGGACTAAACCAGGACTAAACCAGGACTAAACCAGGTCTAAACCAGGTCTAAACCAGGACTAAACCAGGACTAAACCAGGTCTAAACCAGGACTAAACCAGGACTAAACCAGGACTAAACCAGGACTAAACCAGGACTAAACCAGGTCTAAACCAGGACTAAACCAGGACTAAACCAGGACTAAACCAGGTCTAAACCAGGACTAAACCAGGTCTAAACCAGGTCTAAACCAGGACTAAACCAGGACTAAACCAGGTCTAAACCAGGTCTAAACCAGGACTAAACCAGGACTAAACCAGGACTAAACCAGGTCTAAACCAGGTCTAAACCAGGACTAAACCAGGACTAAACCAGGTCTAAACCAGGACTAAACCAGGACTAAACCAGGTCTAAACCAGGACTAAACCAGGTCTAAACCAGGACTAAACCAGGACTAAACCAGGACTAAACCAGGTCTAAACCAGGACTAAACCAGGACTAAACCAGGTCTAAACCAGGACTAAACCAGGACTAAACCAGGTCTAAACCAGGACTAAACCAGGTCTAAACCAGGTCTAAACCAGGACTAAACCAGGACTAAACCAGGACTAAACCAGGTCTAAACCAGGTCTAAACCAGGACTAAACCAGGACTAAACCAGGACTAAACCAGGACTAAACCAGGACTAAACCAGGACTAAACCAGGACTAAACCAGGTCTAAACCAGGACTAAACCAGGACTAAACCAGGTCTAAACCAGGACTAAACCAGGACTAAACCAGGACTAAACCAGGACTAAACCAGGACTAAACCAGGTCTAAACCAGGACTAAACCAGGACTAAACCAGGTCTAAACCAGGACTAAACCAGCACTAAACCAGGACTAAACCAGGACTAAACCAGGACTAAACCAGGACTAAACCAGGACTAAACCAGGACTAAACCAGGTCTAAACCAGGACTAAACCAGCACTAAACCAGGACTAAACCAGGACTAAACCAGGACTAAACCAGGACTAAACCAGGACTAAACCAGGACTAAACCAGGACTAAACCAGGTCTAAACCAGGACTAAACCAGGACTAAACCAGGTCTAAACCAGGACTAAACCAGGACTAAACCAGGACTAAACCAGGACTAAACCAGGACTAAACCAGGTCTAAACCAGGACTAAACCAGGACTAAACCAGGTCTAAACCAGGACTAAACCAGCACTAAACCAGGACTAAACCAGGACTAAACCAGGACTAAACCAGGACTAAACCAGGACTAAACCAGGACTAAACCAGGACTAAACCAGGTCTAAACCAGGACTAAACCAGCACTAAACCAGGACTAAACCAGGACTAAACCAGGACTAAACCAGGACTAAACCAGGACTAAACCAGGACTAAACCAGGACTAAACCAGGACTAAACCAGGACTAAACCAGGTCTAAACCAGGTCTAAACCAGGACTAAACCAGGACTAAACCAGGTCTAAACCAGGACTAAACCAGGACTAAACCAGGACTAAACCAGGACTAAACCGAGACTAAACCAGGACTAAACCAGGACTAAACCGAGACTAAACCAGGTCTAAACCAGGACTAAACCAGGACTAAACCAGGTCTAAACCAGGACTAAACCAGGTCTAAACCAGGACTAAACCGAGACTAAACCAGGACTAAACCAGGACTAAACCAGGACTAAACCAGGACTAAACCAGGACTAAACCAGGTCTAAACCAGGACTAAACCAGGACTAAACCAGGACTAAACCAGGACTAAACCAGGACTAAACCAGGTCTAAACCAGGACTAAACCAGGACTAAACCAGGACTAAACCAGGACTAAACCAGGACTAAACCAGGACTAAACCGAGACTAAACCAGGACTAAACCAGGTCTAAACCAGGACTAAACCAGGACTAAACCAGGACTAAACCAGGACTAAACCAGGACTAAACCAGGTCTAAACCAGGACTAAACCAGGACTAAACCGAGACTAAACCAGGACTAAACCAGGACTAAACCAGGACTAAACCAGGACTAAACCAGGACTAAACCAGGACTAAACCAGGACTAAACCGAGACTAAACCAGGACTAAACCAGGACTAAACCAGGACTAAACCAGGACTAAACCAGGTCTAAACCAGGACTAAACCAGGACTAAACCAGGACTAAACCAGGACTAAACCAGGACTAAACCAGGACTAAACCGAGACTAAACCAGGACTAAACCAGGACTAAACCAGGACTAAACCAGGACTAAACCAGGTCTAAACCAGGACTAAACCAGGACTAAACCAGGACTAAACCAGGACTAAACCGAGACTAAACCAGGACTAAACCAGGACTAAACCAGGACTAAACCAGGACTAAACCAGGACTAAACCAGGTCTAAACCAGGACAAAACCAGGACTAAACCAGGTCTAAACCAGGACTAAACCAGGACTAAACCAGGACTAAACCAGGACTAAACCAGGACTAAACCAGGTCTAAACCAGGACTAAACCAGGACTAAACCAGGTCTAAACCAGGACTAAACCGAGACTAAACCAGGTCTAAACCAGGACTAAACCAGGACTAAACCAGGTCTAAACCAGGACTAAACCAGGACTAAACCAGGACTAAACCAGGTCTAAACCAGGACTAAACCAGGTCTAAACCAGGACAAAACCAGGACTAAACCAGGACTAAACCGAGACTAAACCAGGACTAAACCAGGACTAAACCAGGACTAAACCAGGACTAAACCGAGACTAAACCAGGACTAAACCAGGACTAAACCAGGACTAAACCGAGACTAAACCAGGACTAAACCAGGACTAAGCCAGGACTAAACCAGGACTAAACCAGGTCTAAACCAGATCTAAACCGAGACTAAACCAGGACTAAACCAGGACTAAACCAGGACTAAACCAGGACTAAACCAGGACTAAACCAGGACTAAACCAGGTCTAAACCAGGACTAAACCAGGACTAAACCGAGACTAAACCAGGACTAAACCAGGACTAAACCAGGACTAAACCAGGACTAAACCAGGTCTAAACCAGGACTAAACCAGGACTAAACCAGGACTAAACCAGGACTAAACCAGGACTAAACCAGGACTAAACCAGGTCTAAACCAGGTCTAAACCAGGACTAAACCAGGACTAAACCAGGACTAAACCAGGACTAAACCAGGACTAAACCGAGACTAAACCAGGACTAAACCAGGACTAAACCAGGACTAAACCAGGTCTAAACCAGGACAAAACCAGGACTAAACCAGGTCTAAACCAGGACTAAACCAGGACTAAACCAGGACTAAACCAGGACTAAACCAGGTCTAAACCAGGACTAAACCAGGACTAAACCAGGTCTAAACCAGGACTAAACCGAGACTAAACCAGGTCTAAACCAGGACTAAACCAGGACTAAACCAGGTCTAAACCAGGACTAAACCAGGACTAAACCAGGACTAAACCAGGTCTAAACCAGGACTAAACCAGGTCTAAACCAGGACAAAACCAGGACTAAACCAGGACTAAACCGAGACTAAACCAGGACTAAACCAGGACTAAACCAGGACTAAACCAGGACTAAACCGAGACTAAACCAGGACTAAACCAGGACTAAACCAGGACTAAACCGAGACTAAACCAGGACTAAACCAGGACTAAACCAGGACTAAACCAGGACTAAACCAGGTCTAAACCAGATCTAAACCGAGACTAAACCAGGACTAAACCAGGACTAAACCAGGACTAAACCAGGACTAAACCAGGACTAAACCGAGACTAAACCAGGACTAAACCAGGACTAAACCAGGACTAAACCGAGACTAAACCAGGACTAAACCAGGACTAAACCAGGACTAAACCGAGACTAAACCAGGACTAAACCAGGACTAAACCAGGACTAAACCGAGACTAAACCAGGACTAAACCAGGACTAAACCAGGACTAAACCGAGACTAAACCAGGACTAAACCAGGACTAAACCGAGACTAAACCAGGACTAAACCAGGACTAAACCAGGACTAAACCAGGTCTAAACCAGGACTAAACCGAGACTAAACCAGGACTAAACCAGGTCTAAACCAGGACTAAACCAAAACTAAACCAGGACTAAACCAGGACTAAACTAGGACTAAACCAGGACTAAACCAGGACTAAACCAGGACTAAACCAGGACTAAACCAAAACTAAACCAGGACTAAACCAGGACTAAACCAGGACTAAACCAGGTCTAAACCAGGACTAAACCTGGACTAAACCAGGACTAAACCAGGTCTAAACCGAGACTAAACCAGGACTAAACCAGGTCTAAACCAGGACTAAACCAGGACTAAACCAGGACTAAACTAGGACTAAACCGGGTCTAAACTAGGACTAAACCAGGTCTAAACCAGATCTAAACCCGGTCTAAACTAGGACTAAACCGGGTCTAAACCAGGACTAAACCAGGACTAAACCAGGACTAAACCAGGACTAAACTAGGACTAAACCAGGTCTAAACCAGATCTAAACCCGGTCTATACTAGGACTAAACCAGGTCTAAACCAGGACTAAACCAGGACTAAACCAGGACTAAACCAGGACTAAACCAGGACTAAACCAGGACTAAACCAGGTCTAAACCAGGACTAAACCAGGACTAAACCAGGTCTAAACCAGGACTAAACCAGGACTAAACCAGGACTAAACCAGGACTAAACCAGGACTAAACCAGGACTAAACCGAGACTAAACCAGGACTAAACCAGGACTAAACCAGGACTAAACCAGGACTAAACCAGGTCTAAACCAGGACTAAACCAGGACTAAACCAGGACTAAACCAGGACTAAACCAGGTCTAAACCAGGACTAAACCAGGACTAAACCAGGACTAAACCAGGACTAAACCAGGACTAAACCAGGACTAAACCAGGTCTAAACCAGGACAAAACCAGGACTAAACCAGGTCTAAACCAGGACTAAACCAGGACTAAACCAGGACTAAACCAGGACTAAACCAGGACTAAACCAGGTCTAAACCAGGACTAAACCAAGACTAAACCAGGTCTAAACCAGGACTAAACCGAGACTAAACCAGGTCTAAACCAGGACTAAACCAGGACTAAACCAGGTCTAAACCAGGACTAAACCAGGACTAAACCAGGACTAAACCAGGTCTAAACCAGGACTAAACCAGGTCTAAACCAGGACAAAACCAGGACTAAACCAGGACTAAACCGAGACTAAACCAGGACTAAACCAGGACTAAACCAGGACTAAACCAGGACTAAACCAGGACTAAACCGAGACTAAACCAGGACTAAACCAGGACTAAACCAGGACTAAACCGAGACTAAACCAGGACTAAACCAGGACTAAACCAGGACTAAACCAGGACTAAACCAGGTCTAAACCAGATCTAAACCGAGACTAAACCAGGACTAAACCAGGACTAAACCAGGACTAAACCAGGACTAAACCAGGACTAAACCAGGACTAAACCAGGACTAAACCAGGTCTAAACCAGGACTAAACCAGGACTAAACCGAGACTAAACCAGGACTAAACCAGGACTAAACCAGGACTAAACCAGGACTAAACCAGGTCTAAACCAGGACTAAACCAGGACTAAACCAGGACTAAACCAGGACTAAACCAGGACTAAACCGAGACTAAACCAGGACTAAACCAGGACTAAACCAGGACTAAACCAGGACTAAACCAGGTCTAAACCAGGTCTAAACCAGGACTAAACCAGGACTAAACCAGGACTAAACCAGGACTAAACCAGGACTAAACCGAGACTAAACCAGGACTAAACCAGGACTAAACCAGGACTAAACCAGGTCTAAACCAGGACAAAACCAGGACTAAACCAGGTCTAAACCAGGACTAAACCAGGACTAAACCAGGACTAAACCAGGACTAAACCAGGACTAAACCAGGTCTAAACCAGGACTAAACCAGGACTAAACCAGGACTAAACCGAGACTAAACCAGGTCTAAACCAGGACTAAACCAGGACTAAACCAGGTCTAAACCAGGACTAAACCAGGACTAAACCAGGACTAAACCAGGTCTAAACCAGGACTAAACCAGGTCTAAACCAGGACAAAACCAGGACTAAACCAGGACTAAACCAGGTCTAAACCAGGACTAAACCAGGTCTAAACTGGGACTAAACCAGATCTAAACCGAGACTAAACCAGGACTAAACCAGGACTAAACCAGGACTAAACCAGGACTAAACCAGGTCTAAACTGGGACTAAACCAGGTCTAAACTGGGACTAAACCAGGTCTAAACCAGGTCTAAACCAGGTCTAAACCAGGACTAAACCAGGTCTAAACTGGGACTAAACCAGATCTAAACCGAGACTAAACCAGGACTAAACCAGGACTAAACCAGGACTAAACCAGGACTAAACCAGGACTAAACCAGGTCTAAACCAGGACTAAACCAGGACTAAACCGAGACTAAACCAGGACTAAACCAGGACTAAACCAGGACTAAACCAGGACTAAACCAGGTCTAAACCAGGACTAAACCAGGACTAAACCAGGACTAAACCAGGACTAAACCGAGACTAAACCAGGACTAAACCAGGACTAAACCAGGACTAAACCAGGACTAAACCAGGTCTAAACCAGGTCTAAACCAGGACTAAACCAGGACTAAACCAGGACTAAACCAGGACTAAACCAGGACTAAACCGAGACTAAACCAGGACTAAACCAGGACTAAACCAGGACTAAACCAGGTCTAAACCAGGACAAAACCAGGACTAAACCAGGTCTAAACCAGGACTAAACCAGGACTAAACCAGGACTAAACCAGGACTAAACCAGGACTAAACCAGGTCTAAACCAGGACTAAACCAGGACTAAACCAGGTCTAAACCAGGACTAAACCGAGACTAAACCAGGTCTAAACCAGGACTAAACCAGGACTAAACCAGGTCTAAACCAGGACTAAACCAGGACTAAACCAGGACTAAACCAGGTCTAAACCAGGACTAAACCAGGTCTAAACCAGGACAAAACCAGGACTAAACCAGGACTAAACCGAGACTAAACCAGGACTAAACCAGGACTAAACCAGGACTAAACCAGGACTAAACCGAGACTAAACCAGGACTAAACCAGGACTAAACCAGGACTAAACCGAGACTAAACCAGGACTAAACCAGGACTAAACCAGGACTAAACCAGGACTAAACCAGGACTAAACCAGGTCTAAACCAGATCTAAACCGAGACTAAACCAGGACTAAACCAGGACTAAACCAGGACTAAACCAGGACTAAACCGAGACTAAACCAGGACTAAACCAGGACTAAACCAGGACTAAACCGAGACTAAACCAGGACTAAACCAGGACTAAACCAGGACTAAACCGAGACTAAACCAGGACTAAACCAGGACTAAACCAGGACTAAACCGAGACTAAACCAGGACTAAACCAGGACTAAACCAGGACTAAACCGAGACTAAACCAGGACTAAACCAGGACTAAACCGAGACTAAACCAGGACTAAACCAGGACTAAACCAGGACTAAACCAGGTCTAAACCAGGACTAAACCGAGACTAAACCAGGACTAAACCAGGTCTAAACCAGGACTAAACCAAAACTAAACCAGGACTAAACCAGGACTAAACTAGGACTAAACCAGGACTAAACCAGGACTAAACCAGGACTAAACCAGGACTAAACCAAAACTAAACCAGGACTAAACCAGGACTAAACCAGGACTAAACCAGGTCTAAACCAGGACTAAACCTGGACTAAACCAGGACTAAACCAGGTCTAAACCGAGACTAAACCAGGACTAAACCAGGTCTAAACCAGGACTAAACCAGGACTAAACCAGGACTAAACTAGGACTAAACCGGGTCTAAACTAGGACTAAACCAGGTCTAAACCAGATCTAAACCCGGTCTAAACTAGGACTAAACCGGGTCTAAACCAGGACTAAACCAGGACTAAACCAGGACTAAACCAGGACTAAACTAGGACTAAACCAGGTCTAAACCAGATCTAAACCCGGTCTATACTAGGACTAAACCAGGTCTAAACCAGGACTAAACCAGGACTAAACCAGGACTAAACCAGGTCTAAACCAGGACTAAACCAGGACTAAACCAGGACTAAACTAGGACTAAACCGGGTCTAAACCAGGACTAAACCAGGACTAAACCAGGTCTAAACCAGGGCTAAACCAGGACTAAACCAGGACTAAACCAGGGCTAAACTAGGACTAAACCAGGACTAAACCAGGACTAAACCAGGTCTAAACCAGGACTAAACCAGGACTAAACCAGGACTAAACCCGGTCTATACTAGGACTAAACCAGGTCTAAACTAGGACTAAACCGGGTCTAAACTAGGACTAAACCGGGTCTAAACTAGGACTAAACCAGGTCTAAACCAGATCTAAACCCGGTCTAAACTAGGACTAAACCGGGTCTAAACCAGGACTAAACCAGGACTAAACCAGGACTAAACCAGGTCTAAACCAGGACTAAACCAGGACTAAACCAGGACTAAACTAGGACTAAACCGGGTCTAAACTAGGACTAAACCAGGTCTAAACCAGATCTAAACCCGGTCTAAACTAGGACTAAACCGGGTCTAAACCAGGACTAAACCAGGACTAAACCAGGATTAAACCAGGACTAAACTAGGACTAAACCAGGTCTAAACCAGGACTAAACCAGGACTAAACCAGGACTAAACCAGGTCTAAACCAGGACTAAACCAGGACTAAACTAGGACTAAACCGGGTCTAAACCAGGACTAAACCAGGACTAAACCAGGTCTAAACCAGGGCTAAACCAGGACTAAACCAAGACTAAACCAGGGCTAAACTAGGACTAAACCAGGACTAAACCAGGACTAAACCAGGTCTAAACCAGGACTAAACCAGGACTAAACCAGGACTAAACCCGGTCTATACTAGGACTAAACCAGGTCTAAACTAGGACTAAACCGGGTCTAAACTAGGACTAAACCGGGTCTAAACTAGGACTAAACCAGGTCTAAACCAGATCTAAACCCGGTCTATACTAGGACTAAACCAGGTCTAAACTAGGACTAAACCAGGTCTAAACCAGGTCTAAACCCGGTCTAAACTAGGACTAAACCAGGTCTAAACCCGGTCTAAACTAGGACTAAACCAGGTCTAAACTGGGACTAAACCAGGTCTAAACCAGGTCTAAACCCGGTCTAAACTAGGACTAAACACGGTCTAAACTAGGACTAAACCAGGACTAAACCAGGTCTAAACTGGGACTAAACCAGGTCTAAACCAGGTCTAAACTAGGACTAAACCAGGTCTAAACCAGGTCTAAACTGGGACTAAACCAGGTCTAAACTGGGACTAAACCAAGTCTAAACCAGGTCTAAACCAGGTCTAAACTAGAACTAAACCAGGTCTAAACCAGGTCTAAACTGGGACTAAACCAGGTCTAAACTGGGACTAAACCAGGTCTAAACTGGGACTAAACCAGGTCTAAACCAGGACTAAACCAGGTCTAAACTAGGACTAAACCAGGTCTAAACCAGGTCTAAACTGGGACTAAACCAGGTCTAAACTGGGACTAAACCAGGTCTAAACTGGGACTAAACCAGGTCTAAACCAGGTCTAAACCAGGTCTAAACCAGGACTAAACCAGGTCTAAACTAGGACTAAACCAGGTCTAAACTGGGACTAAACCAGGTCTAAACCAGGTCTAAACCAGGACTAAACCAGGTCTAAACTAGGACTAAACCAGGTCTAAACTAGGACTAAACTACTACTACTACTTAGAATTTTAAAAGTACATTTCTTCATTATTAATGTAAGTATTTAATATAAAACTAATTTGAAGTTTAAAATCCCGTGTGTTGTGTAAACGTCTCTCCCTCGTCGTCGGGTCTTGGCCCCGCTCTGTGTTTGTGTGTAACCCACATCAGGATCTGGTCTGGGGCCGGACCTCGCTGCAGCTTTGTTTTCCTTCACATCTGTTTGGACTCATGATGTCATCGGCCGGCGCTGTGCCCTGATTGGCTCGCGCGCTCCTCTTACGTAACACAGGGTTTGTAAAGAAAAGAGATGTGTGGCTTATTACGGCTTTAAATAAATTATGTTCAGCTCGGTTTTATGACGTCTTTTTCTCATTAACAGCGGTGAGTTTTACAGCTGCGTTTATGAGCAGACGTTAGCTTGAATTATTCATTTTCCAAATTGGTTCAGTTTTAAATTCACTGCTGAAACTACAGAGGCCTCAGAGGGTCAAAGGTCAAAGAAGGGACGCTTTCAGTTTATCTAAATGTTAAAATGTACATCACAGGATTACTACTACTACTACTACTACTACTGCTACTACTACTACTACTACTTTTACTACTACTAATGCTACTACGACTACTACTACTGCTACTACAGCTACTACTTCTGCTACTACTACTACGACTACTACTACTACTACTGCTACTACTACTACTACTACTACTACTACTACTACTACTACTACTACTACAATTACTACTGCTACTACTACTACTACTACTACTACTACTACTGCTACTACTACTACTACAATTACTACTGCTACTACTACTGCTACTACTACTGCTACTACTGCTACTACTACTACTACTACTACTACAATTACAACAACTACTACTACTACTACTACTACTACTACTACTACTACTACTACTACAATTACAACTACTACTACTACTACTACTACTACTGCTACTACTGCTACTACTACTACTGCTACTACTACTACTACTACTACTACTACTGCTACTACTACTACTACTACTACTACTACTACTACTGCTACTACTGCTACTACTACTGCTACTACTACTACTACAATTACAACTGCTACTACTACTACGAATACTACTGCTACTACTACTGCTACTACTGCTACTACTACTACTACTACTACTACTGCTACTACTACTACTACAATTACTACTGCTACTACTACTACTACTGCTACTACTACTACTACTACTACTACAACAATTACTACTACTACTACTACTACTACTACTGCTACTACTACTACTACTACAACAATTACTACTACTACTACTACTACTGCTACTACTACAACAATTACTACTGCTACTACTACTGCTACTACTGCTACTACTACTACTACTACTACTGCTACTACTACTGCTACTACTACTGCTACTACTACTACTACAATTACAACTGCTACTACTACTACAAATACTACTGCTACTACTACTACTACTACTACTACTACTACTGCTACTACTACTACTACTACTACTGCTACTACTACTATTACTACTACTAATGCTACTACGACTACTACTACTACGAATACTACTACTACTACTGCTACTACGACTACTACTACTACTACGACTACTACTTCTACTACTACTGCTACTGCTACTACGTTACTGGTGTTTGTTGATGGTCTGGCTGCCAGGTCTCTGTCAGTCTGCCCCAGGGCAGCTGTGGCTACAGAAGAATCCCACATCACTGAGAGCGACGGTCGACTGGAACTGTGAAGGTGGAATGGACTCATGTTATTATTGCCAGTACCACAGACACAGGCAGGCGGGTGAAGTGTCTTGCCCAACGACACAATGCCAGAATGCAATGCTAGTATCAGGGATTAAACTACCAACCTTTCAGTTAGTGGCTGAACAGTTTTACCTCTCTACCTTTGAGTATCGTGCACCTGTCCATTAGGGCATGCGATATTCGATAACTATGCTGAAAACTGCGATAACAATATTATTGCGATATTTGAAAATAGAGCCTACTTTTCGAACATAGTATCGCTAGAGATGGCTTTATTTCTCAATTTTTGTCATGGCAGAGCAACTAAAAGGCAGAAAAACAAACTTTGTACGGATGAAAGGAAGAGAAAACAACACAGGAGTTAACTGGGCTGAGTATTTACGATAGTGCTTTACTCCGAACTGTAGGGGGAGCTCTAGAGAGGAACATGAGTCAGAAACAGCAAAGAAACAAGAAAAGTTACTGCTCACAGATGTGTGGATAAGAAAAAGCTTTATCTGAAATTAGGGCTGCACAATGTGGAGAAAACATGCGATATTCAATAACTATGTTGAAAATTGCGATAACGATATTATTGCGATATTTGAAAATAGAGCCTACTTTTCAAACATAGTAAGTTAAATTCACTACATTTCACAAAAATGTAAGTTCCTGTATTTACAAGTCAAAACAGCCACAAAATCAAAACTTAACACAGACTAAACCAGGAATAAAACAAGGCTAAGCTGTGACTAAATTAATTAAATTACCACTAAAACTGGACTTTTTAAACATTTTTATTTAGTCACAACACATGTTCTTTTAAGGCTCTGGTGGAAAATGATTCTTCAGTGTAAATCTCTGTCAGATGGAAGACCACAGAGTTATTGTGATATATTTAGATTCTTGCGATACGGGTATTGCGTTTGCTGATATTGTGATAATTTTGCGATATATCGTGCAGGCCTACTGTCCACCCAGGTTTAGTAAAGCTGTAAGTCGTTTTAGTGACTGTAGTGGATTCTGAAAACATTTTCCTTTATCTGTTCAAAACTGATTTACTGACTTTTTATTCTTTTATTACGACACATTTCACTTTCCCTGACTTCTGCGTCACTCTGCTCGTCTATAAACTCTCTGTAGCTCCCAGGTTTTGCAGCTGTTGCGTGGGCCGTGAGCTGTTTGCGTCGCTGAGTTTAATGGCTGTTTATTTGAAGCAGATTTTTTCCGTTCCTCATCAGCGTCCTAATATTTACACCTCTGTCCATAATTCATCATAACTCGCGCTCCAAATATGGTCGGCCTCCCAGAGTTTTACAAACGCAGCAGTTGCCACACGGACTCTGGAATCCTCAGAAACATTCCTGGGTCCAGACCGAGTTCCAGAGCCACACCAGTAACTCATCATTTCTTTTTTGGTGCATTACTGGCCTTTACTGTCGTCAAAATCCAGCCATAACATTTTGAGTTATTCCTTTAACACAGTAACGACTCAGTTCTTGCAAAAAAACTAATCTTCTTGGCTTCTTAGCTACCTCTATCAGATAAAATGGCTAAGCCGGACCGACAATAATGAGTTACACAGCATTAAATTAATAAAAAAGCAAAAGGGAAGCTAAGAAAAACATGGATATTGTTATTGTCTTGCTACAAATACAGAAGCTAACCAAGGTAGCGCTGGCTAATACAGAGCTAATGTAATAACTTCTCTCTGATTAACGGCGTTTAGGTCTTTCCTTCGTCGCCTGTTGGTTCTGCTGAAGTCCTCGTTGTTGTTTGGGATTTTTGTCTTCGTCCTGTTTCCATTTTAACAACAGTAAAGTCCCTCTGACGTCCACCACATTCAAACAAACCCACTTTTTCTTTCACAGTCTTTGTACAACTGGCTTCTGCTGCTGTGCCCGTTCACAAATAAACACAGAGTTGCTCACAGTACACAGGATTCTGGAGTTTTATGACAAAACCGGGAAGAAGCATTTTTTATAATTTGCGCAAAATGTAATAACTTATTACAAAATGCGGCAAAATTTGTTACAGAATGCGTTGGGGCATTTTATTACAAAATGTGCCAGTTATTACAAAATGCGGCTTTATTACAAATTTAAGTGACAATTTTATTACTTTTTGGACGTTTATTACATAATACAGTGTTATTACAAAATGCGGCTTAACAGGAGCTGGAGGAAGTGTCTGGGGAGAGGAACGTCTGCTCTCTGGCCCCAGATAAAGTGGAAAAAAATGGATGGATGTATAGAAAATAGAGTAAAACAGTGGTTCCCAAAGTGGGGTCCGGGGCCCCCTGGGGGTCCGCGAAGGTACTACAGGGGGGGCCCCCAGAGGCTGTCTATTTTTCAATTTGAATTTGAATTTATTTATTTATTTATTTATTTATTTATTTTTATTATTATTTCAGACATGGTTTTGGTTCATAAAAACAAATAAAACAAACAAAAATATAAAAAGTCAATGAAAATATTAAATGAAAATATAAAATTAATTTCAGCTGTATACTTTTTAAAATATTACTTTAAAACAAATTTTAGTCAATAATCAGTGTTTTTGTAATGTTTTTATAAAAAAAAAAAAAACATATGGAGAAAAACCAAGGCAGAGTCTTTTGAATAAAGGGAAGTTTTATCGTTGGGAGTCCGCGAGGGATTTTCGGAAATTTAAGGGGCCACAACCGTCTTGACTTTGGGAAGGGCTGGATTAAAACAATAAAAAACAATACAATTTTCAACACTATTTAAGAGATTTTAAACAGTGGATGTTTATTCTGTGCGGACCATAAAATGACAGTTAATCCTGATTTTCTAGAGTTTAAAGGCGACTGTATGCTGCTTTATTTAAAACGTGTTTGTACATTATTTTCCTAAAGCCTGTGAACGGGAGTTAAACTCAGCCCCTTCTCTGTCTCATTGAGTCTGAGTTTGTTGGACTTGTTGGGAGGTGAATCCTTGTTTGTTTTCGTAGCGTCTCTGGAGTTTAATGTTTAGAGTTGTGGTTTATTTGTGGCCCCAGGACCGGCTCCCGAACATTTACCACACAGGACGCTCAGCAAACTAAACGCAGGCTCCAGGGAGATTCTGGCCACGGTTCAGATCTTGTCTAAGTTGCTTCATTGTTGTGATATTTGCGTCAGTTTGCGCCAGAGGACGACCAGAAAATGTTCCCGTGCCTTATAACAACATTGTAAGAAATGTTGAGAGCTTTTTTTTTTTTTGCTTTCTTGTGTTTGAGGAGAACTGATGTTTCTGAGTTTAAGTCCTGGTTTAGTTTGATGTAGAGGCAGATTTAGTCCTGATCTGGTTGGGGATTAAATGTGTAGCTTATCACCGCTTAGTCTGGTTTAGTCCTGGTTTAATCCTGGTTTAGTCCTGGTTTAGTCCTGGTTTAATCCTGGTTTAGTCCTGGTTTAGTCCTGGTTTAGACCTGGTTTAGTCCTGGTTTATTCCTGGTTTAGACCTGGTTAAGTCCTGGTTTAGACCTGGTTTAGTCCTGGTTTAGACCTGGTTTAGACCTGGTTTAGACCTGGTTTAGTCCTGGTTTAGTCCTGGTTTAGACCTGGTTTAGACCTGGTTTAGTCCTGGTTTAGACCTGGTTTATTCCTGGTTTAGAAATGGTTTAGACCTGGTTTAATCCTGGTTTATTCCTGGTTTAGACCTGGTTTAGTCCTGGTTTATTCCTGGTTTAGACCTGGTTTAGACCTGGTTTAGTCCTGGTTTAGTCCTGGTTTAGACCTGGTTTAGACCTGGTTTAGTCCTGGTTTAGTCCTGGTTTAGTCCTGGTTTAGACCTGGTTTAGTCCTGGTTTAGACCTGGTTTATTCCTGGTTTAGACCTGGTTTAGTCCTGGTTTAGACCTGGTTTAGTCCTGGTTTAGTCCTGGTTTAGACCTGGTTTAGTCCTGGTTTAGACCTGGTTTAGACCTGGTTTATTCCTGGTTTAGACCTGGTTTAGTCCTGGTTTAGACCTGGTTTAGTCCTGGTTTAGTTCTGGTTTAGCTCTAGTTTAATCCTAGCTGAGATCTGATTTAGTCCTAGTTTAGTCCGTGGTTAAGATTTGGTTTAGAGCTGGTTTAGTCTTTTTGTTGTTGTTGCTTTCTTGTGTTTGAGGATGTTTGTGTGTGTTTCTAGTTCAGGAGATGTAAGTTTAACACACTGCAGACTCGCTGGTTTGTTTACCGAGCGCAGAGGTGCTAATAAGCTAACTGCTAACGTCGCTAAAGAGATCCGTGGGACATTCTCTGTGTTTTTATTTTCATGCCATTTTTTGCTCTGTTGAATAAATGTAGCAGAATATGGCTCCAAGGCTAATCATTTTAATAACATTTACATTTAGCATCTCAGTTTCTTGCATTAGCCTAAAAGCTTAGCTACAGAGAAAAGTGTCCCTTTGAAAACCATTGAAAATAGGGATGTAGCGATTAAATCAGCTAAAAATAAATGCTGTTGTGCTCTTGTGTAAAACCTGTACAAGAGCTTCATTACTCAACAACAACAACAACAACAACAACAACAAGCCCAGGGAGGACAGCAGAGAGACACATCTGAAGGGTGTTAGCTTTAGCGCGCTGCTAACAACAAGCTACTTTCTAAACGATGGCAAACAGACCAAACAGGTGCAGCCTAAATAAAACCTTTCTTTTTTTTTTCTTTTTTTTCCGCACCGTTTCAAAATTTCTCTCTTATGCATCGATTTTTTACGAAGAACTGTTACATCCCTAGTGAGAATCCATGTTTGTTTGGGTCAGAGGTGCGCAGCTTATGTCCCACTTGTCGTTTCTCTGATTGGTTACTCCTCCTGTCATTGTTCCACCTCAGAAGCTAAATTTACGGGAAGAGGATCCAGAGAGTTTGTCTGTCTGTTTTCTTTTATCAAATCTATCTTTTTTACTCAGAATTCTGCATTTTTATTGAGTTAAAAGGACTTACTCCATTGAAAATACACAGCTCAAACATGAACGACAGAATTAGCTTTCAAAAACTTACTTAGGCACATTCGAGCAGGTGACTTTAAGATATAGATATTGATCCGACTCAACTTCTCTGTTGTTACTTACAAAATATTGATCTAAAATATATTTTTGACAACCACAACACTGAAAAATTTGACTTAGATTTGCCTAATTTGACAATTTAAGACCAAGACCATAATTATTTAATACTTTTAGGGCTTGATTTTGGGGAAAATCAATTTTAATACCTGCTGTTTTTAATTTAAAATAATGTATCTGTGGAAAACCTCTTCTGTTGCGAGCTGGATTAGGAGTCTGTCGCCCTTTTCTTTTATCAAATCCATCTTTTTTGCTCAGATTTCTGTATTTTTATTGAGTTAAAAGGACATACTCCATTGAAAATACACAGCTCAAACATAAACAACAGAATTAGCTTTCAAAAACTTACTTAGGCACATTCGAGCAGGTGACTTTAAGATATAGATATTGATCCGACTCAACTTCTCTGTTGTTACTTACAAAATATTGATCTAAAATATATTTTGGACAACACAACACTGAAAAATTTGACTTAGATTTGCCCAATTTGACAATTTAAGACCAAGAAGAACAGAATTTAATACCTGCCATTTTTGATTTTGGGGAAAATCAATTTTAATACCTGCCGTTTTTAATTTAAAATAATGTATCTGTGGAAAACCTCTTCTGTTGCGAGCTGTTACTTGGATTATCGCCCTTTTCTTTTATCAAATCCATCTTTTTTGCTCAGAATTCTGTATTTTTATTGAGTTAAAAGGACTTACTCCATTGAAAATACACAGCTCCTCATATTTTTTTAAGATTCTGTATTGGAAAAATAGTTTGTCCTGCCTCCTCTAACGTTATATTTATCATTATTATACATTTCTACGTGAGGCCAGAGCTCATATAAAAGCATTAACCTTGTTCCCGCTCCGTTATTGCCTCTCCCGGCGAACACCTGAATAGAGCCGGGCTTCATTTGCGTTTTTTCCGTCCACAAACACTTCGGCATCCGAGCGTCGTCTCCGCGGCGTTCCCTTGCTAAATTAGTTTTACTGCCCCGTTTGCCATCTGGAGTGGTAAACAAGAGCGATAAGACGGAGGCGCCGCAAACGACTCGGGGACAAACTGAGACGCGAGACCCCGTTTTCTGCCGTCACACAGAGAAAAGAGGAGCGTCCTGAGGATAAATTAAAATGGGTTACAATAGAAACACATGGGACAATAGATGGATGGTTTATGGGACTGGTCATGAGTTTAATGCGCATGTGGTTGGTTTAAAGGAACTGTACAAGTCATTTATAGTCTGTGTAAGTGAGTGAGTGGTTCTCAGACTGTGGTGCAGGTCCCACTGGGGGTACGCGGGCGTCTTCTGGTGGGACTCTGGAGTTCTTCTGCAGATTAAGTCCTGGTTTAGTTTGATGTAAAGGCAGATTTAGTCCTGATCTGGTTGGGGATTAAATGTGTAGCTTATCACCGCTTAGTCTGGTTTGGATCCCCTGGTTTAGTCCTGGTTTAGACCTGGTTTAGTCCTGGTTTAGACCTGGTTTAGTCCTGGTTTATTCCTGGTTTATTCCTGGTTTAGACCTGGTTTAGTCCTGGTTTAGTTCTGGTTTAGACATAGTTTAATCCTGGTTGAGATCTGATTTAGTCCTAGTTTAGTCCATGGTTAAGATTTGGTTTAGACCTGGTTTAGTCCTGGATTACACCTGGTTTAGTCCTGGTTTAGGCCTGGTTTAGACCTAGTTCAATCCTAGTTGAGGTCTGGTTTAGTCCTGGTTAGAACCTGGTTTAGTCCTGGTTAAGTCCTGGTTTAGTCCTGGTTTAGACCTGGTTTAGTCCTGGATTACACCTGGTTTAGACCTGGTTTAGTCCTGGATTACACCTGGTTTAGACCTGGTTTAGTCCTGGATTACACCTGGTTTAGACCTAATTTAGTCCTGGATTACACCTGCTTTAGACCTGGTTAGGACCTGGTTTAGTCCTGGTTTAGTCCTGGTTTAGACCTAGTTTAATCCTAGTTGAGGTCTGGTTTAGTCCTGGTTAGGACCTGGTTTAGTCCTGGTTTATTCCTGGTTTAGTCCTGGTTTAGTCCTGGTTTAGACCTAGTTTAGACCTGGTTAGGATCTGGTTTAGACCTGGTTTGGACCTGGTTTGGACCTGGTTTAGACCTGGTTTGGACCTGGTTTGGACCTGGTTTAGACCTGGTTTGGACCTGGTTTGGACCTGGTTTAGACCTGGTTTGGACCTGGTTTGGACCTGGTTTGGACCTGGTTTGGACCTGGTTTAGACCTGGTTTAGACCTGGTTAGGATCTGGTTTAGACCTGGTTTGGACCTGGTTTGGACCTGGTTTAGTCCTGGTTAGGATCTGGTTTAGTCCTGGATTCCACCTGCTTTAGACCTGGCTTAGACCTGGTTTGGACCTGGTTTGGACCTGGTTTAGACCTGGTTTGGACCTGGTTTAGACCTGGTTTGGACCTGGTTTGGACCTGGTTTAGACCTGGTTTGGACCTGGTTTGGACCTGGTTTAGACCTGGTTTGGACCTGGTTTGGACCTGGTTTGGACCTGGTTTGGACCTGGTTTAGACCTGGTTTGGACCTGGTTTGGACCTGGTTTAGACCTGGTTTAGACCTGGTTTGGACCTGGTTTGGACCTGGTTTAGACCTGGTTTGGACCTGGTTTGGACCTGGTTTAGACCTGGTTTAGACCTGGTTTGGACCTGGTTTGGACCTATAGTTCAGACCTAGTTTAAACTTGGTTTAGTCCAGGTTTTGGATTAGATTAGATTGAACTTTATTAATCTCACAGTGGAGAACTTCTCTTGTTCAGGCCGCTCTTCTGCAGAATAAACTGCAGAAAGCAAGAAAATAAAGTGACCATGCAAACAAAAAGGTGCAATATAAATTATTTACAAGAAAAATCAAGAGCAAAAATAGGTCACATTATAAATATAAACTATCAAATATAAAATAAACAGCACATGTACACAGTGATGGTGGAACATGAAGAATATAATGATACTGATATTTCCCCAGGTTTAGTCTGAGTGTGCCCGACTGTAACCCCCTGAAGAACCTGACAGAACTCCTCTTTTTGTCTTAGCCTTTCTCTAAAAACAGAAAGAGAAGTGTTTCCTGTTGAATATTATTGCTCCTGCACATATTTGTCTCTCCTGGAGGCGTTTGTGGGCTGTGTGCCCTGTAACCTCTGTCCTCCTCCGTCTGCAGCTCCACATTCTCATCATTTTTTTTTTTTTCTCCTCTCCGACTCTTGACTTTTCCCTTCGCTCCAGTCCGCTCCGAGTGCACAAACATCTCCACTTCCGCAGCGATCGACACGAAATATCCTCAACTTTTAATGGAAAATACAAACCACAAACTCCCTGCAGGAAGTCTGACAGATCCCGGTTTAGAAAGTCCGAGTTTTTGCCTCTTTAAATCAAACGTATAGATCTCAGAAACTTGCATGAGAGTTTATATCAAACTAAATCAGGACCAACCCAGGATTAAAACACTTTAAATTTTCACCTAAAGCATTTCAATCGACTGAATAAACACCAACTTTCCTGTTCATGCATTTGGCCTAATTTCTGACAACAGGAAGGAATCTTGTTGTATTCATTTGAAGTTTTACCCGAAAACGCAAACTTTCTAGGAGAAGAACAGAAGGATAATCTGAATATTTCATCCCAGAAGCTGTCCTGAGACCCATCTGTGTGGAGAGAGGCGAGCTTTTGTTTTGGAGACGCACAAACTGAACCGATCTGTTTGTCTTTGTCCGACAGCTCCCATCCTTTTAGGGCCAAAACTCTCACGTCTCTCTCCGCCTCCCTCCGCTTCCCGAGGAACACAGGCTTCTGCTCAAACGGCCAATCGCGTCGCAAGGAGGTCAAGAAAGCGCCAATCAGGAAGTACGTCCGGCCAATCGTATCACAGCTGAGTAAAGACACGCTCCGTCAAATGATCTAAAGCCAGTAACTTCGCTTTTTTGGGGAGGAATCAGCCGAGTACCGAGCGTTTACTGCGTCTCTGAGTCGTTTAGCATCTGTTCGAGAGCTAACGGTGAAGAATTTAACCGTAAAAGGCGAGGAGGAGGCGAGGTGAGGGACGGGACGGGGGTAAAGGAGTCTCCGGGGATGAGTAAAACACGAAGACACGGCCACGACACACCTGAAGGACAAAAAGTGACGGTCTAATTTGTTTTTTTTTAACTTGTAATTTGATGAGTTTGGTTAAAAAGGGTCATTAAACGCGCAGGCAAGAAGATTTAGCGACGCTGGGTTTCTGCTGTGAGAGTCTGGAGTTGAATCAAACACATCAGGAAGAGCTATGTTTTAAAAATGGCACTGTTTTCTTTTGTTTATTTTGAAAAATGTTCATTTAAAACTCCAAAAATCAAAGTGGATAATAAAAAAATATATATTAAAGCTGTTAAACATGAAAAGAATCTGGACGAAGTTTGTTCTGTTCCTTTAAAGTCACTATATTCTGCTTTTGTCAGGCTTTTTTAAATACATTTGGACATTTTTGCATCAGTATTTCATGTCAGGGTGGCTCTAGGCTCTAAGAGAATAAAATTTGCCACTTAGAATAAAATTTAATGCCATCATCGCCAGAAAAAGTATAATAATCTGTATAATTTTTGCACTAATAAATTATCAGTATTACTCTCTGAAGCTCATTGGTTTTATTTTAAAAGTGTAACAAAGGTGAAATAACTCCAGTCCTGCTTTAAAAATCTGAAAATTAATCATAAATTTCAGTGGTAACTGAATTTTCTGTGTTGTGGGGATGTTTTTTGCAACAGATCCAGACACAGCCAAAAAAACAAACATGAACAACAGAATTAGCTTTCAAAAACTTACTTGGGCACATTCGAGCGGGTGACTTTAAGATATAGATATTGATAGAATTTGTGTCAAAATTCACATCCAACTCGCAAAAAAGACAAACTTCTCTGTTGTTCCTTACAAAATATTGATCTAAAATATATTTTTGACAACCACAACACTGAAAAATTTGACTTAGATTTGCCCAATTTGACAATTTAAGACCAAGAAGAACAGAATTTAATACCTGCCATAAATATTTAATACTTTTAGGGCTTGATTTTGGGGAAAATCAATTTTAATACCTTTTAAATAATTTTAAGACCTTATGGATGCTGTTTTTAATTTAAAATAATGTATCTGTGGAAAACCTCTTCTGTTGCGAGCTGTTACTTGGATTAGGAGTCTGTCGCCCCCTGCTGGCAACGCTGGGGACTGGACAGAGCATAAAAAAGGCTATTTAGCACGGCTGTTAGCGACATGATGCTAACAGATAGATTTGTGAGCTGATGCTTCGTAGTGACGGAGGTTTAAGGCTGAAATGATCAGAACGAGTCCGGTGACGGTGTCTGGGCTTTAGAAACGCGCAGGAGCACTTCCTGGTTTCTACGTAGAGCTGTGAGACCGAGCGTTTTCAGCTCTGGGGAAGGACAGCGCCTCAGCATACAGGATTACTCAGACAGAATACTACACTGCAAAAAAAAAAATCTGTAAATTTTACGGTAAAAAATTGGCAGCTGTGGTTGCCAGAATTCTACCGTAAGAACTACAAGGGGCCTGTATTTCATTTTACAGTACAATTTTATCACAAATGTTGTTTTTACAGTTTTTGACTTGAGTTTTTATTATTATTTACTGCAAAATAAAGTTATTATCTTAAAAAAAAAAAATAGGTTAATGTATATTTTAGTTTGTGACTTACGTTTTAATCAACATTTACTGTAAAATTTAAAGTTATCTTTTGAAAAGGTGTTAAGCTGTAATAAACACAGGCCTCGATATTTTTTTAACAGTGCTATACTGTATACATTACAAAAAACAAAACTAAAAAATACAATTTTACCTTATTTTTAATATTACAGTTAATTACCGTAACCAAAACAGCATCTTACCGATATATCAACTACGGTCTTTTACTGTTGAGATTTTACAGATTTTTACCCTGAAATCTACAGATATTTTTTACAGTGTACTGCAGCTCTGTTTTTGAGGAGATGACATTATAAAATGGGTAAAGAGAGGAAAAGTCCATTTAGCAGAATAGAGGATCTTTAAACTCATTATACTTACAGTCATTTTCAGAAATACATTCAGAAATCTTACTTCTAACCCCACATAGATTGACCGCAAGCCCATAATTTACGCATATAGTTCACTGTCGGCTATAAAATGGACTTTAATCTCACAGTTTACACCACTTTGAGCACTCATTTAAAAAAGTAAGACCTGCGTGCGTGAGGTGGGAGCGACATCAGTCCCAGAAGTCATAAAGTTTTGCATATTCTCATCTCCAGACAGCGTTT